>CM060948.1:98423918-98733918 GCA_030765055.1 Mantis religiosa | reverse complement strand
ACCTTCTCCTGACCGCAATCCTGTGGATTTTTACCTCTTTTGGCATCTTAAATCATTGCTTTACGGAGGTGTCATCCCGCATGCAGAAACGCTTCTTCGACGTGTCATGTAAGCCTGCAAAACCATTCGGCACCTCCTGAAGTATTTGAAACGGTGTGACATCGAGTACAGGCATGCATAGAAGCAAGAGGAGGACATTTCGAGCATTTATTACGAGTTTTGTGTGTTATAAGTGTACCAGTGTGTTGAACACCTTCTAACGAAGAAACAAAGAATTATGCGAGATATTTTAATATAAATCTTTTTCCTTCTTTTGGTGTGAGGAACCCATACCCAAAGTCTGTAAAAGTATTTCTGAAACACCTTGTTTACTAGGCTAATTAGCGACATAGTCACCATATCGATTTAAGCTCGTAAGCTTCGTGGGATGAGTTAGAATGTTCCCTTCTGGCAAAGGCCTGTCCTTGAATATTCAACCACGTTGTCGCGAATTGTTTCACCTCCTCCTCTGAAGCGAATCATCGGCTTCCTAGGTGTTATTTCAGCTATGGAAAAGGAGAAATTCGTTTTCTATGATGCACGGGTGGTAGACAAATTTTTGTTTTATCCTTACTTAACGACTTCCAACGTAGGTCACGTCGGACGATGAATGAATTGGTTCAAATGATACTCAATTGAGCCCAGGGTCCATGAATATAGAGTGATCCGACATTTATCTTTCACGATAAGGGAAAAGACCGCAATAAACCTTATTCAGATAACTGTCCCTAATCGAAATTCAAACTTGGGCCCCTTGAACGTGAGGACACACTGCCACCAACGATACATAGGGGGGTTTATAGGGAGGGTGGATGATGAATTCCTAGCGAAAGTGTTTTAAGAGCTTTATAGTATTCTCGGCAGTATCAAATCTCGCAACGTCACAAAAAAGGTTATCGGCGAGATTTTCTGGCCGTTTTCTCCTTATTGCTTCGCACAGTGGTATAAAGGTCTCGTAATATTGGGCAGCAGTCAGTGTGTGCCATCTTTTCAAAATCTCTACGTGTATGAAAACCGCACTATCCTAATTTACTGCGACCACCGCCTTTCCGACATTTGGTGTACCCTTTATACGTATTTGTTTTGAAGAGTAGCTGTGTTTCTATTGTATTTAAGACCGGTTACAGCTGGGATATAGAGGTGGAGACTTGTTTCGTTACCCATTACAAGGTGGTGAAGAAAACTGTTAGCTATCTTGGACATCCGTTGCACATGTTGAAAACTGTCTACCATGCTTTTTGTTTTGGTTATTTCGTGGAATCAATCGGGAAAAATAACATTGTGGTGCTACAGAACATCGAAAACGTAATGAAGAGCGTCTCCGAGGGACATTTCCGATATATAGATATATATGGAGTTAACGTATTTGAATATCTTACGCTAAAACACATGATTCTATCATTGAGGCATGAAATGGCGGCTCATTCAGCTACGTCTTGCTCCGTCGGCAATCACTCGAGAACTGCCCAAAAATCGCCCAAGAATGTCCTACTCAGCTACAAATTTCCCTTCTGCCAATGACATCAAGACCATCATTACTACTTGCTAATACGATGTTGCCACTTTATTTCGACACAACTGAAATGTTCTGCTTTCCATACTAAACTCTCTCTATGAATCTCTAAGAAATTCTCTCACATATTCCAAAAATTCCAAACTAGCCTGCCGTACCTAATCTGGAGATTTTGGATGGTAACATTTTCCTTACTATTCCTAAGAATCTGCTGAAATTAACCCTCGCTAATTACCGCACATACTGACATCTTATCCCAAGCGGAACTTTACTCATAATTAACTGCCAAACCTAAAACACTTATCATTTAACACAAATGCACAAAATATTCATATTAATTTTATCACAATTCTTAATTTTTTTAACTTACTATAATTTCTGTATCACCATTCTGCGAAATGTTGACGAAGTGACACTGCCTCTACCAATGGCTGGTGAATTTCAGCTACGCTTGGAGGTTTCGCTCACAGAAATCGAATAACTAAGTGAATTTCTGCGAATAATAGTTTTCCAAATGAAGCATCATTTGAATTTTGTTGCGTGACTGAAACTTTGAGCAGTTGCATCCACATTTTTAGAAATATCGCAAACAGCTAACTTCTCTACCAAGTATGATACTCCATTTGTACGTTTGCTAATATATTAAAGCTTTTATATCTTATAGAAAATCATATTCAGACATAAACGTAGAACAATTTACAGAGTAGAACAATGCAGTGCCTCTCTTGAGACAAAGGACTGGAAGTGTGAATATCCAAAGCACTGCTTTATGAATTTCTTCTTGCAGCACTAGTGGAACAGTCCTACGTTTCCACCTGCATGCTTCTAAGAAGAGTATGAAAATTTATGATTACTCTTTTGCATTAAAATATGTTGGAAATAGTACCCTTCCGCGTATATAAAATCCTGAATGGTAGAAATAAGTATTCAGTACCTGACGATTTCAGCAGCTAAAGTTTGTTGGAAAACGAATGCCGACTTTGTTTTCTAATTTGCGCAGCATATTGGGATTTGTTGCATAAATTGTACCTTTAAATATTGCCCAAAGATTATCACAGCAAGGGGACAGTCAATAATTCTGTTATAAAAACACGTTATCTTGTTTCTATAGATTCATGTGAGTATCCAATTACGTATTCCTGCATAAAGTAACCATGAGTAGATTGGATATTTCAGTTCGCTGATGAAAGAAGTGCATCAAATGTTCGCGTACCCATTAGAGTTGTTGAAAAATAAAGCATAGCAGTCATTTTTCATGCATTGATTACACACCAAACTCTCATCTTTACTTCATACAATTTTTTCCGATGTAATTGGTGTGGATTTTCAGAATTCCAGCATCTATGATTCCGATTGTTCACGTAAACAAGTATGTAATCAAGCGTCATCAGAAAAATATGTATGAACAGGATCAACATATCAAGCATGCTCAGCATAGCTAACCGAGTTTAAAAAACAAAGTGGAGGAATATCATTTACAACTCTAAATATTTACATCGCTGTTCCTTATATGGTCGTAGAATAATAAATGAAACTGAAATTCCGGGTTGAAGTGCTAAACAGGGCGGCAACATTCTTAGACTTATTGACAGCCTTTATAATATGGTATAAATATTCCTTTATTAGAAATGCTTACAACCTCTTTCTTAATGTGCGAATTTAGTCCTTTTAGGAAGTCTGGGACGCATTTAGGAAACTGACTTGAATAGCCATGATCGTTACAGCGACCGGAAGTGGACCGTCCATCCACTGACGGAATCTCTGAGTTGGAATCTCGGCAGCCGCAGTCAAATGTGCCTATGGTGAAGGATGTGGAAGGGTCCGTGTAATATAATCAGTGTGATATCACGCGTGGATGATGACCGGGTATCATTTGACCACCGTTGCAGGGAGTTTGCTTCTTTTCTTATATTAAAAAAGCAGTAGAATATAATTGTAAAAATTAATTATTTTATAATTCAGAACACCTCAAATACATATGTTTAATTGGTTAAAGAGAGTATAACAGAATATGGCAGAAAACATTAAAAGCGTTACAAGTAGGACAGAAAATGCTTATGTGCATTATATGGACACCGTGACTGAAAGAGCTAACATTTAAAGCAGCAAAAAATAACTGCTTATTACGAACCATTGACAGGCGGTTTTACATAACGTTATTTCTGATATGTACCATGCCAAACTGAATTGCAAATACGATTACGCACCATAGGCCCATGATGTCATTCAACCCGATTCTAGAGTCGAGTCTCTCAAGTCATTCAAGACAAACAATAAGTGAAATAAATAAAGTAACTACCATTATGAGGAAGGAAAATAAAACAATCTAATTAGATATGAAGAACGACAGGATAATTTGCGAAGGGTTGTTCATCATAAGAAAAATATTAATGTTAAGATGATGAAAGGTAATGTATCTGTGATTTATAAGCAATAGAGGGACCAAATTACAGCCTTCCTTTATTAAAGTTCTTGTTAGCGTTTTGTTTGTTCACAACTTGCGAGTTTTCTCCAATCAGCTGGAAAGCTTTAATCAGCTCTTAAGGACTTCAAAGAAAGATTCTGGTTTATTCAATGCTGTATCGCAGTTTAAGTATATGGTAAAATATATGTTTGAAGCAATGCTACACCCGCAGAACGTCTTGTTAGCTGCTCTAAAATGAAAATACTACTATAAATTTTTAATCTTTTAACCTTAAATTCAGACCAATTAAAACTTTTCCCCAGTTACCATGAAAGGAAGAAGAGTGTGCAGGTAAACCGTCTTTGTTATAGCTTATAGTAACAGTTGTTTTGTATTTCCTGTAGTATAATTTCTTGCTACACAAACTCCGTTACCTTTCATATCTGCACCGCACTGAGAACTAACTAAGCAATAGGAAAAGCAATTATTTCGTCCTCAAGAGCTGGAGTATTTGAACCGCAGCTGCTAATTTGGATGCGGTGACTTGATTACACGTAGTCAAGAGATCGTCATTTCGAGCTCTACCATATACTGAATCAACTTTAGTTGAAATGATTAGTACCTACATGTTTCACGTTTAACGGGGAACTTGAAACTGGAGTATAGTCCTGGACAAATTTTCTACATGGAAATGAAATACGGATGTGTATGAGAACCGATAACCTTTCGTTAAGTTGCATATCTCCTTAACAATATTCACACGATTTACAATGTTAACACAATCACTGACATTTTTTAACTCTCAACTAACAACAACTATCTTTTATTGCCTATATATGTTACTGTATTACATTTGTACCACAGTCAAAATTGTATCCATCTTGCTGTACTGATTTAAACGTTATATACAAATTTGTCAGTTATTTTGTTATGCCACTTAGAAGGTCTCCTTCTAAGATATAAGGTATCTCGAAAGATATATTAACTATAAGATAACAATATATGCAAATTTTAAAGCTGCCTTTGATTTTTGTGGGTCTCATGTAGATTAGAATACATTTTTCTTTCAGAAATATTTAGTTAACATTTAGAACTTTTGGCTTAAAACTTTAAAAATATACTGAAATCTATCTCACAGTAAAGTCCAGGGCATTTTTTTTTAAAAATTTTCACATAAATGAGTTATCTAATGTGAAGAACTTCTTCCCTGTGGTGTAATGTAAGATTTTACAAAAATAAAATTCGGGAAATATAATATAAAATAGCTATTAAAAGTGCTAAAAGAAGATAAAAAACGTAAACACTCTGGAACTCGTTTTACAGTCGATTATCCTGAGGTTATCTATGGAATTTCTTTGTGATTTCTTTCGCCAGGATGTTTAAACATTTGTGTATGTTGCATGTTAAGGGTTGCTATCAATTAGCATGCAGTATCCTAGGGTGGCAAACATTGCCTTTAAGAAGCTCCCAACGGCAATTAGTGTAGTGGAATATGATGATTGATATTATTTTCTTGTAAAGCAAGAAATACGTTTTTTAAAGCATACTTTTGAATAAAGTTCCTAAAATTACAGTTTTGAAGAGTGCATTGATCTGTATCATTTAGTCAGAGCTATTTTTCCCGGAAAATAAGGTATATCCAAAATAATTTTTAAGTTATTTAGACATTGGTATAAAGTTAAAAGTTGTAGTTCAAAATTTAACAATATTGTACACACTAAGGCCATATCGAGTGCTCGCCAACGCCTTTACCTGACAGTTCTTAGGGCAGTTAAAGGGAAAAGTATGTTCACTCCTGGGTAATCACTGGCACTATATCAAACATCTGTCTCAAAAGACCAAGAGAAGGGTCTGTATACCGAAGTGCTCAAAAGGTAAGTGGAAGTATGATCTCACATTACCTTCTAACAAAATTTGTACTCTAGAATATGATTAATACATTTCACAATATTTTATATTTTTATTTAACAATATTGCCATACGACAATAATAAAAAACCTGCTGTTGTTGTAACGTTTAAAGATCAATAATGAAACTTTTTTTTTTGTAATTTTCGTCCTCCAACGTTAAGTCATATCGGACGATGAATGGAATGGGTGAAATGATGCTTAAATGAGTGCAGGGTCTATAGAGCTTAAGTTACCCGACATTCGTCTTACAAGATGAGGGAAAACCCCGGAAAAACCTTATCCAGGTAACTCGCTCTGGCCGAGATTCGAACTCGGGACCTCTTAAACCTGAGGCAGACACACTACCATCTACGCTACCGAGGCGAACAATGAAACACTGGCACAAGTAGCAACTTTTTCACTATGTTGCACAACTTCAGGTAGAAATAGATTAACAAAGAACTGCAAGTGCATAAAAAACTATATGCTCAGGTTTGAGTGAGTGAGTGAGTGAGTGAGTGAGTGAGTGAGTGAGTGAGTGAGTGAGTGAGTGAGTGAGTGAGTGTGCGGCGTTTAAAGATCCGTCGACAGCTAGGTCATTTGGTCCCAACTAAAAGCTCAAAAACTTACAAAACTTTGGGCTAAGGAGTAAAAGGGAAGTTAAAACTGTAAATCCAAGAGTAACAATTTAAAATATTAAAATTATCCAAATAGTAAATAAAATCATAAAGAACTATAAATTATTCCAAAAATACCAGTTAGACCTTTACATTAAAACCAACATGGTGACAAATCAGTGCCTCACACACAGCTACCGAGTCATCACCTAAAATTGAGCACAGACCGAGAGAATGGCGATCCGCATTAACAAATATTCACGCAGTAATTGAAACAAAACATTGGTAAATGCTTACATCAGATTTTTGTTGAAAATACAGTTGCGTATTATCATCTGTCTACGTAAGAGTTGTAAAAAACGAAGACAACTCATTTTTATAGAACACACTTATCGAATACGAGATTGCTAGTTTCTTGCCCAATAGGCTTTAAGCAAACCCGTAAACCCATGCAAAGTTTATGAATCCTTTCATGACACACTGTACACATCCATAAATGCCGACACAGGTAACTGAGGTCATTATGTCATAGATTCATAAATCTAAGGACTGCAGTTTAAATCACGAGAGGACTGTCCTCCTTGACAGATATTTTCCAGATCTGCGCAATTGCCATACCGTGCACGTGCCTGAGAGATACCATAAAATTAAGCTTATGATATCACCTTCACAAAATGATTTTACCAACTATTATTTCCTTCCATATATCTACGAGGGCTGTTCAATAAAGAATGATCATAATATTTTTGCGGTCATAATTTTTCGCACTAAAATTCAATCTTATTATATTCTATTAGCTTAAAACACGTAGTAGTAGTACTAGTAGTAGTAGTAGTAGTAGTAGTAGTAGTAGTAGTAGTAGTAGTAGTAGTAGTAGTCTCATTGTTGTACTCCTGGTACCCGCCTGTGAGAACCGGGCATGTTGAGACATATTCAGTATCGTCTACCGCTGCAATGGGGGTAACATGCAGTTAAAGTTGATTTTAGAGGAAGATCCGGAGTTTCTTTCAAACGTAATCACTGCTGATGAAACTTGGCTACATTATTTCGATCCTGAGGGCAAGATATAGTCATCTCATTCTCTGATATTCATGGAACGGTTTATCAGCATGTTGTACCTGCACACACATCAGTAACTGGGCAATACTACAGGAATCTCCTGAAAGCATTGCAAGTTCATATCAGGCGCAAAGGACCGCATTTCCATGAAGCAGGCTGGATGCTGCACCACGATAGCGCTCGGCTGCATATTGCCAATGTTGTTGCTGAATATCTTGCAAAAATCAACGTGAAGTGCATCCCTCACCCTCCCTATAGTCCGGAGTTAGCCCCATGTGAACTTTTTCTATTCCCTAACTTGAAGAAACGCCTTCGTCGGAGACATTATCAGAGGCAGTGGTGAAGGCTGCGGAGGAGATTTTTAAGGATCTCTCAAAAATTGTTTCCAGCATGTCTTTGAAGACTGGCAAAAACGCTGGGCAAGTGCATCGCATTCAGGGGAGACAATTTTGAGAAGGACCATGAAAATTATGAGGATGAGTAAAGGTACGTTGTCATTCTATATTGAACAGCCCTCGTATCATTAGCAACCAACACGTGTGCCACATGCTGTGAGAGAAGATGCCAACATTTCCGCTTAAGCACGATAATCTTAAAGCCATCATTTCCACAATAACTACTTATATTTTCGTAAAACATCTCTTTTGGAGAACTATAACAGGAGGACCATTTTACTTGATCACTATAAAGGTCAAATAAAAACAACAACTTTCTGTATCAATTGAACAGTTATAAAGTAAGTGTATAATTTGAATAGCTAAAGTCAGATTGAAAAATTCAATTCTACAGCTGAGATTTGAACAATGAATCTACCGGTATTCACCCGATTGTTTTTAACCATTTTAATCATGTTTATCATGCCAGCATGACATTAAATTCTCCAACTGACCCTATTTTCCCCGGTAAATCACTAGGGGTTCTCATATGAAGGGTATTTCAACAAGAGTTCGTATCTTTGAACTTAAATAAAATACGTTGTATAAATGCTAAAGGTTTATTAATTTGTTATTTTGGAACATAGTTAATGCTATTCGTGTATAAAAGAACATCAGGTAAGTGACCGCCGCGACTTCGTTGGATTACGTGTATACGGTTGATCAATATTCTATGACATAAGAACGTAAACTAGGTCCAACTGCACGAATAATACGAGTGATGTTATTTATAATATCATTTACTGTTTCTGGCTTGGTGACGTAAAGTCGAGATTTAATATGACCCCACAAGGAGTAATCCAACGGCGTTAAATCACATGATCTCGGAGGCCAGAGCAGTATGATATGCCACACCAACTTTCTGGAACCACATGTTCCCGAGATCCCCAGCGTCCAATTTAGGCCGAAAGGTCTCTTATAAGGGCCCGGTACCTTTCCCCATTGGCAGAGTGAAGAGAGGATCCACTTTGATAGTAGATTGTCACAATTCCTACGAGTTGCAGAATACCACACTGTTCCATGGTTATTTTGTTATTTTCAATAACAACCGCAACCATGTGGAAAAATGACTACTGCAACTCAATAACAACAGCAGTTATCACGTGTTAAAGGTAGGACACTCTTGTTGAAAGACCCTGTACAATGAGATTCAAATACCAAGTGAGGTTCAAATCCCAGCTATGGCACTGAATTTTTCAATCTGACTCTGCGTATTCAAATCATCACCTACAAACGGCCAGTAGAGAAGAACGATTAATTTTTGCATCAGTTTACCTAATAGTGGCAACTATGAGACCTGGGACTTAAGTACTTACGGCATGGTAAGTCGCCACAAAGGGAGCGAATCTGATTGCATATGACACTTAATGTCGTGATGTCACGTTGGCCACGATAGCTAAATGGTTAAGAGCATTCCGTTGGGGACCGGGAGATCCGTGGTTCAAATTCCATCTATGGCATTGAATTTTTCAGTCTTACTCTACCTATTCAAATTATGACCTGCTCACTATTATTGTTGGAATAATTATTAATTTTTAAGGCGTATAATACCAAAATGGTTTTTATAATACTTCATTTATCATATTCCAGGACCCTTTAAACGTATGGAACGCCGTTCAGTGAGCTGTCTCCATTGCACGAAGTAACGGAGAGTCGTTGGGAAAACTGTGATATCAAAGAGGCACTAAAACTCTCAGCTTACCTGAATGTTGGAAATGTTGACGTGCTCTCAAACAGGCAGTATCACTGCTGTTGTTTGAAAGACTTCTGTTACTTTATTTAGTTTTACAATAAGCCTATATGTTCAATATTTAAATCATGAATCCTAATACGATGTTCAAGTGTTTAGCCTTGCAATAAAGCTGTATTAAGCCTTCAAATTAGTTTATAACAATATAGATCCATATAACAGTAAATTACAATTCTTATAGCTAGGTACTTCATAGCTAGGTACTTTATGAAGTTCAAAGACCAGTTCCTTTAGATTAAAAGAAAATCATTTAATCAGTTTTAAAACTGCTCTTAACTCTTAGTCTACATTAGACTAAATTTTTTGTGGGATGCTGAGTCAGGGTAATCCTCATTAATTCCAGTTATTACTGCTGTCTTCAGACCCTTGGAGAAAAGTGAATCCATTTTGATATTCTATAAGGAGCTCTATTAAAACTTTGTTTTGGCTAAAGTGGTTTGCATCATAAAATTTTTATTGGAAATTAATCTTTTCTATATAATTAAATAGCAACCATGATTCGCTATCTTATTACACAAAAATCTGATTGAATTGTATTACAACATCAAAATACCGACAATGTGAGTGGCTTACCTATGTGGCGTACTAGCTTCACTTATGAACTTTCCTTCGTCTCTCAGCTGCACCCTTGCTAGAGATGAAATACTTGCAGAAGAAAACCTGGTTGAGTTTGTTACTTGCACATGTAGTTATTCCTAACTTTGTATTAAGCTAGACAAATAATGAAATCCTGTCTGCATATTTGTAAACGTAAATTTTTACTATTTGTTTCCAGTGGCAGAATGTCATAACAGTAAATGTTTCCACCAACTTATTTTCTTTCTCATTAACTGAACGAATGCATCAACTTTCATATGCACAGACCTTTTAACATGAATTGACGGTTGGTCCTACTCATATGAAAAAAGTCTGCAAAATCTAAAGGTAGCAGCAAATCAGTATGTTATATCGGTTCTGACTTTTGCCGTTGTCCCGTTATTTTGTGTGAGATTAAGTCTTCATGCGCCCATTGTTACAAGCCAGGAGGTGCTTCGTTGCCCCCTTTTCTAGGTTTCGATTCGTCCAACATAATGCAATGGACAGCGTTAGCTGCAGTGCTGCATACAGTATGATTGGACACCTATAGTTTTCTCAAAACAGTTGGTAGGCCAACAACGTGTGGACAAGCACTTTTGAAGATTTACAGTTAACACTTTACCATCTACAGTTTTTTGCTGTTTACCCTTTTACATCAAGCCATTTTTCAGTGTTGCTTCTTCGAAATGTTATTTTTATCCTCAGGCAAATATCCCACTGTAAATTTTGAAACGATTACAGGTATTAAAAGCGCCTATTGTATACACAATTTCTACTCATTACTAAATTGTGTCTATACGACCATTATTTCAATATATGAGAAGTTTCCGTTAACACTGCCCTACTGCCGTTAACACAGCCTCGTTGCCTAGGTCGGCCACTGGGAATGGTCCAGGTATGTCAGCAGCAATGCGATCCAAAGGTGCCCCGAAGATGTACTGGAGCATGTGGCTCCGGCTCCTAGTCTCGGGGCCGCGACTCGCCGCGCACACATATAGGACGGTGAGAGAAATGGGTGAAATGGTGCTCAAATGTGTCCAGGGTCCATGGCGCTTATAGTTACCTGACATTCGTCTTTTAGGATAAGGGAAAACTCTGGGAAAAACCTTCTACAGGTAACTCACCCTGACCGAGATTCGAATTCGGGACCTCTTGTACGTGAGGCATTCATGATCTCACCACGCTACCAAGGCGGACCTTCTCTGCCTTGGACAGCATCTTGATGTAGTAGGCTATCAGCCGCTCGTGTCCACCCTGGATCTGGGATAGGACGCCTCCAATGCAGTGGTCGCTGGCGTCGGTGTCCATAATGAAGGCACTGCCTGGTTGTGGAAACGCCAAAATAGATGCACTGCAAAGTGCCTGCATCAGCTGATGGAAAGCGCCACACAGAAGTCCGTTGTTCTTCTGTCAGACGGGTGAGGGACTTGGTGGTGTTGGAGAAACTCTTTATGAAGCGGCGGTAATAACTGCAAAGCCCCAGGAAACTGCGCAAATCCCGCTTATATTTCTGGCGAAGCCAATCTCTCACAGCCTGTGCCTTCTCCGGGTCTATGACCACTCCGGTTTTTGAGAATGTGGTAGGCCACGCAGAAACGTATCCTGCTGTCCTTCTTCTTTATAAAGACTACAGGGGAACATCAAGGGCTGTGAGACTCTTCGATCACTCACCTGGATCTCATGTTCTGCACCTGGGTGGTTGCCAAGTAGACAGGGCGTCTCCGGTGTCGATGTGGTGGGGCACTTGGTCCGTGCGGTGGTAGTCTCTGTTGCATTTACTGAAGAAACTCTGGTTCCTTTTCAGCTGTTGTCACAAATTCTCAAGCTGTTCTTCAGTCAGGTGGTCGACCACCATCTCCAGTAAGCCTTCCAGTTGGGGCCCCAGCTGCTGCCTCGGCACCTATTCCTGGATCTTGTCAATTGGCAATATGCTGACAACGGGCTCGGTGTCTGTTGGATTGAGCAGCCTCACCGTATCCTTCTCTCGGCACTGCAACAATGTCTTGGCTACACAGAATCCGTGCAGAGGCGTCTTCCGGTTCAGCATCAGGTTCTTTGTCCGCTGGCCTTCCAATCACGCCGTCACCACCACCACCACCTGCTCTGAGGATGACTGCAGATTCCAAGGCGTTCTTCGGGGCGCCAAAGCATCACCTCTTCTCCATTGAGCCGCATAATCGTCCTGCAGACTTCGACCGTCGGTGTCTCCTGAGTGCATCCAGGTGCAGTATTACCTCCTACCTTTGCGACGAACAACCACAGACGCAAGAACCTCCGCCCCAATGTTAACTGTAGCAGAGCCTCTCTCTCCACCGGAAAGATGTCACCCGATGCCGTCACTAGCTGGTATGGTCTGCTCGGTTTTCTCGACGGCAAACCCCGGACTCAGGTCTCAGGTCTGATGACTGTCACCCCTACCACAGTGTCCACAAGCATGCGGTACGGTCTCCCTTTCACCCAAACGTCAATGATCAGATTGCCATATTTACTTCGGCTGACGGCGCGCAAAGTTATTTGAGAGGATGGTGGCGACGGCACAGACGTGCCCCTCGCCACGCCGACCCTTACTCTTTATCCGGCTGCTCTTCATGCTGGACGACTTGGTGTCGGCAGTCTCCCTCCAGATGTCCCGGCTGGTCACACTCCCAACACACGCCACTTGTTCATCGTCGGCGTCTCTGGACTGGTCTTCGGTCTCTATCGTAGCGAATATTCCTTTTCTTCGAGGTCGAGGTAGCCATCATTTTGGCTGCTTCCATCCTTAATGTGGCCATTAGCGCCTAGTGGATGGTATTATAGCTGCCGAGCATATAGACGTTGTCTTATCTCGGCATCTCGTACCCCGTCGAAGAAGGAGAACGTGGCTTCTCGGGATACAAATCCGGTTAGGAGGCCGACCAAGGTTTGGTTGGTTAGTTGCTCGACTGCCAGGGCGAACTTCTACAGCTTCACCTCTGGTTTCTGCGTCCTATATTTCAGATGGCTGCTGCAGGCTGCGGCCAAGCGGTGGTTTACAAACCGGTTTTCCAGTGCCTCACAGTTGCCCCTGGGCGCCGTCGCTGTCTGAATCGCGTTCAGCACTTCTGCGGCCTGTCCCTGGAAGATGCCTATTAGTTATGCGGCCTCTTCATCTGGCGACCATATGTGGTTAGCACTGTGTCGAATTGGCGGCGGAAGACTGCAAAAGCTGTCGTGCCGGCGTACTTCGGTGGTTTGACGCGCGCAGATATGTCGGGTCCCAGTACGTCGGCCTTCAGATATTTCAGTCTTCTGCCGACGATATCCTCCACCATTGCGTTCAGGGACTTGGTGTTGCTGTCGGCCTTTTCCTCTGAGTCGTTAACAGAATTCGCCAGCTCTTCGGCTCGCTCGTCCACTTGATCAATCCGCTTGCCTAGCTCCGTGATGAAATCCCTCACGCCGGCCAACTGCTCTTCAAATTTGTCGGTGAGGGCCCCTTTCATAGCCTTTATTTCCATTAATTCGGCCTTCATTTCTGTGGCCAGGCTGTCGTGCCGCTTTCGTTCCGGTGGTTATTTCAGCTTTCATTTCGGCCATCTTCTTGGCCAGGTTGTTATATGCCGTTTCCTTCTTCGTAGCGAGGGTTTCATGCGCTGTCTTCATTTTTCCCATCTTGGTGATGAGGTTGTTATTTGCCACTTTAATTTCTGTCGGATATTCTAAGATCATCGCCAATGCAGTTTCCATCGCCGTATCCCACTCCTCAGCGAGGGTTACTTAGAATCAAAAGTCTGGTTTGCAGAAATTTAGAACACCCTTTTCTGCAATAAAAAACGTGAAATTGAACATCAGCTGTCTTCAAGGTCAACTCGGTGCTTCGCCGCACGTAAACAAATGAAAGAAATCACTTCTGTACACTTCAAACGTCGATTGTCGCAATAACC
Source organism: Mantis religiosa (assembly GCA_030765055.1). Taxonomy (NCBI): domain Eukaryota; kingdom Metazoa; phylum Arthropoda; class Insecta; order Mantodea; family Mantidae; genus Mantis; species Mantis religiosa. The sequence continues at coordinate 98,719,732 of CM060948.1, read as the reverse complement.
ATCACACTACTGGTGCTTCTAACACTTTCAGGTATTTATACCACCAGTCAATGTTTCTAGAATGCCGTAGACTCTCCGAGAACATTCGCAGCGGAAAGAGAAAGACAGAAAATTCCGGAGCCTCTCTCTGTATCTTTCTTTCTCTTGGCAAGCGTCCAGCTCTCCTGCCCACACGCACGGCTCCCGCTTGTCGCGGCTGCGCAACAATGCCATCGGTGACTGTATATAGCCATAAAATTCATTAGATCTACTATCTTATCACTCACACCAAGACACAAATTATATGAACACTCAGTACAAAAGTTAGGGAAGAGTATACGTCATAAGGGAAAGGAAAACAATCGGAAATTGTGGGCAAAAATAAGAATGAAACTGTTACACTATCAAGCATGTAGACCTGTAACATTTTCTAGATTACTAACATAGCAGGGCTGCCTCATAAGGCTGTCTGCATTGACATGGAGATTCTGTACATGTATGTTCTGTGAACTTAGGGAAGATATATAGAACATCCCCTACTCCATGGCTCAGCTTTCCAGTGACTTACCAATCTCTCATCAAAACACTGGGGCGCAAAAGAGCAAATGGTTATATTGCAAGCTACCCATCATTATATATTAATGAAAAACGAAAAAGAACAGAAAAACTAAAATGAAATGAGATTTGCAAAATTTTGTATGACATTCAACTGGAATATGCTTTAACGAAGCATAGCTGCATTCATTCTTGACAAAGAAAGCAAAACTGACATCAGGTTACCTATAGTTGAAATTTGATCAAACTTCTTTAAAAAATTCCGATATTATTTATTAAATATAACCTGAACTATTAGTTTCATTTACATGCTATATTTTGTACTCTCCGGTTAATTTCTACCCTTAGCCGTTTAAATTACTAAGGGCACATGAATTTGTGTCCTAAATTCACTGCCATTGCTTATTTCTTGATTTCGTTTTTCATACATTTTTGCGCATGAGATATGGCCTACATGATGTAATCTCATTTTTTTTACATTTTTGCAATTTACACTGGCCTTTTCCAAATTAAAACTGAGAGTGAATGAATTTAAAGAATTGGTATGTCGATTAAACCTTAGAATTACACGAATATGAACATAATTACATAGATTGACCACTGATGACAAATTATTTCAAACGCTATATTTAATAGTTCAAATTTTTCACAAAATAAACAGCTGAATGAAACACATCTATAGGTCCCTTTTGTGTAGTCACTGCACCGTAGTAGAAGACAATATGAATTACTGCTGTTATAGGGTCTATTTATCACGCTATGCAATACAAGGCGGCACAAGCATTATGATTCAGCGTTATTTATAAAACACTTGAGCCTTAATCTGTTGTTTTATGTTAGCAAAGGTTATTTAGTAACTTTTTCATAAACAAGTTGCCTATCGTTTCAAGTACCTACTTAATACAAGATTTCTTTTAACATTAACAATAGCCCTATCCAATTAACTTCGCTGCAGCTCACTTCCGATCAAGCTAAAGATCTCTGCTAATTAGCTCAAGTGTTGCACGTGATTTACATCTACATAACACCTCTCCACACAATAGCCCTAGCCATATACTTGCGAAACAACCTTGGCAACGAAAATAGCTCATTAATGTGGAATGTACCATCCATAGGATTATTTTTAAGCTAAGAATAGCTAAACGTGTAAGCTTTAGTTCTTTATTTATTGCTGTATCTGCAATCATCACATACTGAAACTGAACTACTACACTTCAGAAAGCTTCAATAAATAACAGTAACTTTAAATTCTGATTTACTTTTTGCCACTGTTTCACTTTAAGCACACATTTCTGGGAACAGAAAAGAACCAAATTGCACATAAATAACATTGTATAGGAATATCATTCGAAACATCTACTCACAGATTGCTTCCTCCTCGTATGCAGCCACTAAAATATTTAGTTAGAGTATACTTTACTGCAAACAGCATAATTACAACTTTCATCACATTGCCGGAGGTACCAATCTAGTTTATCATGAATAAGTTACAACATGTATAACAATCGTAATCCTATTTCCATGAACGTCTGTAGAGATGGTACAATTTCTGCTTAGGTTTTCCTTCATTACACAGGATACTCATTCACATAACAAGGAGTTCCAGCACCATAAATCAATAAATAATTTAGCATCTGTATAATACCTAGCAAAAAATTATTACCATTTAAAACTTCTCTGAAGGCTTCCGATTTAGTTAATCATGTATTAAAATGGAAGTTCCCATGGAAACTGGAGCGCCTTTTCGAGATCCTGTCATATCGGCCAATACAGGTCTACCTCTGATTCTTGCCATAGTTGATAATCGCGTTGCACCTATGGCACATTCTCCACTCATATCTACCTCGGTCGGTTACGCAGACTATATCAGCACTTCGAGTAATTATTTGAGTACTACTGTATGAATACAGCGTGACAAGTATCTGAAAACACTGAGTATATAATGTACTCTATTTTATTGCGACTATTCTACAGAGGGAGACAAAAAACAGCAACAACGCTCTATATGCTGTGCAGGACGGCAAACGGACCATTTTCCAAGCAGTAACCCACATCAGGAAACACACGGTTTAGGTGCAGTAAACCATCAGTGTCCGTTCCACATGTCAATACAACAAACAAATGGTATACAGCACAAAGCAGTTTAGCGTTACAAACGGGGTTCAAACTGGGTATCCTCTACATCAATGCAGAGTCTACATCGGCAACGCTGAGCTATATGAACATGCTCCAATAAGTGTGGTTGACCTGCAAGTATAGCAATCGCTCCATGTGCTCGTGCAATAAGGTCTTCCTCTGAAGTTACAGGAGTAGTGCACACTATGGTTTTCATATTATCCCACAAAAAATAGACCAGTGGCGTCAGATCTGTTGATAGTGTTGACCATGGAACTGGTCCTCCTCTACCAATCCATTGATTGGAATATGTAGCGTTGAGGGAATTCTGCACATTTCTCTTAAAGTGTGCTGCAGCTCCGTCGTGTTGCAGCCACATTACCGACCGAATGTGTTGTGGGACGTCCTCCATTATGGCAGGCAAAATATTGCTAAGAAATGCGAGGTAGATCGGCCCTGTTGGTATTTTTAAGAGTAGATATGGACCAATGATGTGGACAACAATTATTCCATGCCATAGGCTGATAGTAAATGTGTGTTGGTGACTTCCAACGATGTGCGCACGTGGGTATTTGTCCAGACAAACATGCCTTTAGGACACCAATTCCTTAAATTTGACGTTCTACAGCTTCCAAACCGTGCGTTTCCAAACATGTAGTCTGTCTTAAAGAGTGATTAGTGTAGTGACCTGCGCAATATAGTAAGCATTGTCGGTGTTTATTGACTCATCCTGTATATTACTTCGGCAAACACGAGAGTAACAAACGACACTACTTCTGGGTGGAGGCTCAAGCCAACTGGAAACATCAGCTGAACTACTGGTATTCCTTGTCCAACCACACGACCAGGGTGTCTAGTCCAATTCTTCGGAGTGTCGAACATGTTCCGGGCGATTCTAGAGAATTAGGGTTGACCGTTCAACTTATTAAGCACAACCATGTCAATTCCAACTGCTGTTGGCTCTCACCCTGCTTGCTTTAACTGCATCAATGAAAATTAATAAATACCTATAGTAATAATGAAAGAAATTTAACTAATTTGGATGCGAATTACGTGGTAGGATTTTTATCTTTAAAAATTAAAATTTGTACATTCTTGGGAACACATAATTAATTAGTATCTATACCAATATAAGTCAAATATTGTTTTCACAAAAACTATAGAAGTTATTAACATGAAACTTAAAATACGTATAATTATGTCAGAGCAGTATCTGTAAAAGTTTGAAAAGATATAGATGAACACAGAAAATTTTAGAAGCGCTTCTTGTGCGGGCCGTTAAGTACTCTTCCACGATGAATATCTTATGAATAAGGAAGTCAAAACTGGAAAGTGTCTTGAGAACTGTGACGATTTTATAAAAACCTACAAAACTTCCCAAGATTAATCGACCCCTTCATCACACAAAAGACTGCAGTTGTTGATTCTCAACTGGTTTGTAGCGTTTCAGGGCCAGTTATGCATTTGTATTGAAATCAGATTTTAGGTTGTTGCCACAGAATTTTCTCCCTCCGTCTGGCCCTCCATTCTTCCCTCCCGACCACCCTCATTCACCGCTTCTTTAACTACTTTCTTTCTTCCTCCTCCAAGCAAAGTCAGTGCACTTTAAGTCCATTTTGTATTTTGGAATGTACATGCAAGGTGTCGTGTACGTTCCATGAAGTAAAATTGCTGGTAACACCCTGTGACTGTGTAAATGAAGAGATGGAACGGCTGCACCTTGACCCACCGCGACCGTACAGAGATCTATTGGGGGTTACCATTGCCTCAGAGGGAAATAATGTGACAAAGGAAGGTCCCGAAGGTCGGTAGAGAGCGAAGCCAGCGAAGTTCAGAGATGCACAGAAGTCCCTAACACTTTGAGAGATTATTACTCGACGTACCGGCGAAGCTTGTCAACACTACAAAGAGAGAGGGCGACGAAGCGACTCTAGCGGCCTGGGCAGTAACTTCTTTAGGATAAGGAAGACATTTTACAGAGGGTACGACCTGTGGCATCTGTCAATACCGCGTAATTTCAAAAAGGTCAATGAAGTGGTATGAGAAAATAAAAGAATTCGTGGAAAAGGGAATAAATTCAGCATTCGCCTTGTGACAAGAGGAAACCTCGGAAAACGCAAATCGGAGTGGTTAGTTAACGAAAGTAAAACTGTGATCTGAATGTCAGTCGCACGGGGGCCACCTTGTTCGGTCCTCCGGATATTTAGTTATAAATCTATTGAGAATTTCGGAAAATAATTCACATGTAGCAAATTATACATAGCGCTATTTCAATACAAGTTACGCGATTACCAAGAATAGACCTGAAAAAATTAATACAGACTCATTTTAATTGGACACGTCACTTCCTTACTTTATTTTGTAATTTACGTCCTCCAACGTTAAGTCATATCGGACAATGAATAAAATGGGTGAAATGGTGCTCAAATGAGTCCGGGTTCCATAGAGCTTAGAGCTACCCGACATTCGTCTATCAGGATAAGGGGAAAACCCGGAAAAAACCTTATCCTGGTAACTCACCCTAACGGAGATTTGAACTCGGGACCTCTTGAACGTGAGGTAGACATGCTACCATATACCCTACAGAGGCGGGCATTTCCTTATTGTTCTTCAGCATTCTATATAGGTGGTCGTTGACACTAACCGAGTCAACTCTTGCTATGATAAATGCATCAGTCACTTTCAATATTTTCCCTCCTTTAGTGTTCCCTTGTGCCATGTCATGTATTGCTACTGCCAGTCCAAAATAATCGATAAATCATTAAGCTGAAATTCTGCATTTCAGTTGATTAATTCTATCAGAATAAGTAACTTTACGCAGTGCACCACTGGCAGTTTTGTCCAAGTTTTCGGAGACGAAAACTCTAAAGTAGGAATTTCAGTTTCATCATATATTCTAATTCTGTATAGTAGAGCTAAAGCAGGGTAAGGGCTTTAGATGCCTTGGCCATGTGGTATGTTGTACCTGAGCCTCACAAGATGATGCCCGGGGTTTGAGTGGTGAAGTGAACAGAGACAATGGACGGCTGATAAAAACTGCAACAGAGCAGAGTGCGGGCTCCGCAACATTTCCAGGTTGGAGCTTTCCGATGGCACTTGATACGGCAGATACATTCCTACGCAGGAGGTGGGCACACCGCACTGGGAGGTTCGGAAGTCAAAGACTGCACTCCTGGGATACGAAGGTTTACAGGCAACAAAAATCAGGAAAGACTTTATTACTATGGACGACGGCCGCGGAAGCCTACGCAGTGAATTGCATCTTTCAACATTTCCACAGCTTCTTGGAGAGGCATATCTGAAGTTTCCAATCTCTTAATACTGTCGGGAAGCACCTGAAGTGACTTGCGATGTAACTGAACTGAGCACTTCAGAACTGTTGAACACTGACAACGATTCACTCACTCACACTGCAGGATCAGAAGAAAAGTTCTCAGTATCCGACTTCACAGCTTCGAAGTGCTTACTGTAGAAAATTACAGCTTTGATCCATGTTGATAATCTTGTTATCACTGGCTCTGGAGGCAGAATTGCATCAGGTAGCTGTTTCTTGTAGCGTTGTACACGATAAGGACATTTTAAGAAAAACCTCTTCGTTGCTGTTATCAGTGTATTTACTTCTGGGAATTCATGTCTGTCTCTGCCACTCGTTGCAATGCATGAGCCGTACTTGAAACATACATTTAAGTTTGGATAAAATACAGTAAGCGGTTTCCCCGCTTTTAACGTTTAAGGAGCTGCATCTGAGTACATCAGTAGGACCCTCTCTTCTTTTACGCCATTTAGCCATAGTACCTTAATTCCATCATTAATGAATCTAGAATTTAATCAATTTAACTGTTTGTTACCTCCAAAGTTTTAGATAAATTAAGTAGGGTTTTGATGGAGCTTCAATGTCCATCTTGCCCACTATTATTTTAGCGATGAAACGACCTGAAGCATCTGTCGTCTCATTAGCAGAAATCCATATAGGTGAGTTGCCTGTGTCAATCCTGATTTTTCTAATGCGGAAACGTAACAAAAATCAAAGTAATCCTTCCTGAGAGTGGAATGGTCGGGAATGTTGTGCTTGCAGTATTTGTGTAAGAAATGTTTAAATGCATGTACCTGAAGTTTGTTCCAGGGTATGTTCGCTGCAACCAACGCCATACATAGTTCTTTGTAAAATTCACTATAAGATGATGTAGGCTGTCCCTGCATCTGTGTAAGTAGACTACACAGTATTAGTCTGTTTCTTTTAAGAAACTAGATTTTTATTTTTAATATGCCGATTGCTTCGTAGATGTTGTTCAATTCCAGATTTCATCGTACATCCTATACGTTTATCACAGGTTTGGCAAAGAACTGCTTTTCGATCAGTTATTACGGCACTGTCGACAGAAATCCACGTTTTTAGCTTTGAAGACAACGAAGACGCAACTGAGAGATATACATTTTGAAACTTTTCCCGTTTGAGAACAAGGAAGTAAAAATGTTTAAAACAAGTAATTGTTGCCGGCATTGGACTCGTACAATTTAGCTTTGAATGCAGCGGAAATGTGTAGAATTAACTTATATGCATGAGAAGCACAATAATAAACATTGAAATGGGTTCTTCTTTCCTGCTATTTGACGAAAATAAATGAAATCGACAAAAATGTACAATAATTCAGAAAAAATATTAAAATATGTAAAATTATGTACTGTGTTGTGAAATATGTATTATAGGTTGAAATATGTAAAAATATGTAATTTAAAATGTTGGAATAAGGGCCTTTACAGTTTAATTCTCCCACATTTTAGATTTTTATAATTACATACACAGCAATAAAATACGTAATTTCATAAAATCTGGGCTCTAATAACAAGTGAAACATTGGTCGATAGCTTCGAAATTCTTACTACTGTCCCAAGTTGATCCTTTATTTTTAAATGCACATATGTTCCAGGTTACATAAGGAATAGAGGCTCCTCGCGAACATAAACCTAGAGAAATCCATTTTGGTCACAGCTTCCCAGAAGTGAGGGATATATTGAAGGAATCGCAGGAGACTACAGGCCATAGGCAGGTTGGCGACAGAGACGTGTGGAGTGCATAACAATTCCAGTCTCGAGGACCAATATAACCACTGAAGAAGCTTTGAGAGGTAGTACACGACCCGTAGACAAACCAGCCCTATAGATTCCACGGAGAGTAATCATTTCATTGAACAGCCATACTGTATTACTAAAAGGCACGATATATATAATAGCACCTAAAACCTGGAAAGAAGTCGAAGGAAAATAAAATGGCGCAAAACAAATTATGAATCTGAAAGCATCCCAACAATCATCTACCGACCAGAGAAAACCAATAAAAATGAAATCTTAGATTGATGGCCGACGAGAATTGAACCCGGAACCTCCAAATACCAGCCTCATAGGTTGCTGGGGAGCCATCTCTCTCAGATCTAGATGTAAATAATGTGCAAATGTTAATACAAGTTCGCAAATGAGAAGCAAAATGAAATTACATGACGTATCAAGGCAGATCTTTATCATCAGCAATGAAGCCCAATATTTGACTATGCACCAGCCAGTTATTAGTAAGAGATTCTAAGATTAATATAGGACTCAACTCAGGGTAATGGCAAATAGAAAACACACAGTACCGAATTGTTAAAGACAATAATTGAGTTACTAGCTATCATGAAAGCTTTGCAATACATCGTATGCTCTCCAGATGGATAACTGAATTTCAAAGAACCAATCACACTGTAAGTCTCTCTCACTCTGTATGTGTCTCTCGCTCATTCTTAATCTATTTCACTTCGAGTCACGGCTTGTTGTGATTGAATTTCTAGTGGCAGAGAAAGAAACCTTTGGGAATATTCATAAAGGTTTGTACAAAGTCTGTGGAGCATCTGCAATCAATAGGAGTAGCTTTGGTGGCTGGGCACAGAGGGTGAAGGCATCAGAGGGCGGTGCTGCAGAGCTTCAAGATTTGCTGCGAATGGGAAGGCCCCGCATTACTGTTACAGCCAATTCAAAACAGTTCCTTCAGCCGGAAAAGTCTTGCTCACAATGTTTTGGGATTATGAAGGCGTAATTCTCATTGATGTGATACGAGAAGGCGGTACCATTAATTCAGAAAGTATCAAAACATTTGACAAAATTAAACAACGCTTCCGGCGACTGAAGCGCCATATCAATCCAGGGAAGGGTTGCATTCAGTACGATAACGCTCTTCCGCACACAAATTTGAGGACGCCTGCCCAAATCGCTAAACAGGGTTGGACAGTGTTACACCATCTACCCTATTGTCCCGATTTGGCTCACTCAGATTTCCACTGGTTTAGGCCACTGGAGTATGCCATTCGTAGAGGACATTTCGCGGACGACGAAGAGGTCATTCAAGTAGTTAAAACCTGTGTTCCGAAATGGAGTAAGCATTTTTACCAAAAGGGAATGCATGTCTTCTTATCTCGCTGGAGAAAAGCTGTGGAACTTGAAGGCCATTATGTAGAAAGATAAAGTGACCAGACAAAAAATCATTCTTTCATACATGTAAATTTCACTTTTGTGGAATAAATATTTTTGGAGAAAAAATTATACATCATTTTTTGAGCAACCCTCGTAGACTTTTAGCAAAAACATGACAATGTCAGTACTCATGTAGCAACATATCTGAGTAATTTCGTGTCCCACTGCGTATTTTTAATTGCAGCAATACGTATATTGATTATTTATCATTATGTATCTTAAACTTATTGAAGCAGAGAGCCAAGAATGTTACTCTATTTATGGCGCTGTTTTATGCCGCTAAACAAAATAAACTAAATGATGGGCTCTATATATTTTCCTGTGATGAAAGTGAGTTCCAATATTTGTTTGAACACTAAAACAAAACTTTCGGTAATTTTTAAATGTATCACACAAAAGTAAACAATTCCCACACCTAGCTTATTTTATTTTAACCTGTATGCTTCACAGTTTCTGGATGTATATTTCGTGTATGTAATAACAGTTTTATACATTTCACATAAATTCATTACTTGCACCCTGTATATAGCCCAGATTATCTTGCAGGCCTTTATTTTCTATTTTATTTATTTACTTATTTGCTTACTTATTTACCTAATTATTTGTTAACTTATTTCTTTATTTCTTTCCTTATTGCTTTATTTATTTACTTATTTTGTTTCTTTATTTATTTATTTCTTCACTTATTTACTTCTTTGTATGTTTCTTTTTTTCTTTCACTCTTTCTTTCTTTCTTTGTTTCTCTGTTTCTTTGTTTCTTTGTGTATTTCTTTCTTTATCTATTTATTTATCGATTATTTTATTTATTTACATATTTATTTAATTATTTATTTATTTGTTTATTTATTTATTCATTCATTCATATATTTTTGTAAGTTTACGTCCTACAGCGCTAAGTCATATCGGACGATGAATGGAATGAGTGAAATGATGCTCAAATCAGCCCAGTGTACATAAAGCTTAGAGTTACCAGACATTCATCTTTGAGGATAAGGGAAAACCCAGAAAAAACTTCTCCAGGTAACTCACCCTGACCGAGATTCAAATTCGGGACCTCTTGAATGTCAGGCACACACGCTACCATCTACGCTACCGAAGCGGGCACTTCCAGACTTGTGATTTTGTGTGACTCAAAGGTTCCGAGCCGGCATACGATTCAAAGATTGCGGGTTGAAATCGCACATTGATGATTTTTAATTACCCTTAAAACCGAGAGCACCATGTCAGTAAATTTACTGGCATCTAAAAGTTCCTGCTGGACGAAATTACGACACACTGGAGACATCGATATGATCGTGGCAATTGCCAGCGTCGTTAACAGTCAATTTATTCTGAAATATTTCACTAATAAATACGACATACGATTATATTAAGGACTCTAATAAAATTAATGTGCTGAACCAAATTTTAAAATACGCACATTTTATTTTCATAAAGTTTTAAGTGTCTAAATGTCTCAGTTAACCAAACTATACGGAGGAATCATGTTATTTATGTTAACGAAAATATCCAAACTACACGAGTAATTCAAATTTCCCTATCCCCTTATACCTCATATTAGTTATACAAATATCTTTATTCCTTGTATTCTGAGAGAACACTTTTTCTCTTTCAGTATCAGTTTAGCTTTTGACATAGTCTGTATTGTTTTATAGGACCCAGGTTGAAGCTTTGCATTGTCGACCTTTTCTTTGCACAGCGTCCGAACGCTCGTTTTATCAATATTCAATTCATTACGCTAATTAAAGCGTGATTGCATCATAAAAAGTCGCTGTCTTTTTGTCTACCTTTCTTTTTTAACCAAATTGATTATTACCCAGTGATAGGTAACCCAAAATCATAAAGGCAAAATGCAAAATGATGAAATGTGTCCAGATATCGTTTCCGCCACATATGTGTGACTATATATTGCATTCCCCAATAAAATTAATGCTTGGAAATTCGTGAAGTCGCTTTGGAGGAAAAGAGAGCTGCGTCTACAGCTCTCGAAATTCCAGGGTGTAGTTCAGAATGCGGATATAAGACAGCTCAATACCAATTAGAAACGCGTTAGTGCACTTTAGGTATGCAGACAATGCATTCTCGTTCTAAAATGCGGAATAATAAACGTTCACTGTGTTATGAAGGCAACTATTAGGTTTTGTATTGCTCTTCAGTTCAGAGGTTTTGTAGCATGGCAATAATAAGATAATGATATAGAGGCAACATTTACAGACGTTATTCGGTTCACCTCTTGGCGCTTAAAATAATAATAAAATGAGAATAATCTGATATACAAAAGTTCATAATACGCCAGTATTTACTTATTAGTTATTTTCATACCTTACTGGTATATCTCTGCACATGCTAAAGCTGCAAACTGAATTTCTTAGTAATTTTGGCTTTTTGTACGACGCAATTGCAGTAGAAAAAACATTGTATTCCCCTGAAGTAAATTGTTACCTAAATTTCAATGGAAATACATAATTTTTGGCTCTTTAAATACTGCCTAACACAAAGCAATTTTAGAGGAATGACTGTATATGTGTATGTTGTAACTTTGTGGGTTCGTAGAATTAAAAGGCCGAGTTGCAGAAATTAAAAATCTCCTTTATTTTCGTAGAAATACTCTTATAGATTACAGCAGCATTACGTTACTAAAACCATCAGTCTACCAAGGTCGATGACAATAACAAACCGTGACAGGTCATTACATGAGCTCTGCTTACTCACTCTTGTTTACAACTACTATTTCACAATTACTTCCTTTGGAGTGTCACAGTCCTTGTTATTTGTCCATTCATACGTTGAGAACATTCCCGCACAAACAAGAAAAACAAACATTCTCCGTCAATCGAGATATCTCTAGAAATTTCCAGACATGAAACCCTACCTGTGGCGGCGAGTCCTTTATCTGAGATAACATTGTTTGCCGCCTCTATGATCACTCGCCGCGTTATCGTTAACTGCTCATGCAAGCTCGTGAAACATTATCCGCCGTCTATTATCGATTTGTGCCGAAACGTTTATGCCCAGCGCCGCGACAATATTTGCATGTTTGTGTGTGTGTGGGTGCGTTTGGTGTCCATATAAGTATATTAAGTGGAAATAAAAGGCTGTTAAAAATAAATCTCAGTATTAAGTCCTGCATCTGCTCAGGATACCATACGACTTTTTCGGATTTAACTTTCTGAAAATTTCCTCCAAAGAGTTCTTCATTCGAAATGATTTTGTATAACTTATAAACCCAAAGAGGAAGAGGGAGATAAAATCTTGTTACATAAAAATGTGCATCTCAGTAATGCATACAATTCATATTTCATCTATTACCTATAGTTAATTTCTTAAATATTTCCTGTTATTTAAATCTTTCAATAACTATACTTTCTCTAATGTGGAATCTTTATTCGTTTTAATTTTCCTAATCATATAAGAACTTCAAAGTCAGCACATAGCAATCATCTCTTCAAATGCATACCGCATTCCCTTACTCCCCTTACTCCCTGTACTAAGCAGGAATTATATAATAAGCTGCACATTTTTATCTGCGTTAGCCTAAAGGAAATAAAGGTACTTGCGTTTTTAACAATAATCTTGACAAGAGTGTGCAGTAAGTCACTTGGGTGCGGCATATGGATTTTTATATTCTGGATGAACATCGGTGTTAGAATCTGTTACCTACTACCCTGAAATCAAAAATCTGAGCGTCAAAACACACACACACACGCTCACACACACACACACACACACACACACACACACACACACACACACAATGGGAATGGTATACTGGTTCGAAGGAGGATCCATCTTTGAACCACATCTGAAAAGCTAATGGGCACCGTTGTTCTCTCCCCCTCTCTTTAATAGTTTTGTAAAAATACTTTGAAACGCAGACATTTTGGCAGCAAGGCGCGTGTACTTACAGATGGTTGTCCAAATGGCATCTAAGCCTGCCTCAAAGTAAAATGCGTGTACTTTCTCGGATGTCGTTGAAAGGAGGTAGTTGACATTTTATGGGAATTAAATAAAATGGGTAGATTGATTTACAATTTAATGAAACGCAGTGAAACGTAAGTCATGATAACCACATATTTAATAATAAGGCTAACAATTGTCTTATCAGCATCTAAATACTGAATAACAGAAAGTGGAGAATATGTTCAACATATCGACATAAGCTGGCAAAAGTAACCGCAAAAGTACACCTCACACAGGTGTACGATCCGTTGTTACGGCATTGTAACTTAAGCACAGATTTGTATTTATGAAATTATGGCAAAAAGGCTTACTTAATTACAACAGAAATATAAAATAATGCAGAATAGTGGTTCGTTTTTCGTATACTTCAGTTAAAAATTGACGAAGCTGCTCTGTGTGAGTTATAAGGTGATAAAAAGCACTGGAAACTACTTCAATTCCCAAATAATCTTTCATAGAGCACAACTAGTATAACATACTTTCTAAAGGTCAACTAAAGGTGACACATAATTAATTACAAAGGTGTTCATGTATAACCAAGTTTAAAGTACCTTATTCCGACTTAAGAGTTGAAAATATGACGTTATCGACAGGAAATTCTGTATATAGCGCGTTTTAATGTTACAAAAACGTTACATTCCTTGCTTAATATTGAATAGTTTCGTTAAATTACACAAAAGGTTTTAAGCATTATTTTGCCTGACAGTTTTATTTTCAGAACTATGAAACAATGTAAGCAGGTGGGACTATAATTCCTGTACAATGCACTGCATGTAGATACGGCTCAGATACTTCATTGTCCAAAGTATTAGATCATTTGGAGAATCAAATTTATAGTCTACACTCCTGATTTTTCGACTTATCTGCTTTGATTATACTGCCGGATGATCTATTCCACTATAAATGAATGCTGGGGGTAGAAATTATAAGCCGCATTGCCAAAGTGGATCAACTTTATTCACAGTCAAATAGCAGGTGATTTTGTCATTTAAAGAGCAGAGAGATGCCTAATCCAATTTTCAAAGTAGTCTAACGCACTGGGCAACTCAACCAGCTGAACCGAGCGAGATGTTTCCGCGTGTGAGGCTTGCATTGAGGACTTCCATCTGTATAAATCTCACCAGGACAATCCTTTTTTAATACTTTTCTTTTGAGCTTTCCAAGAGTCCATACTGGCAAATACAAGCAAGTTATGAAACCTTATCACTCGAACGTATTCTTCCAAAGTATAATTAATTTCGTGTATCACCAGTGCCCACTGCCTGTTGTGGCGTATGTAGCCAGACCAGTGGTTAATCATTACTAAAATAAAATCTTTGAAGTGCGCTACTTTTATAGTACATGCAGTGGAAAAATACCAAGTCTGATTCATAAAACGGACATGAAGAAAGGCACAGGTTTGGGTACACCTGTGTTTTAATTTTTATTTATAAACTAAGACTAAACTCCCAGGAGGCTTAGCTCGTCAACCGGTTAATGCCTACTGCCCGACCACTGCTTCCCCTAAATTTGTGATACAGTTACCGAAGGTGGGACACGGTTATAGCCTCGAGTCTCTCCCGGCCGGTAAATGCCGTCTTCCAGTCCAAAGCTGCTACGTTTTCATCAAGTTGTTTCTCAATTGGTCACCTAGAGAACTCAAGAGACTTATTGAACTCGCAACAGGTCTCCGAGCGGGGGGAAAAAAACCCACTCCTGTACTGGTAATCGAACCAGAGCCTCCCACTTGGTAGCGCTACCATCACGCCAAGAATAAGTCCTTATTAGTGTCGTGTAACCGTTACTGATTTTATTAGTGGTTTATAAAGTACTTCATGAGGTAGAATAGACAATGGAAGAGAGAGGGAGAGAGAGAGAGAGAGAGAGAGAGAGAGAGAGAGAGAGAGAGAGAGAGAGAGAGAGAGAGAGAGAGAGAGAGTAGAGACACAACATCGCCATCGCGGCTAATCCATGTTACTATTCATGCAACTCCACACCGTACTTCAAGCCAGGCCTGGGGAAGAGCGCTTCTAAGGCATAAACGGAGTAGTCCCTTCATTCTTTACTTGCTTCTATTACACATATAAACACCACACATTAGTTGAAACTGTTTGGTTCCCGGTTTAATGCTTTGTTGATCACGAAGGAATGGGTAGGGAAATGTATTGCCAGGTGTTTCAAGTAGCAACCAAGAAACATCTGATTTAAATTTGAGCAGATGATCTGCAAGGAGTTTAGAGAGAAAGTAGATGAATACTTACTGTGGCAAAGCAGGGAAACAAACGAAAAAATGTGTGGAATGATGTCAAAAGAAAAATAATGGAATCAGACCATAGGAAATTGAATCAGATTTTAACATTACATCTTGTCCCTGTCTGACAAAGGAGGCCAAATTGAACTGAACTAAACAGATAAATATGCTTTATTTGGGAAAAAAGGAGGGATCAAGGGTGGCTTGCTTTAGACTAAGAGACTGCGGGCAACGAAAATTGTTGACTATTCTGTTAAGACAATACTCCGCTGTGTGATAGAAATAAATGGTTGCTACATACATAGGCGGAATATGTATAGGGAAAAAATGAAAATAAAAATGTAATTCACTATAACATTCTTAAGCCCAGTTAGAAGGTAATGGGAATCGTGGAGTCTAATGGCTATTCACAGTAATTGGCTAAACATGGAGAATATACTGGTTAAATTGCACGAATTCAGATGAAATATACAGTTATGGTAGCTAATTTAACTCTAGGATTTTGTTTGGTTTTAGTTTAGTCATCTTGAGTTTTTTCCTTTAGAATGATAGACGTTAAATAACATAAGTATTAGTTTTTTTATGAAATAGCTTTAATAATCTAATACCAAAAATATATAATCGAACTGCTTAAACTTTTTTTTGGGGGGTAATTTACGTCCTCCAACGTTAAGTCATATTGGATGATGAATGGAATGGGTGAAAGGATGTTCCAAAGAGCCCAGGGTCCATGGGACTTAGACTTACCCAACATTCGTCTTTCAGGATAAGGGAAAACCCCGGAAAAAACCTTATCCAGGTAACCCACCCTGACCGAGATTCGAACTCGGGACCTCTTGAACGTGAGGCAGACATGCTACCATCTACGCTGCCTTGGTGGACAGGCTTCATCTATATCGATTTCCTGTCCATCATCATAAATATTCTCCATATATATATTGTCGCGAACGCATTATCGTGGCAAGGCGGCACAGCCGACGAGTACAAAGAGTCGGACAGTGCAGAGATAAAAGCTTGCCAAAACGATGGGGGGAAGGAGACGGATTTCTGGAGTGTTCATCTTTCTTCTAGCGCCGTCTTAATTGTTTGAGAACATTCCACGAATTTCCGGAATAGTGAGTAAGCTACCTATAAAGGGGAAGCCGCCGCCCGCCACTGGGAAAACACTAAGCATCTTAATGCTCGGCCGAGAGTTACTGCTTCCTTGTGACCTCACTTTTGGGAGCCCCCCCCCCCGGAAGCGAAACAGCCAGCAACCGAGTATATGGAGAACTTGGTGCACGGTCCCCACGAGATGCATGAGATGGCCCATCAGAACATCCAGATGGCGAGTGACCACATGAAGACCCTATACGACAGGCAAGCCAACCGCCAGGGGTTCCAGTAAGGTGACTTGGTCTGGTTGTACCGCCCTATCTGGAAAAAGGGACGCTACCCGAAGCTTCAGCAACCATGGTAAGGACCGTACTGGGTGGTAAAGAGGATTAGCGACGTGGTCTACTGCATTCAGAAAGTGCCCTGAGGAAAAATGTTGGTGGTTCACCTGGATCGTCTGGCCCTCTACGATGGTGCTGTTCGGGACGAACAGCCTTGAGGAGGGAGCAGTATCGCGAACGCATTGTTGCGGCGAGGCAGTTCGGCCGATGATTTCAAAGAGACGGACAATGCACTGCAGAGACAAAAGCTTGCCGAAACGGTGGGGGGAAGGATACTGATATCTGGATATTACGAGTAGGGTCTACCAGGCAGGCGTTGCTGACCTCCCTCTTGTACCAGGGAGTTACCGAACTGTCCCCGAAGGACGCCCGGCGCCTCCGTGGGGTTTTCCAGTAGGGCAAGACCTAAATATTAACAAGCCCCCGCATCTGGTCAAAAAACACAAGATGGGTGGAAGTGGATATGCTACTTAGGCGCATCAACCCTAAAAGGGGAAGGCTATCGAACAACCTCGGTAGGGCCGCCTGGTGATCTAGCAAAGCTTCTACTAGCTGTGCAGTCTAATATGCGGGAATATATGGCTTCCCTCAGCCCCGTCCGGAGACGTACCCGATTTCCCACGGTTATCGGGAACCACTGTTCCCTCGAGTCCAAACCAATCCGAGCAACTCCCATTCAGGGAGGGGCTCGAATGTTCGGTCCGAGGTTCCTCAAGTAACGTCAGAGGTACCATAAGTGATAGGAGTCCGCAGCGCCCGCACCACGGCAGCTGAAAGGGACGGATCCCCCCTACGGGGGGTTACTGGAGAGTTCGTCTTTCTTCTGGCGCCGTCTGGATTGCTTGAGAACATTCCACGAATTTCCGGAATAGTGAGTAAGCTATAAAAGGAAGCCGCCGCCCGCCACTGCGGAACAGTTTTCAACTGGACTCGTGTGCGCGAACAGCTGTGTGAACTTTGTTTGGGGTCAATGACCATGCAAGTTGTATTGTGTATGGGGCGTAATTCTGCTTCTGCAATGGTTGACCAAGGTGTGTTTCTACGGAAACACGATGAATTCATATGATATTCACCAAAAGTTTATAATGGTAATATATAGAAAGTAAAATAATAATATTATACCAGGTGGCCCATCTGCTCCGTTTTACAAGTAGGCAGCGGCGTGACCGGATGTTGTTCTGTAGCGAGAGAAGAAAGGCAATTACCAAGCTTGAACTAGCATGTGCAATACGTGAAAATAGACAAGAACGGTGTAAACAATGAAAAATATCTTAAAATGCTTTCCATTTAAGTTAAAGGGCCTTATTTTCGAGAGATTACACTAACATTTTAGATTGGAAATTTAGTGAGGATTCTTTATTTGACTTGTCCGTGATTATCCTTTTCTGGTTCCACAGATTCCAGTATGTAAGTACGTAGGGAAAGTATTGCATTCCAAACAAAATTTCAATTCTGATATTTCATTAGAAAGCAGTAGATTAATATGTGCTTACTTGTCGTGAGATGCCATTTGATTGTTAGGATTATATAAGCAATGAATAAGCGACGTTTTTTCTTCGTTTGAGTTCAAACCTTATATGTCGTCTTAGGTAGAGATATGAGAGGGACAGGTTTAATCGCCAGGCATATCAGGCAGTGCTATGTAAACGTATTTCTCTCTGCACTATGCTACTAAAACATCAACTGCCTCTAAGGGACACAAGTTATGAAATAAACACTGGCATACATTTTGCATATAATAAGAACGTTCAAGCAGCATTGAATGGAACAAAAACTGCAGGCTGAAGCAAAGTTTCGATGAAGCTGTTTTCATAAAAAAGCAAAGCAAACCAGATGTACTAGATTGTTTCATATTCTGCTTATCTTGAACTGTAGATCCAGATCTGTCACTTTAATGTTTATATTTAAGCCAAAAGGGGTATAGTAATTATTATGATTAGTCGAATAATATTAATATTTGTAACTATAATAATAAACATAGCAATAGTAATGAAAAATAATAATAATAGAATTACAGCAATAATAGAAATTGAGGAAATGCCACTAAAATACAGCGTGCCCTCAAAATGTGCATGGTTTCTTTACGGCTTACGGCAATGCGTACAGTTAAATGCGTACGTTACATGATACCACCGTAAACAGAATGTAGAGGATTTGATGCGCTGCAAATTCTCTATTCTTTTAAAACTGTTCTTACAAATGTTTATCGCTCAATTCAACTGCATATCAATAGAGATAAACTTATTTTATTGCTAAGCTTCTTGTAGGTACAAGGTCAACATGGAAATGCTGAACCCAATAAGCGATGACCACATCTTTAAAGAGCTAATCGTTGGTGACGTCTTTGACATTCTGTTCTCCTTGCATGGATCAGGGTTAAAAATGAATGTCGGCTTCCCATTTGAGCAAAAGCATTATAATTTGAAAGTTCAGACAAATATTCATAGTATGGAATACCTTTGAAAACTTTCACTTCACAAAAAACGTACAATTTTGTGTATTATGATATTGTCTATTTCTTAAGGCTTACGAGTTATGCAAAATTTGTGCAGAATCAAGGGGACTTCTGACTCAATTCTCGGAAAACTCGACATAAATTTTGTTTTTCATAAAAATATATTTCCTAGGCGGCCTGGGTTCGATCCCAGGCGACCGCAAAGTGAGATTTGTGGTGGGCAACATGGTGCTGGGGTGGGTTTTCTCCGGGTCCTCCGGTTTCCCCCACCATCATTTCACCAATTGCTCCATCATTCATTCATCTCAGGCGTTGGGCCGAACCTTCAAACCTGATTTCATCTCAGGTCAGATGCTATGGCTCCCTCGCTCCGAGAAAATCCAAGCGCCTCCTAACGTCAGCGTTGACGAGAAAGGGAGAAAAATAAAATAAAAATAAAAATAAATTTAACGAATTGTAATTAAATTATAATATTTAGGAGCATCTTTGAGAAAATCACAATTTTCAGAAAAAAAAATGCATGCGAAGGTTATTCTGGGGTGATAGGAATCCCTTGAAGTTTGTCTTGTCGCATACTTGGAACTAAAATACTTACTGAACTAAAATACGAAGTTTAGAATTAACCATACTTTTTGTGTTTCAATTGTCTTTTTCAGACACACGGATTCATAAACGCACACACATACAAAGCGAATGACTTTAAACACAATTCAAAATTATTGTTATACAGTATAAGTAATACATATAATTTAATCTACCAAAATTTAATATTCATGCAATAGCCATACGCGCACGGAAATTTTTTTAATCATTTTTATTGGCTTTTTGGGACCACAAAGCTTATATTTACACTGAAATTTGGGAATCGAACTTTGGGTGCAAACTTTCCCTACTTAATGTAACTTTGTAATATGGAAAGTAAGACTGGCTATGGTTATTCATGGACAGCTCAAATAAAACTTTCACAAATATTTGTCAATCTAAGAAGTGTGTTCATTCCCTCGAAAATAAAGGCTTTTTATATAAATGGAAACCATTATCACGGACAACACACGCTTGTTCATGCCTAGGAACTGCTTCTCCTTGCTCATTGCAGAACAAAATTCGGTCACGCCACTGTCGACTCTTCAACTGGATTTACCCTGTTGCGTAGTGCAACTATTGTAACACACGAAGGGATATCTCCTTAGCTGAAAGAGGCGTTAGTTGGGCAACCTGGAATATTATAAGCATAATATATATCCCTACAGCCAGTTTTGAGAAAACAAATGACTATGAGACACTTTAAAACGCTGTTTCGTGTTGAATTTCCTCAAAATACTCAACTTACATGTATGAAAGGAGTTTATTTTTTCAATGGGATGCATTAATTATATTTGGAAAATGATTTTTAAGCACTTAAATATTTATTTTTTCAATTAGTGTTACAGTTATTGCTTTCACTTTCATGCTGCAGAATTTAATTTGTAATATTAACAATCTGAATGCCCCAAATTGAGCTTTAACTGTTTCTGACCTTTAAGTACACTTGAAAATCTGTTTTAAATGCCCTTTTTTCAGTATTTTTCACTCTTCAAAGTGCTCCTTGTATTACAGTTTATAGCATAAGAGCTTTAAGGTTTCTAAAGTGCTCCAGAAGTTAGTGATTGAGAATCTTCTGTTAAAAAAGTTTAATGTTTTATTGCATTTAATTATTTACCATAACTCACATCAATAAAGTTGAATAAAGCAATAACATGTACCCTTTTCCTTTAGTTACGGCAACTAGAATTACGAAATAAATGTACAATCATTTCTTTTCAGATTAAAATAAGACCTGAAGCTTTCCTGGCAACGAATATGAACGGAGCATTCATTTAATGCAACCTGAGAAGTCTAGGCTGGCAGAGCATTGTTTTGATAACGACCATAGAGCCAACTTTCGGGAGTCGACCATCTTGGCAATATGCAACAGTTAACGGAGTTAAACCGCCTCGGTAGCCTTATGGTAGCATGTCTGCTTCACGTTCAAGAGGTCCCGAGTTTGAACCTCGGTCAGGGTGAGTAACTTGGATGAGGTTATTTCCGGGGTTTTCCCTTATCCTGAAAGATTAATGTGGGGTAACTCTAAGCTCTATGGACCCTGGGCTCATTTGAGCATCATTTCACCCATTCCATTCATCGTCCGATATGACATAACGTTGGAGGACGTAAAATACAAATAAAAGTTACTGGGAGTGGAGAATGTAGGAGCTTTTGGCCATTTCCTCCGAGAGGAGCACGCTTAATCGTGATCCTGGATCTCAGTTCAGCTTCTCATAGAAACCGTCCTTAAAAATGGAAATCCGTCGACCTCAGAAGCACAGATCAATACAGCTTGATAATCAAGTTAAGCTGTTACGTTTCTTTGACCCATTTAATTTTATATACTCACGCCACTTCCTGACTTGGCATTTAATTTACTGAAAAACAGTCTTTTGTTCAGCAATGCGAATTTTGATAATGTGTTACCTTGTTTAGATTTGTGCTATATTCAGGATTCATTTGTGGTTATAACATTTCTTATAATTTCGATTTCTAATTGTCTTTTCACCTGGCTTGCTTCCCGAGAACCACTTGAGCATCCTTTTCAGTTTGTATATTAAACTAGATGTGAAAATTTTAGGAATCATATAATAGACGTTCAAAGCAGTATCATATATTACCATGGCAAAGGCGATTAACTTTCAATGAAAATACTTAGGGACGGTTTGATATTGCTCGTTAAAATTATTTATTAGCCATGCATATTTTATTCTGAGTGTATGGTAACAAAATCAGAGTTCTCTGAGAATAAACTGCAGAAATTCGTATTTTCAAAGATACATTTCATTAAATATGATTTTGGAATTTCAGGCCTCTCATTTTTGAAACAAAACATACAGATGAATTTTACATAGGAAACCTTAATTTCAGCACTTAAGCTTACTAAAAATGTACGTTTTAATAAAATTCCTATATATAATTTTGTATGGAATACTTTGCTTCCTGTACCTGCCCTGGTATAATGCAGAGAAAGCAAGAGAGGACAGCTAGTTTGTGAAGTGAGTCGTCGCCCCCTTAAATACCTCATTAATAATTCTAGATATTTCCAGAACCAAAAAGATATCGAAACTATCAAGACGTCACCATAATTTTCCATAAGCGTAACTTAATCTGGGCCGGCAAGTCCTTTATCTCGCGTTATGTTTATCTGCTTTTTGCACGCTCTTTATTTCCACACTGTTCGCCTATCAGTTCCTTTGAGTGCGCCAGCCGCGTTATTGCGATCGAGTTCGCGATAATATGCATTCTCCAAACAGATCCAAGATATTTTTACAGTTTGCAATGAGCCTAAGTGCAGAGCGGCAGAGCTAGAAGTTCAGTCTCTGAAATACAAGTAAATCACATTTATAACATTGTTACACTTCTTTCGTTGTCTACAAAGGAGCTCAAATAATACGATTCAAGTTTTGCGGCCAACAAAGGAGGGTAAATATAACGTTGCCTTTTACCAATTACATCAACACGTTGCCTTTGTCATCGTCTGCAGTTCACTGGAGACAAAGCGGCATATCCTGGGAAACATGACCTTTGCCTGCTTACTTTGAAGCTCTGCGAATTTGTTGGAAACTCCGTAGTCGTGTGTTGGCGTACTTTATAAGCATATTAACATTGATTCTCGGGATTTACTCAACTCGATGTGATGTAGAGCGTTATACAATTACTTAAACGAAGAAAACATATATTGAAGTGATCCAAAGATGTTCAAAGTTATACGGGATGGCGCACAAATATTAATTTATATAATTTACAGTATATGCATTTGCAATTATTTTGTGATTACGGTAGTGAGCTACAGAACACGCAGTGCTTGACTGCGGCTTGGTGTTAAAGGATATGCATCGGCCTATATGCACAGCTAATCCGGATGATCCCGTACTCTTATGCCACTTGGTACATTATTTCCTCAGTGACGGCATCATATGCCGCTTCGACTTGCTAAATGAAGTTGCTCAAGTTCCCAATTTTCTCTTCGTAAACCTTGGTTTCGACATAACCCACAGAAAAACGTACAGTGTGGTCAGATCAGATAAACGTGGTGGCCACAAGAAAGAAACTCGTCTACCAATTCAATGCTACTGTCACACGCAAATCCTGGATAATGCACGAGCGCCATCCTGCTAGAGGAATTTAGATGGTGGTTCCATCAGATTGAGCTACCAAAGATGTTGGAGAACCTTTCAGAATCCGGTATGCGCTGTGGCTGAGTTGTTAGGCCCCTCAGCTCTCACCAAGGCGGCCCGAGTTTAATTCCAGGCGACTGCAAAGTGAGATTTGTGACGGACAAAACGGCGCTGGGGCGTATTTTCTCCGGGATCTCCGGTTTCCCCTGCCGTCTCACTCCACTGCTGCACCATATTCATCTGATGCATCATGAGTGTCACCGCCTGCGGTGTTGTATGTAGCAAAAGTGCGCATCAAACACTACACATTTCATTTCAAAGTCCTGTACCTTGATCGACTATGCGGCGCTCAGTTTTCCGTGAATATGATGTTGCTCATGCCCCATTCCGTGCAAACACCTTTACATTTTTACCGCCGTTGGCCAAAGTGGCCATCAACCAATGTCAATTATACTATCTCCAATAAAACACGTTTTGCCTTTTGATCTCTCCGCTAACGTAAAACGCAATGTCATCCTAGAAGAGGGTTTTGCTGGTGATGTCCAAGTTTTTGCCTACATTCTTAGAACATATTTGCAGCCTGGATCATAAATGACCGTAAATGAAAAGGCAACAACTCATGTTTCGATTTATGCCACCACCTATATAAACTTCCTTATATCTATTAAAAATATAGAGCTGCATTTTTGTAAATCATTATTTGTACCGGTTAGACAGTGAGCCCGTCGACAGCTAGGTCATTTGGGCCCGGGAACGGTTATATCCTAGTGAAAAGCGTAAAAGAATTTTGGGGTAGAAATTAGCTCAAATGTAAGCATTTCGAGATTAGAAACAAGAGTTAAAGTTTTTTTATCGTACTACATGCACCAATATTAAATACGTCATGTTAGAGCAAACATGCTATTTTCGGCACACGGTGTCATTCTTTTCCTTTCTCATTTCAAACTCTTCTATAAGGAGCAGTGGACTTATCGGCTTATTTCCAGGCTAAATGGGATATTATTTGTTACGGATATTATTTTTATGACAGTAGTCAGGAACTTCCAATTTACCTC
This sequence comes from Mantis religiosa, assembly GCA_030765055.1. Lineage (NCBI taxonomy): Eukaryota > Metazoa > Arthropoda > Insecta > Mantodea > Mantidae > Mantis > Mantis religiosa. The sequence goes on along the minus strand of CM060948.1, from coordinate 98,695,262 downwards.
ATCAGTCTAACGTTACGTTGGTTAAATAAGATAAAGTTTATATGTATGTAAAATAGACATTTATATACTTATAACTAACTATAAAACAAGAAAAATAAATAAAAGGAATTATAAAATGGTCAACAGCAGCTAAAGTAATAACAAAGGATTAAAAATATAGTAAAATAATAAAGATTGTTTTGAAACGAGTGGTAGGCCAACAGACATATTTTAAAAAGTGTCAGACACACTAGTTAGCGTCACGCTGTATTACTCCACGTCTGGTAGGCATGGAGTGCAGAGCAGTGTAGCGTAGCGTGTTGAAAAACTACCGATAAATATGGCATTTGTTGAAGTATTTGTTTTACAGTGAGTAAATTAACAGTAAACGTTTAATCAGCATATCTGAAATAATTGCAAAGAAAGTTTATAGCATTAACCTGATTAAATACATAAACCTCTGTCTTTCTTCAAACCGCTCACGCGGATGAAATATCATAGGTTGTGCCCAGCAATCCTTGGAATAAAATAGATGCAGGTGAGATCTTCAAGATTATTCTTGACGGGACGATCGCACTTATAAAAGGCATCAGTCACTTAGACAATAGGTATTCGAAGATATAAAATTAAGAAGAATGGCACCTCGTGTACTCTACTGTGACAAAACTATCTTAGTGCCTCTGATTATAAAACATGGCTATACTTACCTGTCAGATGTAAAAAAAACTTACTCTTAGAGGGCACTAGCCACTGTCTGTAGGTGTGTGTGTGTGTGTGTGTGTGTGTGTGTGTGTGTGTGTGTGTGTCTGCGTGTGTGTTTATGTGTGCGTGCTTTGTGTATTTGTGATGTTCAATGCCACGCTTGAGTCGTGAAGCCTAACAAATTGTATGGTGACACAAAACTCTTGTTCTGTTTCCTACAAAGGGTACAGTATCGAACATATGTGTGGCAACAGATACTCACTGGATGAGAGGGCACTCATAAATTTGCCTTGTGCGTTGCATTTCATTTTACTGGCACATGAAGATAACTTATTAAACGAAAATGTCAGCTATGCTTATACAGCGCTTCTGTTACTATATGACATCTACAGTCACATGCTCTTGACCTCAAAATATTTAGTTGGTATTGACCTTTTACTCCAAAAGTTTCTGCAGATGGTATTTCAGCAGTGTGCTTACGGCATATTTTATAAAAACAAACGTCTCGCAAACGCAAGCTCAAACATCTGCATCATGAACATTTGAGGAGCAAACATTCAAAACCTGACATGTCCACCGCAAAAGAAAAATGAGTTATATATGAAGTAGTCTTGTTTTGCATTGGTTTCACATATTCCTATGCCTAATTTCCTTCAAAACCGATCAAGTCCTTGAGAAATGGAGTCTGAAATCAGTGCTTTTCATTCAAATTCTGTCATGTCCAACAACGTTTTTAAACCAAGTTACCTTGCTAGTTTCATTCAAAATCTGACATGTCACTCTGTACGCTAAACAAATCTCCATGGCAATTCCTTCAGAACCTGACACGTTCAATTTAGTTAATTTTGCCTTTATTCTTCTGTCAAAAATGTTATTAGTTGCGAAGGTGCCGGTCAGTATGTTGTGAGCTTCAAACACCTTAGTGCTTCTACCGTTGCCTTCAGCACCTTGAGGTTTATTTTTAAGTGCGAATAATAGAAGTTTCAGATAGTGATGTTTCGGAATGGTCCAAGAAAAGGAAGAAAAATCCTTCGGCACGTAGAACTGCTGAAATGGAAAGGTAAGTTAGGATGAACTCTGATATTCTATATTGCAGTTTGGAATGCATTATTAGACGCCAAATGCATTATGCTTTTTATTTAATTGAACAATGTAATTATTAACCATGCTAGGCGAGATTTTTAATTTTAGCAGTATTGTAGAAACCTGCAGAGAATTACTTACTACTAAATCATACACAATTCCAGCAATTAAGGCTCGTGCAATAGAAGAGCAAACTATTATTGCCCACGCTGTCAGTGCATTGTTGGTTCACTGAAAGTGTTTAAAAGGCCTTGCAAGCATAACTGCAAGTCGAAGTCTTGTTTGAGTGACATTCCTCATTTTATTGAAAGCCCAGCATACTAGAAGAAATCCTAGAAGAAGAAGAAGAAGAAGAAGAAGAAGAAGAAGAAGAAGAAGAAGAAGAAGAAGAAGAAGAAGAAGAAGAAGAAGAAGAAGAAGAAGAAGAAGAAGAAGAAGAAGAAGAAGAAGAAGAAGAAGAAGAAGAAGAAGAAGAAGAAGCAACCGAACGCCATGGTGAAAAGGAAACAATGCTGTGTGCTTGCAATGAAGAGGATCCTGTATTATGTTTGCATGTATAGTTTTCTCTTAAGAGAAGAAGAAGCAGCAGAAGAAGAAAAAAGATATTTTGAAGATGTTTAGTAAAGTGCATAGGAGTATTTGCAATGAAAACTGTGATTTAAATGCTAATATATTTGTTTCATTCAAACAAACACAAGTCCATTTCTTATTCAAATAAACCGTGACCTTTGAATCAAATCGTGTTATGTCCATCCCATTTTACGAGCTATTGTGGCCTACATAAAATGTCCAGGTTTGAAATTTTGGCGTCAGGCTACATGATAATTACCTCACATTTTGATTCCTATTTTAAAAAATTATATTGAATACTTTCTGTGCTGTATGTTTTTTGCTGTTAGCTAAAAATCAAGTAAAGTGGACATGTCATGTTTTGAATGTTCACTATTCCTGCATGCATTCTATTTTGTTCATTTTGTCCTTACTTTTTTATTTAATTTCATTACAATTGATTTTGCACCTGAAATTTTTTCCTAATATCTGCAAAATAATCATTACATTTTCAAACATATCCATGATTAATAGAGCCTAATTTCTGTAAGGAATTTTATCTATTGTGTTTAGGTTGGTTTGGGTCTCCTCCAGGCCCATAGATTCTAGTGTATTATCTATTGCTCATTATTCTTTTACTGCTACTCTCGGTGAATTTTCTTGCTCAGTTTTGTGAATGATTTTATTTGCCAGAGCCTATGCATCTATTTTAGTTTCCTTTAGGATCATCAAATCTTAGTATTTTATTTCCTTGTAAAGTTGGCACAGAAAAGGCGTTTTGAGCAGATTTCCATTTTCGTTTATATCATAAGAAATCTGTCGGCGTTACACTGTTTTTGCACTGCCGCTATTAAAGTTGAGTACTATAATTAAATTTATTGATCAGCACCTTCAAAATAAATATACGAAAAATGCAACCAACCCTCTGTATTTTACTGTTACTTTGGGTAAATGCAACAGATATTTTTCTAAACTCCGGGCAGCCTCCAGACATAGATGTAGTACTTCTATAGGGTACTGGATTGCCAGGAAAATAAATGCAGATTTTACTTAGGTATGCTAAAATTTAATTATACATAACACATTTTGAATAACATAAATTAAGGGCGATTTATTTATCTGAAGAGCTTTAATTCTTATTATCTGGAATTGTTTGTTTGAAGCAAGAATACGAAATACTTGTTTCAGTAAAATTCAGATCTTGAAAACACGGCCGAATTTGTATATTTAAAACAGGGGATAGATAGATCATTGCTAGTGTAAACTAACAATTAATTTACATAAATTAACTTATTAACACAATATCGTGAACAATTTAAAGTGGCTAGCTACCATGCATATATACTGGCGGAAGAGTGGATGAATGTGTGTTTTCCATTAAAATACGAAACGAAGAAACAAAATTTAATTTCATATACATTTTGTTCAATTTCAGACCTACATAAATATTACTAAAGCCTTCAGAATAAATGTAGGAATCCCACCCTTTTGCTGCCTTGTGTATAAACATTAACCTGGTCGAGGCTTCCTGGGGAACCACCATTACGACTAATGTAGCAGGCTGTGGAAAGCCCAAGGGAGTAATATACCAGAACCAAGATACTACTTCACTGCTTAGATGGGGAGCAAAGCTTCTTTCAGCAAAAGTATTTAAGTTACAGATGCACATACACTATGATGGTTGTTATAAAATAATTTATAATTTAAATTCAAGTTTTGTGCTTTAGGTACGACTGCATTTATTGTATATAAATTAAGATAAACACACATTGTAGTTAGGGACCACTAATAAAGCACCTTAAAGTAGGTCATGAGTAGTAATATTACGTATGTATAAATTTGAGCTAATTAAAACCCCGAAGCTGTTATCGACTAGAATGTGTGCTCTCATCACCGGGATTATCATAATTATGTTTTGAGGATGTTACACACTTCAATAAAATAGAAAACCTCTGATTTAGCTAAAATTCACAATATCTACGTTTTTGATAAGAAATCTTGAATTTTATGCCAGTTCATTAATAACATTAATTTATTTTTGTTGCAGTAAAGCTAGAATCAATTGGCACATGGGTATACAAGTTTGAGTTAGCTTATTTCCTATTTATTATTAAAATATTTATTATATATAACTTCATACATATATAACATAATTAATATACAATAAATACAAAATCTTACATTCTCCTCGTTTTGGAGTTGTATTTTCTCATGCCTCATTATAATTCTTCCTGCACTTTACCCCAATGTGCAATTTTAATTTTATATATTGTCTCTTTCCTTACACATTCACAATTTGACTTCGGTATTACCTCATGATCGAAAATGATTAGATTATGATCGCTTATCGTTTGATTTTCTGTAACCCTCCAATTAAAAATGTGTTTTGATATATTTCCCTAGGTTAAGATTATGTCTATATTTTTTTCTGCTCCAGCTCGAGTTCTAAAGGTGTATACTTCATTGTGCTCATTTACAACTATTGAGTTGTATATATGTATTAATGCCTCCATCTGTTTCCCTTTATTATCTGCAATTTTGCTTCTACATAAGGTTGATTTTGCATTGACATCCTGGTAAAAATTATTTTCTCATTGGTATACATATCTAGTACCCTCTATTTTTTCTCCAAATGTACATCTATATTGTCTTTATAGTGATAATATTTATTGCATAAAATTTTACTACCACCCTTATATATCATTTCTATGCATATCAGTTGATTATAGAAAATTTCTTGTTTTCGGCGTAAGATTATATCGAAACCAAGCCGTTATATTTACTTTTGCTGTTAATGACAACAGCAAAGCTCACCAGGGAATACTGCAGTTTCATGAACCATAGCCCGCTCACATCGCTTATGTGAGCGGGTTATGCATGAACCATAGGTGGATACTCTGTAGCTCGCGGAATTAGCCACATTAGTACTACGTTTATCAACAAAAGATGGCACAATTGGCATTTAGTCGCCCTGCTTAAGTTAAACAAGCAGTAATTAGACAGTGTTGTGGAAAATATAAATAAAGTTACATATTTTCAATACAGTCGTTGATTTGCAATCGATGATAAGCTAAACGAAATAAAATGTTCATTATGTTCTTAATTATACAGAAACACACACGCGTGTGCACGCGCAGCTATGTGGGAGGGACAGACCGTGGCTGGCAGCCTATTAAGACGGTCAGCTGCTTCTGCCTTAGGCGAAGGCAGACCAGAAGCGGAGAGAAGACTTGTCCGTACATACGTGAATAACCATTTAAGTGCTATCGAGTAATAAGTATTCTACATACGGTAACTCTAAACAGTGGTTTATTGACAATCCTTGGTCAGCAACTTCGAATTTGATGTGATGAAAAAATGAAGCAGTCATTAATCCAGTTTGAAACTTGCATTCCAATATCATTAGAACCATCCTTACTCCCACACATATCCACGCATACCCTGAGGATAAAGTGCTCTACTCTGCTCTGCCCGGCTCTACCCAAACTTTTCGCTTCATATGTTAAAACCTAAAGAGAGTAGTCACTACTGACCACTTGCTTATGCGTATTAACAATTGTATTAATATCAGGAAGTAAGACATAGCACAATAATACATTTGTTACATTGTCCAACCCACATTAATGCGACTTTGCATACAATATGTGATATTTTACATAATATAGTGTACTTGGAGATCAATGGTATGTCTACATTATAAATTTGAATTTGAATTTGAATTTATAAGAGCTATTCATTCATTTTATATATATATATATCGTAATGTACTGTCCTTTCTCCCACGATTTAGTAATTTAAATATATGATCACGTATTGAAATAATTGTTTGGAGACAGTCCGGTAAGCAGCTAACCGTAAACAGTATATTTTATCAATTCAGTAAATATGTCCTGCCCTATCTCTTCCAATGTTTATTTGCCAACCAGCTCACTTCTCGCCCCTTCGCTGTCTGACCTTTAAGACAGAATCTATGAAATGGAATCGAGATCTGGATTCAAATACCACCTCAGTTCGCCTGCACCTAGCGAGAACTTCGGGCAAAAATTTTTCAGGAACACCACTCAGGACAAACGCATTCGAGAACTTTTCATGTGTATTCGAATACACATTTAGATTTCGAGAATATCTCCGGAACTATCAAGAATCAAATGAATAGACCTTTTGTCTTCGAATTCGCCCATCACTGCTTCCCACTGCCATTTTTTTTCTCCTTTTAGTTGAAAACTCCTTTGCCCCCATGATCTGAGATTTAGTTTTATTTATCTTCAGACCCCATTCTTTACAACAAGTTTCAGTTACAGAGATTGACATTTTTCAATTCCAATAAAATTTTGGTTATCCATTTGTTTGGCCGTCTATTCAGTTTGGTGAACAACATTAACTTTCCATTGGTTAATTAAATCTGGATCTCTGTAGTGCATTATCCATTCATGTCAACAAATTTTAACTGCTTTATGTTGTCTACAAATGTATCCGCAAAAGAGTACTCTAGGTAGTGTCGGCAAAAGTCTGTACGTTTACTCAGGAATTTTCTCTTCTATATAAGCTTGTAACTTACCAGTGCATTTCAAAAATGTCCACTTGAGTTTCCTGTAATTTAACTGAGATAATTTTAAGATTTCAATACTTCTTTCACCGAAGCAATGATATTAAACCAGTTGGCTAAATTAATCATATGATATCGCATAAGGTTCTCTTGAAACATTTTATATATTACCCATTGCAATTGTAGATCTGTTCAGCTCCAGGTGATATTATTCTAGAGAAAAAAACTTTTCCAAACAAAGTAGTTATGGCGCTAAGCGCCGATTGTCAGGAGAAACATATGAGGCCACCGTCAAATGTTTATCTGTCGCGCTTTATGCAATACACGCAACAAGGGACCTGGTTGTAATAAAAACCTTTATTTTGCATGATTTTTCTCAGCACCACTTTTTCCTTGTCCACAATGGTCTGCTCGATGTAGTTTTTATGATACACTTCTCAATATTTATGCACACTGCACAACTTTAAAAAATTAAAAGCCACATAAATATTTTGTGTTACAAAGGTTTAAGTTATCATTTATGTACTTAAGCCACCAAAAACTTAAAGCAAATTATACATTGAAGGATGATACAAGTGAATGAAGAATAAAGTACTGTAGCCAAGGGTAGGTCTATGAAGGGATAGACCAGGAGGGTACCAAGGTTTCCAGATCACGACAGGCGCAGCGGTGACCCAAACGTTCCTAGGTTCATTTCCACATCCTCTTCGATGAACCACCTATACAAAAGAGCACGTTCGAACGGAATTTCCTGTCGGCGTCGAATCAGTGTGGAGGGAGTTTCTCGAAAAATTTATGTATTCTCCAGTGATTGCAGTCAAATGAAGTAGAATGAAAATTGTTCGCTACGTTTTGGGAAATATTACATCAAAAACAATTTAATGTGATAAACTACAGCAGTAATCATTTAATTAGTAATCATTAAATGTCTTTAGAGGGAAATTTGTGGCTGTGCTGTTTATACTGAAGAGCACCCACATTTAAACGAAAAGTTGAAGCAGATTGTCCTTCTGCGATCTCTCGTGATTGAGGCCCCTATGCATCTAGACTTAACCATGGGGATGTTTTTGTTTAAAAGAAGAGACGTGAAGCATACCGTAGTTGAGCAGATAGGACAAAACGCAGGTATAAGATCTCTAAAGCTAAACTCCAATGATCCAAATCGCGAAAAGAAAAACATTGTTTCAAAGAACGGTAATACATAAATTGGCAGAGAGTTTCTTTAAAAAAGAAGTAGAAGAGAGGGAGATGAAAGGAGCTAAAAGAAATTTCTATTTACAATGATTACGTAGCTATTTATGCGTTGTGAATTCCCTTTGCGAATGCGCAGTTGTATCAACTCCATATAAGAAGCTGTCTTAAATGGGACGGTGGGCATTATTTTCTCCAATCTTCCTTCTTTCGCAATGACATTTGTGTGTAGGTGTTAATTGTTTAACAAATGCAGCACCTAGGGCATAAATAATTAGCATAGAAATGTGAGAATGTAGAGCAATGCACGTTATTTATTTAGGTTCCTGTAAAAGCATATTAATATCCTGAAAACCTCTTGATATTGCACTTAATAATGTATACTACATATTAAGGATATAAACATCAAGGGAAAAAATTACCAATATATATGCAAAATCACAAATCTTTCCTAAAAAATGTGTAGTGTTTAACGCCCGCTTTTACTACATATGGCACCGCAGGCGGTGACACTGATGATATATGAGATGAAGATGGATCACCGGTGGAATGAGATGGCGGGGGAAACCGGAGATCCCGAAGAAAACCCGCCCCAGCGCCGTGTTGTCCACCACAAATCTCCCTTTGCGGTTGCCTGGGAACGAACCCGGGCTGCCTTGGAAATCTTTCCTAGAGCTCCATATGGGGTACGACGTACAATTATGGTTTCATGACTTCAACTGAGCGTTAAATTAAACTAAACTAGAAGGCATGAAAGCAGATTACAGCGAAAAATTGTAGTAGCTGTGAGGGAAATCAGGAAACAACAGGAATGTTCTAATTCGAGTTTGATGGGATGTATGAAGCTACAGGATTAATTCACTGGTAGATATTTTGAAGAATTATTTCAACGCACTACTTTAAGTAAACACGTTGAAGTGTTTTACACTAGTAAACACTTAACTTTTTAAAACTCCGTTTTGGAATATTTATTGTTTAATGGTTCAACTAACAAGAGAGGAGAAAACATCATAGTGTATATAATGATTTGTATATCAAATTTCCAATCAGCTTAATTCCTTTTAACAGCCCGTTAACAGCATTCATGTAATGAACCGCAAATCAATCACTTGGCTCTGTTAAACAAATGCATCATTTTGTGTAGAACTGAAAACCGACACATACCCGCCAAACAAATTTTAGGTCGGGGATCCGTCGACATTCAATTTCAAATATTCAGAATAAAATGTTTCACTTCTAATTGATATTCTACTACGCTCTTACCAAAGTGTTTAAATATTGTCCCTGTGACAGTCAATGTCTAACTAGATTGAATTCAGAACGGTGTATTAATTTCGCGATTTCTCAAGACACTTTCAGCAGCTTCAGAATTTATGGTATTGGCCCTGAAAATGCAGAGATATGTGAAATTCAGAATGGAACTCACCAGATACATTTAATTTGGGCGACGGAAAGCTGAGATTATTGATTGTGTTAACTTGATATTAAATTCTCTAATTTCTCTCAGGATGAGCTAAGTTGAAAACCAGAGGCCTTCGTACTACGGTAACACTGGGGTACAAAAAAAATATTTTTATATACCCGAAACAAAATAGGCAAATTCTTATGTAAACTGATCTGCTGATTTCAAAACTGCCCGTCAAAATGCCGTATCCCGTAACGTTTTTTTAGGTATTTATAATTTTTTATGAAAACATACAGAAATGTGATGTGATAACTCATATTTGATTAATTGAAAATAATAGGTATTTTATTGCCAAATAACATTGAAAATAATAATTATTAATAATTATTATTAAAATAAACACAAGATAATGATGAAAACCAATACCCGAATTATCTCAGAAGTGTTTCACTGTTGATTTTTTTTTGTATTGACTCTCCCGTTTGAGGAACCAACAATAGTCTCCCAACATGGCTGAATCCCAGCGATACCCTGGTAATGTCTTTCCATCTCAGAAATGTCCTGGTGAAAACGCTCACCTTTCTCATTACTTACTACAGCTCCTAGGTTTGTAGGGAAGCTATCAAGGTGAGAGTGCAAAAAGTGGATTTTAAGTGACATACGGCAACCCATTTCATTTTAGCTCCTTAATAGTTCTGAGACTAAAGTTTCATAATTTTCTTCTTTGACATTGCCCAGGAAGCCTTCCACCACTGATTTAATTGATTTCCATGCTGCCAGTTCAAAACGTTTAAGCTTTGATTCAAAAACACTGTCTTTAAGAAGTAGTCTTATTTGAGGACCGACAAATATACCTTCCTTCAATTTAGATTCACTTATTTTAGGAAACATACTTCTTAAATACTCAAATGCACTTCCACTTTTGTCCAAACCTTTAACAAAATTCTTCATTAATACGAACTCTATGTGAACTGGGGGGAGAAGAACTTTGTTTGGGTCTATTGGAGGCACATACATAACATTGTTTGCTCCAGGGGTATAGTCTTCCCTTTTCCCCCACTGTTTCACAATAAAATGCTTGTCAGTTGCCCTACTGTCCTATAAGCACAAGAAGCAGCAATATTTTGTGAAACCTCCCTGCAGTCCCGTTAGCAATGCAACTACCTCGAGGTCACTACAAACTTCCCAGGCATGGTTTTGATAACTAATAGCATCTAAACTGATGGACATGGAATCATGTCTCCTTCATTCCTATGGCATGAAATAAAAGTATTGAGAGTAGTAAATTGCCATTATGAAGCAACATTGCCTTTAGGCTGTATTTAGAAGAGTCCATGGCTATTATTTTAAATTAAGTCAATATGAGTTGGTATCATACCTAATTTCTGTAATTTTATATAAAAGAATAAGAATATCTTAAAAACGTTACGTGGTACAGCATTTTCAGATTAATTTTTGGAATCAGCGAGTAATTTTGCATAAGAATTAGCCTATTTTGTTTCGGGTACAAAAAAACGTTTTCCCTAGTGTAATTAGTTGAATAAGTTACGCTAATTGTCATAAGTGCAACAGGATTTACCTAAATATATCAATATGAGGGTTATTACTATCCCCTAGGTATGCGATGCTCAAGTTCCTGGTGTAGATTCGATGCCCACTCAGCATCGTGAGGAATTCAAGGAGCAGCGATAGCCAGCGATCCGGACCACGAAAGCCAATACTCTAAAGGGAGATTTGTTATTCTACCTAGATCACCCCCGCTTATCGGTTGAGGATCACACCGCCTCTGCTGCGTGTAAGTGCGCGTGAGATCGATAGTCGGTTTGGCTGACCCAGAACCCATTTCGGCTTAGCGGCATGGAGATTACTATCAGATCAATTTGTTAGATTACTTTCATCGTAAAGCCACGGTACACATCCCCACGTTTTGATTGACATTTTAGCTATCGTTATATAGTCGATATGGTGCGCTTGCAGTTAAATTTCAACTTTGACACAAGATATTACCACTTCTCGATTTATTATGCCCAAATTCCTGGGTTTTCATATTATTTATCATAATAACAGTAATTTTAACCGAAGCTCAATATAGTCCATATACTTCTCACTATGTGTTTTCAATAACTGGGAAGAAGTGTACCTCGGTGCGCCAGTGTTATGCTGAAATGTGTTACAGGTGCAAAATAATGTGTGCAGAAGGAAATATATTTTGCTAATAAAACCTTGAAAAGCTATGTTCTTGCGAATGCTAGATATTCTTGAAAGCAGCAAGATCTCTCTACTTCAGCTTAGACTGATAGCTTCTATGAATTTACTGCTAAGAAACTTACATTATCATCATTTCAGTATCATTAACATGTTAATGATGAAGACGACGACATTATTATTATTATTATTATTATTATTATTATTATTATTATTATTATTATTATTATTATTATTATTATTATTATTATTATTATTATTATTATTATTATTATTATTATTATTATTATTATTATTATTATTATTATTATTATTATTATTATTATTATTATTATTATTATTATTATTATTATTATTATTATTATTATTATTATTATTATTATTATTATTATTATTATTATTATTATTATTATTATTATTATTATTATTATTATTATTATTATTATTATTATTATTATTATTATTATTATTATTATTATTATTATTATTATTATTATTATTATTATTATTATTATTATTATTATTATTATTATTATTATTATTATTATTATTATTATTATTATTATTATTATTATTATTATTATTATTATTATTATTATTATTATTATTATTATTATTATTATTATTATTATTATTATTATTATTATTATTATTATTATTATTATTATTATTATTATTATTATTATTATTATTATTATTATTATTATTATTATTATTATTATTATTATTATTATTATTATTATTATTATTATTATTATTATTATTATTATTATTATTATTATTATTATTATTATTATTATTATTATTATTATTATTATTATTATTATTATTATTATTATTATTATTATTATTATTATTATTATTATTATTATTATTATTATTATTATTATTATTATTATTATTATTATTATTATTATTATTATTATTATTATTATTATTATTATTATTATTATTATTATTATTATTATTATTATTATTATTATTATTATTATTATTATTATTATTATTATTATTATTATTATTATTATTATTATTATTATTATTATTATTATTATTATTATTATTATTATTATTATTATTATTATTATTATTATTATTATTATTATTATTATTATTATTATTATTATTATTATTATTATTATTATTATTATTATTATTATTATTATTATTATTAGTGTTGTTAATGAATATATATCTCGGTAACCAGTATGCTTAGGATATACAACCGTGGATTTTGAAAAATAAAACATGATACCGCCGAAAGCTGTGAAGCGTCGTAAATCACCATGGTAGTCAACATAAAATAATGTATTTCACGAAACTTATAAATCATTTGATGGGCTCTGGAACGTAAAGTAAAACGCAACATTTTAAAAGATGTGTCACATCATTTCCAACATAGTAAGTCTTCGAATTAGCATTTAAACGTTCTGATAAGCTAATGTAATCTTCTGGTCACACCAAACTTTAAAAATATACGCTATTATGAATATGTGTTGAGAACTGGTAGCTTAAAATATTCATTTCAACTCGTTAGCTGCTTTTTCTCTTATTCTAAAAGTTTTTTTACAAACATATTACATTAATGAATAGCCAATGTTTACTGAACTGTGTAATTGGCAAATTTTTAATTCCTGAAGTTGGGTATCAGAACAACACCAAATGGAATTATATCAGCGGTTGGTGAATACTCACGTGCAAAGCTTGCTTTCCAACCACTCAACTGAATAGTTTACCCATTCAGTGCTCATAAGGGCCTGACTTAATTCATAGGATGATACATGTGTTTCGGAATTAAATTCCAATCACCTTGTATATCAGCTCAGCTATGGAGGAACAGAGATAATAAGAAGTGTCTGCCTACATTAAATACATTAAAACACTATTGGAAAGAAAAAAACATTGATATGTTTTCGTACAGGCAAGGGTTGTCAAGTATTAATTAAAAAACCTGTTTATAGGAATCTGTTTGCAATTTAATCAAATCTTTTCCAGGAATTTACATAATTTTCTATTATTCTCTGTATACTACCTGTGCACGCATACTTCAATGGGTGGTGTCTACCTTATATCTCTTGGTTCTCTTTGCTATATAATAATAAATTACCATTGTATACAGTTCCATGGTAGTCCAAATAAGTGTAGCTAATGTCCTGTAATCCGCCTCGTTCCTAATTAAGTTGTGAAATTTAAGCTTCCAACGTTTCCTTTGGAAAGAGAATTCCCTTCACTCCAAAATTCCTGCGAAATGCAAAAAAGTGAAACAATACTCATTTATTCCTGGAAGCAGCTTAGTAACCCCTTTTCCTTCAATAATTAAACACTTTAACTAGAGGAAGCTATACTACCCCGTTAAGTATATCTCTGGATGCGAAAATAGTTTATTTTGTTAGGAGTTGGATTGGCATTACGAACTCTGACCTTCCAAGTAGTAAACTGACATTTAATAACACTTCTGAGACAGATGCAGCGAATTAAATTTCATTTTTAAGTAATAAATAGTTCAATAATTGGTGCATGCAGTGCAGCTTTTTCGATAGTCTTTCCATCTGGTTTGTTCTGGCAAAGGAACAATTATAGTATGCAAATTAAATGTTTGGGTAAGTAAGTAAGTTTATTCCTTCCAATCAAATCGATACGCATTATATATTAGGTATATTGTGACTTTGTGGGTTTGTAGAATTAAAAGGCCGAGTTGCAGATATTCCAAATGTTCTTTATTTCCGTAGAAATACACTTATAGATTACAGCAGCATTACGTTACATACACAATCAGTCTACCAAGGTCGATGACAATAACAAAGAGCTTACTCAACTTCCACTGCTTACAACATCAACACTCTCAGCTGTTCTCTGCTTACTCATTCTGTTTACAACTGCGACTCCTTGACTGGCGTGTCACAATCTCTTAAATACCTTGGTGATAATTTCTAGATTATTAGAAAATAAACCAGAAACCGAAGAAACCTTATCAGTCCAGAAGTAACGAGAAATTTCCATTTATCTCAGTTTGTTTGTTTCGGCAGACCTTTTATCTGCATGTTAGCTTCGTCTGCCGGCTCTTGGTTTTCTCACTGCCCGCCTATCAGTTCATTTTGTGTAAACAAGCCGCGCGATCATAGATACCGGTTTGCGACAATATATTAGCGCGCATGTTTCTGCTGTGATAGAAGGGCTTTTCTCCGAATGAGTTTTTAACACTGAGGAGAAAGGCAGTAAGTGCTTTTTTGTTTAATTTTTCGTCCTCCAAAGTTGTCATATAGGACAATGAATGGAACGGGTGAAATGATGCTCAAATGAGCCCAGGGTCCGTAGAGCTTAGAGTAACCTGATATTCGCCCTTCAGGATAAGGGAAAACCCCGGAAAAACCTTATCCAGCTAACTCACCTTAACCGAGATTCGAACTCGGGACCTCTTGAACGTGAGGCAGATTCGCTATCATCTAAGCTACCAAGGTGGGCGTAAGTGCTCTCACTAAAGTACCGGAGCTGTCCTTTGTTCTACGCCCTAGCGAGCGGATCATCCGGAAGGAAAAACTACATTTACGAGAAAACGCGAAGTGACACTGATCAGTGGGTAGTGAAGTAAGGGACTGGGCCGACAGCAGTCCCCGCCAAATGTGAACCAGCATTTTAACTGACAGAGTAAGTTTCTGGTGTGACAGTTTAAAATATATGGACCAAGATAAATATAATATGCTATAACTGAAAAACACAGCATTCAACAATTACATCTAGAGAATAATTCAGACAATCCATCAATTTCTCATCATCAGGATGATAAACTAAAATTACTGCAATACACAGACTTGCACAATAATAGCACGTTATATTTAAAATTAAATGTTATTTCACACTAGCCATGTGGAACTATATGTTTCTAGTCCCAAAACTTCATAGGAACTAGTTGATGACATAATGCAATAGATAAAGGTAGTACTGCTCCTGAGCTTAGGCAAGTGCGTGAGAACATTTTCACGACATGTGCTGCTTGTTTGAGAGCATAAAGTGACCATAAGATAAGGATTATAGGGCACCTCTGCTAACTCTCCCGGCAATTCTCGACTTCTTCAAACGTGGAGAGGGTTGGTGAAAACCAGTTATGTATTAAAGCCTAGATCGTTGCCCTACCCTGTACTGTATTGACAAATTTTGTAATAATAAATAACAACAGGCCTGTTTTTGTACAGAGATTTGTTAAATTGAGTCTCACCTTAATTTTCGTGTTAGGTAAATTTTGTCGCCCAAATATCGTGATGGGTAAATTGAGTTCCTTGACACAAAGCTTAGGTGTAAAAATCTTCTTTTCCACTTGCTGACTTGGGACTACGCTTTAATAAGTTGCTGCGGTTAAAAATGTGGTGTTATAGGAGCATAGTCCCACAAAATGTTTTTAAAATAAATTATTTCGTTTCCGAGACTTGCAATAGTTTTACTAAACAGGCAAAATACTAAATGGATGTGTTCTGGTTGCTCAATTTAGTCATCCATTGCTTCGAAAATGTCGCTTTTGCCAATATTTGTTTTCTGATTTCGTGTACTTCGTGACTGAATGTATACAACTTCTTGGACTCCAGTAGATAAAAATTCAACTAATTGTAAATTTCAAGTACGAAATGTATAAAATAATTGGCATGGAGCCACTCACATTTGTTGTTTGTATTGTGGAAATTTGGTAACGGTCAGTTCAGTTCAAACAGGAGTAAACATTGCATCTTCCAAAAGGTAGGTCTCCTGGTAGTAGTCATAAAATGCTTCTATTCTTTGTATCTTCTGGTTTTATAACCATTAGATTATGGAAAAAGTCGTATTGTATTTTTCTGAGATTTTAAATTCCTTTAATAGAACAAAAGCTTACATTTTGCGCCACTAGTTTTTATCACAACTTAGGGCAATCGTCCGTACGGTTTGTAAATGGTTGTTTCATAATCTACAAAAGTAGTTCTGGCGAAAAGGTTAAGCCATATCGCATACTGGGTTAATAAGTAACGAAACATGTTTGCATATGTTTCAGTTGCCTTATCTGGGTATAGAAAGAACGGAAGCGGTACGTTAACATAATTTACTACTACCTGAATAGTAAATAATTGTGTACCGGATTTGGAACAGCTTTGAAATGAGCTATTTAAATAAGCTGTAGCGCATCCACAGGGTAGGCTTTAAGTTTACTATAGTTGAAAGACCAATGAATATACTACATATCATTTTATTATTGAAAAGTGAACACAGTAGTTTGTGACTGTGTCCATTTTGTACGGCTTGTGTGTATAGGACACTTCTGGTTAAATTAGAGCAAGAGCGTGCATTTCGTATATTAGTCTCAATGGAAGTCGTATCTGGTATTATTAAAGTTCCCATGCCACCTTTCTTTAAATAGCTATGTAAAATGTGTTATGGTATACCAAAAATATCTCTCGTTTCTTCTCTTTCTAAATATTAATAAGTTCTTGCCTCGTTATTTTCATGCCTGGAAGTCTAAAAGCTTTCGCATTTCGTATAACAGTTAACACGAGTTCTAGGAGGAGGCCCATTCTTCAGTGTTTTATGGTAGGAACGTTTTTAAACATCAACATAAAATTAGTTTGAATTTGTCTAATTTTCACTTCCATACTGGCCCATTAATAATCAGTTCCATACAGATTCTGTTCACTGCAATGAACGGTATGACTACTGACTATGCACTGACCTATGCTGCATTATGACGTACTGAGTACTGTGGTGTCACAACCCACTGAGTGCCACCGGCAGAGCAAAACAAAGTGGACTCAATTTACCACATGAATTACAAACTTTGGGACTCAGTTCACCACTCACAGAATAGTAACCAACAAACAATGGACTATGTCCTTCGTAAGTCATAAGTGGTCTGTAATTTTACCTGTACGTAAAGCGTAGGACCAAAAATTTATCGCAGGTTGGTAGTCGGCACATAAAGGGTTGGAAATAGAGCATGGGTAGCTTTTTGAATTTATATGGTATCCTACACCTTATAGAAAGCCCTGCAGTTCAAGTGCATATTTTACTTATCTCTGTTTCATATAACCTTGCGCCGCTGACATGTATCACTCCGCGTGCAACTTCCTTCCCCCTCATCCTAATTGGCTGATGCTGTCGCGCCATAGGCCATAGGCGCTGCCTTCCCGTCACATTTAAAACTGCAGTAAACGTCGTAATAATTGTCAGGAAGATAGATAAAATCATACAAATAAGAATATGAAGAAATGCAAAAATAGGGAAGTTTATAATGAAACTGAGCAAGATGAAACTGAATGAATGAGCAATGAAACTGAAACAAATTTATAATTAAAGGCCTTTGGGCTTTTCCACTGGGATTTTTTAAACCAGAACACATACCTTGCAAAAATGCTTGTCTTTCAGTCTTAAAACTCCTGTCACGCCATACTTATCGTGTGTCCTTCATTCACCCAAGTCTCGTCAACGTTGTAGATTTTGCGATTTGTATCCCGGTAAGTCTGTCCTTAAATAACGTCTTCGCCATACAGCAATATCGCCCCTGCAGTGGTAAGTTTTCCTGTTCTCTCAATTTCACGTCGCGATGTTCCTACACATCTAACACACTTGTAAGTTCAGAACACAGCTGTTTGACTTCTCTCACTGACAACGCCGGATTCTTATATGTGAGTGCATTAAACACATGCACCACAATTCTTTTTTCACCGCTTTGTAAAGGTTTACCCTTGCGATGCTTAAGCGTAATACTGGCGGTAGAATTTACTATTATACATATAATAAGTACACGCGCAATAAATGATCAATAAAATAATTTAGTTCTCGCACTCGGCACAGCACAACTTCGAATGGCGATATATGACTAATCCAGTTCAAAACAAAGTCAGTGATAAAATCCATATAAACCAATATATCACCACTACCGCTAAATCACGTGCTATCGTGCCTTGTGCTTGAGAGTAAAGGAACCTTGCGGCAAACCCGCATACCATAGTTAAAATTAATTGGGTTCTAATTGGAGCTTAATTGGAGCTATGAGTTCTCTTGTCCTCAGGTGAATGGTTGTAGGAAATGGAATTTTGATGGCTGTGGCTACTCAGTCGTATTAATATTGCTTTGATTGTGGTAAAATTATTTGGTTTAATTCTTGAATCTATGTTTGTTTATCGACTTGGATCGGTGACCACCTTTCAGACTTCGAAATCTTTGCTTCTCTTCTTAATGCACATGAACACGTTCTTCCCGTCGTAGTATCAACTTGTAAGTAAAGTTTTTCTTACTTCTCCATTCAGTTCGAACCGTATTCTAACCCCCTCTATAACTTTATCACGTCACTAAACTAGCTCACCCTTCTCAAACGTTACACTATTATTGGTTTCTCATTTAATTCCGAATTTTGGCATTGGTTTGCAAAACTCATATGACTCACTGACGTTCCGCCCACCCTGAGTTGGGGAACGCCTACCTTGAGTTGTTTGTAACGGTATACATCGTTACCAAATCAGCGAAGTAAATATCTTTAGCGTTCATGCTCAACTGCATTTTGAATGTCCTGTGTCCCAAAACATTCCTAGCTGAAAGAATACAATAGCCTTCACACATTGAACTTTTACTAACACAAAGAAGGTAACGGCTCCTCTTTCCTGTGTCTGCGACGTGTACAGATTTTTACAAGAATATTTTCTCTTTCTTGCCCGGATGCTTGTATATATGTTATATTAAGTTATATTCTTTCTTTCTTATTCTTTAAGTCAACTGATATTTTAATCATTCTAATTTCATATTATTATATCAAGATTGTTACATTAGTTTAGCAAAGCATTTCTATTAATTTATCTTCCCTTTTAATTATTTGACTTCGATTAATTCGCCGCCTCCCAATCGCTGCCTGATACTGCGGTTACAACCTCCTCTTTACTTCGTTTAAGAATTAACCTTGTGGCGAAAATTGATTGTCTACTCGCAGCAGATAGGAAGCGTTGGTTGTTTGGAAGATCCAGGTCGAGATTTGATTAAATAAGAGTCATGAGATCTTTTCTCAGGTGTGGATTTTTTGTGACAGAAATAGAATGTATATTACTCCGATTTCTTAATATATTATTTAATTGTATAATCTGAATTACAATTCACTCGTTTCTATTACGAATTTCGAATAACACTTTTTGAATGTTATTAACTTTCCTTTACAATTATATTCACCACAACATTTTTCATCGTTGTGAAACAAGACTGAAGAACATCTATCTATCTCAAGATTATTGATTTTTTTCGTAACTATCGTTACTTCTCTATTAATTGTGTTATTGGCGTCACCGCATTACGTAATGCAATTATTACTACGGCCAATCACAAAATTGCACCTATATTTGTTTTTAATATTGTTATTACATGGCCTACTAAGTCATATCAGAAAACAATATTCATATAAAACTTCAAACTGAAACTTATCGTTACAAATGCGCTCTTCAAAATATATGGAAAATAATTTTAACTTATTTAACTTAAATACTTCAACAATGTGTTTCCATATATTTTGAAGAATGCCCCAAATTGAACAATTTTGTTTATAAAAATGAACTATAACATACATATAACAATAAACATACATTAAATGAAATGTAGTGATAAATGAACATTTAACAACTTAGCATTTCTATAACACTTTTTTTTTAAATATATATCTTTGTCTTTATGAGTGGGGTGTGCCCTGCCCCAAATTTGCATTAAAGTATTTTTATAATTAACATTTTTAAATTATTTACAATGAACAAAATATAATACAACAATATAAAGAATATTTTAACATAACAATTTGTAAACGAATATATATAATTAAAATGAAATAACTGAAATTTTAACAAAATTATATGTACAATTTATATACAAAATAATTCTCTATTTTGCTGTTCATGTTGGGTGATTTGCCCACATAATTAATTTTTTTAGCTGTCCTGTATATATGACAAAGTTCATAATCATAACTTTTGAACAGTTAGTGTGATACATTCTCCTCAGTTGGCTAACCTGATCTTTGCAAGCATCCAGAACTTGATAAATACATCTTTTGTTTTTATGTATGTTATAACGCTGTTTGAAGGTTAGGTTATTTGTGTGTTCAAATATTTTACAAAACTTTAATATTATTTTGTGTGGTGCATCATACATGTGACCACTATGACCTTCATTGTGTATTTGTGTCTGTGTGGGAAAATTTCGTGTACATATACATTAGAGTTCACATCAAAATACTTAGAATTTACAACATACATTCTCTGAAAACCACCTGTATTATAACATTCATTGTTTGGTAAGTCAACATTTGTCTTTAAATTTCTTTTTTCTTGGCTAACTAGTTAACTTAATTCATTAGATTGGCTATTCTGCACAAATCCTAACCTCTCTTGTTGTTCACTTAGGTTAGTTACATCTTTCTCTCGTGAGCCTAATTGATTCACATTATCTATCTTAGCATCTAATTTGCTACTGAGTTCTGCATTCCGATTTTCTAACTTCCTGATAAAATTTGCATTTGCACTTTCTATTTTCCTACTCAAATCTGCATATTGACTTTCTATCTTATTATTTACGTCTTCTAACTTGCTACTGAGTTCTGCATTCTGACTTTCTATTTTCCTACTCAAATCTGCATTTTGACTTTCTAACTTGCTACTGAGTTCTGCTATCATCTTCACTATCTGGTCTAAGGTACTTACATCTGGTGCATCTGATGATTCACTAACATATCCCTCACATATCCCTCACCCTGTGCAAGCACGTTTGCTTCATGCAACTGTACACCAAACTGATGGCGATGATCCATCCTTTCTGGAAATTTACGTCCGCTTCGGAGTCTCAGATATTGAAGTATCTTAACTTGCAGTTGGTCGTCTTGATTCTCTAACGATGTGTAGACGATGGTTGGAAGTTTCCTTTGACCGTTTTGTAAATAATCTTGCCACCAATTCGAAGCCCAACGACACCATATTTGTGGCGTAATTTTCCAACTTGATCTCTCTCCATCTTAATCGAGCCACACGTTCGGGAGCCAAATTTGTGGCGAAAATGATTCTCTACTCGCAGCAGATAGGAAGCATTGGTTGGTTGGATGGTCCAGGTCGAGATTTGATTAAATAAGAGTCATGAGATCTTTTCTCAGGTGTGGATTTTTTGTGACAGAAATAGAATATATATGACTCCGATTTCTTAATATATTATTTAATTGTATAATCTGAATTACAATTCACTCGTTTCTATTACGAATATCGAATAACACTTTTTGAATGTTATTAACTTTCCTTTACAATTATATTCACCGCAACATTTTTCATCGTTGTGAAACAAGACTGAAGAACATCTATCTATCTCAAGATTATTGATTTTTTGGTAACTATCGTTACTTATCTATTAATTTTGTGACTGACCGATGTACTCTACGTCACCGTATTACGTAATACAATTATTACTACGGCAAATCACAAAATTACACATATATTTGTTTTTAATATTGTTATTACATGGCCTACTAAGTCATATCAGAAAACAATATTCATATAAAAATTCTAACTGAAACATATCGTTACAACCTGTATCATAAATCAACTCTGCTGCATAATATGTTTAATTAAATAAGTTACGAAAATATAAATGTGAAAATTCTCTTCCAACATATAAAGATATATCACCATGTTAAATAACGAACTAATTTTTACCGCACAACAGTCTATACTGCAATAGCAGCCAAAGAGAGGTGATAATGTCACGTGACCGTTAAGAGGTAGGGGGCAAGCTTATGTGAAACAAGGATTAATCAAGGCTTCGAAAGTGATCAACCTTATCAGGTTTATGAGGGTCGAGCTTTCGAAAACTTTATACTCCATGGCCTTCTTCAGATTCTGAAGTTGCCATAAACCTAATACAACTGATCACCCGAAGAAGCCTTGATTAATAATGCTCACCTTGAAGGCCTCAAATATTATATATTTAGCCTTTGTTAACCAAGCTGAATTTTTAATTTACAAGAAGCTAAACTAATAGAAGTGTAACTTATAAAAGTGATGGGTACTCTGTAAATTAAAATAAGTAATAGATAATTCATAGAAGTTGTAGCGTAGCCCAAATATTTTTCAAATACTATTGCATAATTGTGCTACATTTTGACCACATTATACTAAACATTGCAGTTCCTTGATAAGGGTACTGATAGCCTTTCAGAATTCTAAAACAGTTTATAATCTTCCTACAGCATAAGCCAAAAAAAATTCTTTTAAATGTAATGAAGAATGTTGAGCTGTGATAAGCTAGCATGTACATGTAGCTATTCATTTTTGTTAGGTTCTAGAATTCAGATGCGCCAAGAGTTGTCAAAACCAAACCAAAATGTGTTACTTGCAGCTACATTGAAATCTGAGGGAAGTTTGATGATATGATAGATATACAGCTAACTTGACTCTCTCCATAAAATGCCTCAGCTTAAAATATCTTGAACTTTCCCCATTTATCTATTTGGGCTTGAAGTAATTTAACACCCGTCATATACGCAATGCTTGCCAAAATTAGCCTTTCATTTATATTTTGATAGAAACAGGATTGTAATTTCGAGTCATGAACATGAAAACGAAAGCCCTAATTTCGCATTGTCAAAGTGTTTTAATTATAGCCACTTTGAGACCATTTGAATGAACTAGGCCTGAAGTAATTACAAAAGTCGGTGAAGTGATTTCTGAGAATGGTCTACACGAAAAACTACATTAGCGAGCGAGAACACACAGAAATTTAGAATATATGTAAGAATATTCTAAATATTTTCCATATTAAGTAAGAATGTCCTAATATTCGGATGAATATAATTAAATGAATGTTCATTTTTCACCACTAATAGCCACATATTTCATATAAATCAGCTTCTAAAACACAATTCCTGTCTGGCACCCACATTAATAGACCCAGAACAATAACTTCCACTTCAAATGCAGTGCATATTTGTGAGTAAAGCTCCATTACTCAGGACTGGTTTACCAACAGGTTTATCTTAAGTGACGCGACCAGTGGCCGCACGGTATGATCCAATCAGATATTGGCTTCAGCGATATCCCGCTTACTCATCTACGGAGCTTAACAACAATTACATTTCACTCTAACGTTATTTGGCATGATTTACGGCTTAAGTAACGTTAATTTAAGCTGTTTGTTAATTGATTGTATATTTTTATTTGTAGTTTTCATTGTGTATAACGGGAAACGGCGTGTTTATTGTGTTATATTTTACTCGAATGGAGTCGCAGGTGAAAATTCACTTTCCAATTAGGCACATTTCTCTTGTGCTGCAGTGCAAAAAAATTTAGGAATATTGAGAAAGAATGGTTGTGTGTTAGACAAAATGCAGCACAGACAACCACAGGAAAGAGATTGGATAGAGCCTTTCGAGTAAAGCGTTTCAAGAAGGTCAATCGCTTTTTCGCACTACACAGTACTAATTTGACAATAGTCCCTTGAATTAGAATAGAGTTTATTCCATCTTCTGGTTGTTTCAGAGAAAAATAAAACATTTTAACAATAGAATATAATTTTTAAACAAGTTCAACCTCAGTAATGAAGTTAATTATGTCTAATTAAATTGAGCAATTTGAAAGTTAGCAAATATCATGCGCCATTTTAAAGCCCAATCTCTCCCTGTTTCCTCTGGAAATTTTAATAAAATTGTTCACATTCTTTGAAAGATTTTTAATGGGCGAACGTGTAAAGAAAACTTTGGTCCAGGAAAGAACTTCGGAAATAAACATAAGACTATTTGGCAATGTATAGCAGCGCATTTAAATTGCCACGTGTAAAGGCTTCAACGGCTCTGAGAGGAAAATCTACAGCTTTTTATGGAACCTACATTTTCAACATTATATATATACTTTCTCTGCTACGTATGCAGTGGATAGAGAAACAATTTCAACCCCCCCCCCCAAAAAAATTTAAAATACGAAATTTCTGTGGAAATACATGTTTTGTGGTCCACAAGTAGAAACCCAATGTTGGAGAAAGATGTGTGTATGAATGGAGAAAGTCAAAAAAGAAAAGACTGTTAAACAATGTCCTATATTTAATTTTAGCATTTTTGAGAAAATATCTCAGCCCGATTTATCTTGTATATGTTACATATTTCGAAGTACTTTCTATTGTAGAAAATTTTCATGTTGATCACAAATGAAACGTTTTACTTGGATTTTCTACGCATAGTCTGTGAAGTCCTCATCGTTGATTTAAAGATGACCTTTGTATTAGAATTAGGATCACCACGGAGGAGATTCGGCAGCGAAACCTGTGGTTTATTGTACCTAAGTCCTAAGTGAGACATGCCAGGGAGGAAGGATGAGGTGAGTGGAAGCAAAGGGCTTCCGACCCATGGAATCACGGCAGTGCCAAGACACCCGCCGACACTTCAACTCTGAAAGAGACCACCAGGTGAGAAATGATCTGAAATAAAAGTGGGACAGGAAATTCGGCGGATGTAATTAACCTACCTAGTATTCACCTAGCAACCAGGGAAAATCCCGAAAGAACCAATGGGTCAAGTAGGTCGGCAACGGCAATCGAACCTGAACCTTCCGAATGCGGGCCATAAACAAAACCGCCTCAGCCATCCCACTGGGTTAACCTTTGTATAGCTGACAAACCGTGAGAGATAGAATCTTATTGCACAACAAATGTGCATCTCGTTGAAGATGAAC
This sequence comes from Mantis religiosa, assembly GCA_030765055.1. Taxonomy (NCBI): domain Eukaryota; kingdom Metazoa; phylum Arthropoda; class Insecta; order Mantodea; family Mantidae; genus Mantis; species Mantis religiosa. Next base: position 98,669,917 of record CM060948.1, on the reverse strand, counting down.
CTCCTGATCAGTTTTAATCTTGAAATACAGTGCTGTGTTAAAACAGGTGTGTCCATGCAAATAAAATGGAATGTCAAAGCCATTGCAAAGTAAAAAGCTCTTAAAGCATTTGGTTACCGTATAAGCATACTGTATTCTATTCCCTTTACATTTATAAGGGAATGTGTAATATAACAGTTTCTAAATATTTATTGCTTTAAAGATAAAATAGATGTTAGATTAAGTACCGTGGGAATATATTGTAATAGAGTGAGTAGAAAAAGCTGTGTAAGTATATATGTATGATTTTTTGAACAGAAAAGCTTAACTTTGAATTTCTGAAAAATTACAATTAAATTTCAGCTCTGGTTATCGTTCACGTATAGGCATAGCAAGGAACAGTTTTGAACATATTTTATAAGAAGCCCAAGGATAATCTATTCATATTACTTTGCATCATTATAATTTGTATGTGAATAAGAAAGGGGAGGCAGTCCATCGCCACTGTATGTCCGGAACCATGCAACGAAACTGGGGAAGCGGGGAGGTGCCGGTCGCACCATTCACAATAACGCCGAAATATTAATTCGAAACAAATTATATCTAGAGCGGTACGCCCGGTGTATAATCGAAATAGCAGAATAAATTTAAAACGTAAATAAATTTGATTTGATTTAATTTATCTTTCATGATATAAAAACACTTGTTTTTATTGATGAAGACCATTAGGCTATAAATGCATCAAATTCCTACTGATTTATAATATCCTTGACATTTTCGGGAGTTTTCTTATTTCTTGTTATTTGTATCATCCGTGTCTCCGGTGTCCCAGAAAATCGATGTAAAGACCTCTTTGGCGAATTTTCCGGTCTGTCACCCGCGTCACGTACTACATCCTTGGCCATCGATGTTTCATACGTTTGTCCATAAGGGATCCTGTTCTTTCTAGTTTCCGATGGAACCCTAATCTGTTCTCTTCACTGGGACTTGTAAAAAGCACTTCAAATACGCCCTATAGAGCAGAAAGGATCTGCACCCTACCAGATAGTATACACCATTAGCAAGTTATTTTTCATATCGTCACTGTGCAGGGTAGCAATTACATTATATTCCCTTACATTCTATTCAGAAATTTGCAACTGAAATTAGAGTTTGAATGCAGTATGTTAGAATGTCATCCTTGTTGCTGAAATGTTAATAAGTATACCCTCATTTTATTTTCACAGAATTAATTCCATATCTGAAAATTAATGTGGTTTGCTTTGCTATTCTACTAACTAAAAATAAATTTCGAAAAAAGTTAAGTATATTTAAATTTTATACTTTCACAAACATACCAAAAATACCATTTCCAGAAATAAAAGAGTAATATAAATTTTCTCGTCACTGTCCCTATCTCATTGTACAAATAAGACCATGATGCATATAAAATTAAATAAATATAAAATGCTGTTTGAATTAGTTTACTAAGTGACATATTTTCTCAGAAATTATTTTAAAATAAGCAATAGCTGCTTGATTATAACGAATTTGTGCAAACAATCGTTGGTAACGAATTGGGCTCTTGAAATGGAACAAGGATAAGGATCACAAACTTTCAAGCATGCCCGTGAGATATGAGAGACTGTACTTATTTAATAAAGTGCGGATAATGACTAAGCCAAAGTTTATCGTATACAATTGTGTATTTTAGTGAATTTTGTGTATCTTTTAGAGTACGATTTGCCTATGTGTTTGCATTTCCCCAAAATACGCAATAAAATAAAAATCCACGATGATGTAAGTGCAGATATTTGGATATTGGTAATTGAAGGGTGTAGATTTTACATCAAAATTTGCCTCATTTGTGGAGTTGATGTTATATTTATTAAGAGTAGCACGTTTTCTGGTAGAGTAGTACCTCCAAGTAGACGTGGAGATACTATATAGCTACCTCTTTATTTTGCCCGGTGTGGGCCAGCTAGTCATACAGGATTCAAGGTGTATATTTTACTATTGTGATACCGAAATTAAAGAATTGCAATAAGTAAATAATCATGATGGATTTCAAAGGAATGTTGTTTCTTTATTACAACGCGTGCAGGTGCAGTTGAGTCAAACAGCAGTTGGGATGAATAGTTGTTTTAACAAAATAAACGTAAGAAACAGTGTCCTTAGCAGATTTTTAAAGGGTAGTACTTCACTCCGTTTGAATAGACATTCTTCGGACCCTTTATAATGGCATGAGCATAATCACAATACTTCCCTGTTGACATGAGAGCGCCAGAAACATACGACGGGAATCAAATCAGGGATTTCCCGAAAAAGAATCACACTAGTTACCACGGAACCATATCGCTCGTTTCTGTGTATTTCACTCCCAATTAATTGAATATAATTTTTCCATTATTTAATTAAAGTAGCGTATCATCTGAAACAGCTGATAAGGTTCATAACCCAGGTCGTTCTTGCAGTGGTGGATGTTGTCGACAGAAAATTATTATTGATTTACCGTGAAGGTTAAATTAAGAGCAAACGAAAAATGCTCTTTAGTAAAGGTTATTTCACCATGTAACAAAATTTGACGAAGTTTTGTTTATGCTATTTTGTCAGTGTTTATTTCTTAATTCAATGAAGCAGATTACAAGTATATGAGTTTTCTTTAATATCAATATTTTGGATGCAATAACACATTCTTCAAAATTCCTAAAAACAACCAAAATTTCACGTGTGTTTAGAGACATAAAAAGAAAAATAACATGCAGTACATTCTATTACAGCTCTGTAGCTTTAAATAAGTACACATAGATACTGAAATACACAGAAAATCCATATAATAATACTTTCATTCAAAAACAGTCATGATAAAGGTTTTGCTATTATGTTTTGATCCCTCTGAACGCACTATGCCCCATACATAGGGTCCCATCATTACAGAGTACCAAAGTCCTTGATACCATATTTCCATAAACAGAATATCCTGGTATGCTAGGAAATTGACCATGTTTTCTGTTCTTGGTTTTTTGTAATGTGTAATGTCAACCATACAAAACTAAAAGCCTCCATATTCGAGTAGCTGCAAATAGCATAGATTTTCTTGTTTCACGTAGCTACCCTCTAAGGTAGACCTACAGCTTCAACACATCTTGGTCTCCAACTGGTACACTGAAATGAGCTTCGTAGGCATCACAGAACTTTGCCCCACACACAGAACTGCAACTGAAATTCACAAACAGGAAGACTTCAGTTTGCAAAATACACTGATATAAGTCAATATATTCTATATATCTCAATAGGATTTCTAAGGATGTCGAAGTATACTAATTTTACTAAGGTAAAACGTCGGTAATGTCAATTACGTACCGGTAATTGCCTTAAACTAGTGGGATTTCAGAAAAGGCGGTAAATTTAAATTTATTGCTAACATTAATTAAACACAAAAAATATATTTCGAGAATTATCGACATTTGGAAAAGCTATTGGTTTAGTTGTGTTTAGTGCATTAGTTTACTCCAAGGAACATAAACAAATTTTGTTACTTATGCCCGATTTCACCAACAGATGTTAAGACTTAACACGAGTTTAGCAATAGTTAAAAAAATTGCATTTTACCAACAAGTGCTTGCGTAACACTCGTGCTAAATGTCTTGTTAAACTAACAAGTCAAATTTCTGATGTTAATTCCTTAATTGTAAATAGTCAAGATGGCGAGCATGAACTCAGTTGTTGAAGTCCATTTGCTATATTTAAGACCGTCTAAATTACATTCGTAATAGAGTACGGCCTATAAGGAAAAAATGATTTTGAGCAGCTACACGAAGAAAACTTTTACGGAGGTGTATACTGTCAAAACATGTTACTATGAAGGTTACTGCGGAAGTACAAGAGAGGTTAGAACATGCATCGAAAGGAATATGCCGATCTCGCTTTTGCTTCAAGTATTAATAACTTTGCGATTTTATAATTCACTGAATTATGTGGATAACACACTGTCCATCTGACGTCTTGAAACGTTCACCTTCTTCGCACCGCGTTTTAAATTTACGTAATAATGAGTTAGAACATGCATCGAAAGGAATATGACGATCTCGTCTTAGCCTCAAGAATTAATAACTTTGCGATTTTATAATTTACTGAATTATGTGGATAATACACTGTCCACCTGCCGTCTTAAAACGTTTAAGTTACTTTTCCTTCTGCGCACCTCGTTTTAAATTTACGCAATACTGAGTTAGAACATGCATCGAAAGGAATATGACGATCTCGCCTTAGCTTCAAGATTTAATAACTTTGCGATTTTAAAATTCACTGAATTATGCGGATAATATACTGTCCACCTGCCGTCTTGAAACGTTCAAGTTACTTGTCCTTCTTCGCACCTCGCTTTAAATTTACGTAATTCTGAATTAGAACATGCATCGAAAGGAATATGACGATCTCGCCTTACTTTCAAGAATTAATAACTTTACGATTTTATAATTCACTGAATTATGTGGATAATACACTGTCCACCTCCCGTCTTGAAACGTTTAAGTCACTTTTCCTTCTTCGCACCTCGTTTTAAATTTACGTAATGCTGACAAGTTGTTTTGTGCTTGTAGTAGTGTCACATACATTTGAATAAAATTTCTTTCCAATATTTTCCCCATGACATCTTTCTCTTTTACATTCACTGCATCCGTCCTCTTATTTTCCACGATATCCTTACACTTTGTCACCAATTCAATTAACAATTCTTTCTCCATCGAGGAGAAATTTGTCTCACGGCTTTATCTATGATTTTGTTCATCCGCCATTTTTCAGCTTGTGCAGACGAAAATGAAAACAAAAGCGCATCGCAGTATGTTCAGAAAATAATACAACTCATCCATAGCCTTCTATAGCTGTGATATTTACAAGTTTCTTGGCGTTAACACAGGTTTGTTAACATTTTCAGAAAACAGGTTGGTGAAATGCAAGAAATTTAACATCAGTGTTAGCGCTGTGACAATTGTTACGTTACATTTGTTAACGTCCATTTTAACATCTGTTGGTGAAATCGGGCATTAGTGTAGTAAATTACTAATGATTTGCCGCGAAGGTTAAATTGAGGTTCAATGAAGAATGTTCTTTGAAAAGGGTATTTTTTGGAGCGGAGGAAGCTTCTTGAACCTCTTTATCATATGCTTAAATATATATTAAATTTAACTACTTGTTTCGTATTTATTAAGTTGAAAAACACTCTGTATGTCTTAAAATCGTTCATCTATTTTAGGAACAAATTACGGTATCTGTTTTCAGGTGTGAAATTTCCAAAATGGAACAATCAAATGCTTATGCATTCCCATTCTAGATATGCGAACTATGGGCAGCTGGAAAGTTAATGAGACATATAGTCGACAGTTCTTGCGGAGCGAACTAGTCTTGTGGTGTACGAGAGACAGTCTGGCAAATGAGTACGTCTAGCAAAATAACTCTGGAGGAGCGAGCGGTAAGTTGAAGACTGTTGAAGCATATCGAGTGCTGTTACTACACAGTATTGGAGACGTCTTGAGTTTGACTCTGTTTGAAGGCACTGTCAGGTATATTTCGCTACGCTGCTACATAGCAGAAGAAAGTGCAGTGAGTGAGTGGCCAAGCTAGTTCATATTAATGAAATGACAGGGTGAGATAGCGAACTCACTACGAAAATTTAACTGGTTTATTAGTGACAGTGAGAACCGAGTAAAGTGATTGGAAGGCAAAAGGAAGTCACATCATGTTTATGAATAATGAAGTTTCCTGTATTTTGTTTAAATACCATAGTTCACTAGTAGAAATTATGTACACATTTCTTGGCAACGGAAAGCACTAGAGAAAGTAAACTTGGAGTTTCTCGAACTTTACTGTGTGACCTTGAACTAGAATCTGTTTTCTTCAACTCATGGGAACTATTGGAATTGTTCTTGGGTCCGGTAAAACATTATCACTCAGTTTCAACTGGTTTGTTTGTTGCAGAAACAACGTTATTTGAATAAGCCAATTATAAAAGCTTTGGAATAGCACAAAAGGCTTTTCCATGCACAAGTACATACACATAAATGCATAGGCTACGCCCACAATGGCCGGAACAATAGTGTGAGAGTATTTGCGGCGAAGAGAGTGATTATAATGTTGATGGTGGGGACCGTGCTGGACGCCGGAAACCCTACTAGAATATTAATTGGGCTACCTTGTATTGTAACGGAATCGCAACAAACAGAACAGCCAACTGTGAAATGGTCCTGATTTATCAATAGAACTAGTTGTGATAAAGAACTTTTGTCTCATTCGGCTCCAGATAACTTGATAAATAAAATACACTTAGTGGGTTAAATAAGAAGCTATGTGGATAAATAACGCTCTGAAATCTCTACATATTTAAAATTAACTAAAGGGATACTCGCCGAAGCTTCATCGTTTCATTAAAGAGGATAGGTTTTCATGAGTTAGTATTCAAGAGGGTAACGTGTAATTTAATTAGTACTCAAACTGCAACAGATTAAGCAGCAGTAACCTTATTTCAGACACCAATTAAAAGAAAACATTGTATATCATGTAATTTATGTGGAAATAACAAATATTAATAATACAGTTTTAGTGTCTTGGATTTTCAAATTACTTAAAGTAGTGCACTTATTACAAAAATAAGTCACAATATTCCTTTGATTGCTTTGAAACTTTTACCTGAGACACCTATTTCTAAATTTTAAATGTATACAAACATACATAAGCTGTGTATGGGTATTTCCTAATTTTCATTTCCCTGAGAGAATTAATTTGTCTACCACTTCTTGAATGTTTTATCGTACTCTCACGTAAGTTACCTAAATTATTAACTTTAGCTCGAATAATTAATAAGCTTTACCTGTTGTACAATAACTCTTATACCCAGATACTTTAAGACTGCTGACACTCTGAAGTTAATGTATCGGAAGCTGTTTCGAGAAGCATTTTGAAAGAAGATAAGATAACCTCGAAAAGTAGGTAACTGAGAAAAATGGAATTAAAGTTTAATTAGATGTCTTCCCTAAACGGTAAAGGATAAATAAAATATTTACAGCAAAAATATTTATTAACTTTAAATAATTGCTCTTAAATAACAAATTAATTTTCTATCTTACATTTTATCGTGATGGCGTGTTTGGGATGCTTATAGTGGACAATCAACTGTCAGGAAATGTATCTTTAGAATTATTTTAATACGAAACGAGTTTCAGAGCAGCAATAAAAACAATTTAGGTTTATTATTCGTGTACACATTAAATTTTAAAACCTACCAGAAGGAGACGCAAGTGTCTGTAAGTTTAATGCAGCAAACCTCAGACTGAAATTAAACTTTGTATTTAAAATCATAAAGTAGAGTTCACGTAAACTTTTACATTATTTAGTTATCAATGAAATTTATAAAGAGAAATTACACGCAGCAATTCCAGTTGTTTTGCAAAGCCACAAAAATGTGAACTGAGGTATCGAGGAGGCAGGAGCCTTAGACGGCGTAGTCAAAGCATTCATATGAACCAAACCAACTCATCCTTTTTCTTTCTACATTAGTCTACAGGTGGAAGACACCGGAATACCTGCCACGGGATTCATGTTCCTTTCTAACTTATCAACAAATAATTCTTTTGGTCATTTTATTAATAGAATGCGTTTATATGGATTTACGTGGTAATTATGTCTGGTTTGCGGTCAAAATGTTTCTTTTGACTCTTGGATATTATAGTTTCAATAGTGATGAATTAGTCATGGCAGTCTTATTCCATAGGCAACTCGACCGCCAGTTATTATGATGCAGATAGGCTTAAACTATATATACGAGGGCTGTTCAATAAAGAATGATGATAATTTTTTACGGTCATAATTTTTCGCACTAAAATTCAGCCATATTATATTCTGTTAGCTTAATGTGAAACAAACATGCCGTAGTAGTTTCATTGTTTGTACTTGTGGTTCTCGCCTGTGAGAACAAGACAAGTTCAGACATGTTCAGTATCGCCTACCGCTGCAATGGAGGTACCATGCAGTTAAAGTTGATGTTAGAGGAAGAACCGGAGTTTCTATAAAACGTAATCACTGCTGATGAAACTTGGCTACATCACTTTGATCCCGAGAGCAAACAGGAAAGCTCAGGGTGGAAATCTCCTTCATCACAAACCTCCAAAAAAGCAAACGTGGTTGCTTCTGCTGGCAAAGTTATGGTCATCTCATTCTTTGATACTCATGGAATGGTTTATCAGCATGTTGTAAATGCACACACATCAGTAACTGGACAATACTACAGGGACGTCCTGAAAACATTACAAGTCCATATCAGGCACAAAAGACCACATTTCCGTGAAGCAGGCTGGATGCTGCACAATGATAATGCGTGGCCGCTTATTGCCAATGTGGTTGCGTGAAATGCATCCCTCAGCCTCCCAATAGTCCGGATTTAGCCCCATGTGACTTTTCTCTATTCCCTAACTTGAAGAATCGCCTTCGTGGGAGACATTACCCATCATCAGGAGCAGTGGTGAAGGCCGCGGTGGCGATTTTAAAGGATCTCTCAAAAATAGTTTCCAGCATGTCTTTGAAGACCGGCAGAAAAGCTGGGACAAGTGCATCGCATTCGGGGGAGCCTATTTTGAGAAGGACCATCCAAATTATGAGGATGAGTAAAGGTACGTTGACAATATATATATACGAGGACTGTTCAATAAAGAATTATATATAAGCTTGGTAAATTTCCATGAAAGGATGAAAACCTTTTGTTGCAGCTTTGTGGGTTGTGAGCTCAATTATTCAAAAGATTGTTAAGAAAATGTGAATGTGCTACAATATACAGTTCATTGTTGACAGGCATCTGAAGTGGTCAGTGTGATAGCTACAGTTGAAAATGAAAAAAAAAAAACAGAGTTTCGTGCTGCTATTAAACATTTTCATTTGTAAGGCTGGACTGCGCACAAGGCAAAACTAAATTTAATGAAGTTCACGCGGTCTGTGCACCAATGTTGGAGACCATTTACTTTGGCATCAATGAATTTAAACGTGTTCGTAGAAGCACCGAAGGGAATCATGCTCTGGTCACCGAACTAAGGCCACCTCAGGAATCCATTGATAAAATCCACGGGCCCAAATGACCTTGTTGTCGACGGGCCCTAAAACACCACACACTCACTCACTCACTCACTCACTCACTCACTCACTCACTCACTCACTCACTCACTCACTCACTCACTCACTCACTCACTCACTCACTCACTCACTCACTCACTCACTCACTCACTCACTCACTCACTCACTCACTCACTCACTCACTCACTCACTCACTCACACACACACACACTCACTCACTCACGATCTGATTACGCAAGACTGCCGAATTAAAATTCCTGAGGTTGCTGAGGCTGTGGGCATCTGAACAGAGTGAGGGCATAGTATCCTGCATGAAAAAATTGGTAATGAAAAGGCTGTGTGCAAGATGGGTTCCGCGATTGCTCACAGACGACCAAAACCGCATCCGGAAGAACACTTTTACCGAGTGTCTGGCGATGTTTAATCGCAATCAGCAAGGCTTTTTGTGGGGATATGTGACCGTGGATGAAACTGGGATCCAGCATTACACACCGCCAGAGTCAAAACAGCAGTAAAAGCAACAGAAAAATGCTGGTAAAGGTGCACCAAAGAAGGTAAGGACCATTTTGTCAGCTGGTAAGTTAACGACCACTGTTTTTGGGATTTTCACGGAATAATCCTGATACACTACTTGGAAAAGGCAGAATTATAACTGGGGTCTATTATGTTTCATTGTTGGATAGTTTGCAATATTAGTTGACTGAAAGGAAACAGATTAAAATGCAAAGATATAGTCTTTAACCAGGATATTGCACCATCACAAACATTAGCAATCGCAGTGGTGAAAGTGCTTAAATTGGGTTTTGATTGTTTCTTCATCCACCTGATTCACCAGACTTATCCCAAATGGCTTCTTTCTGTTCCGAAACTTCAGAACTCGGCTTGGTGCTAAGACATTTTCATCAAATGAGGAGGTGATAGTCTCCGTCAACGAGTATTTTGCAGACTTCGATGGAACCTATTTTTCCGAAGGGATCGAATACCTGGAACATCGCTGGACTAAGTGTATAGCCATCAATGGACACTATGTCGAGAAATAAAGTGAGATGTTCATGAGAAAAAAAATGTTTCTTAATTTTTTTACCAGATTTATCAAACAACTCGGGTTAGGAACATATAATAATATGTTAATGTAGACTGGCACAGGGAAATTATTAGGATGTTGGAAGCCTTAAACCAAAGGTAAGTAAGAAGTAACTATATTATTACATAATGTGGCATATGTATTTTGCTCAACAGTGGCTCATGGGCCTATAGCTGAAATTAAAATAGCAGGAATTGGAACGGAATGTAGTATTTTGTTGGTGTTTTTTAATATTCATAAATGAAGGACTCAACAGAACAGAATCCAGCTTAGTCAAGTAATACGAAACTAAAGAGTGTCTTTTTATTACAGTGATGGGCGATTAGTAAATACTTGTGGATATAATTGACTGATATTTTAGAATGTATAGTCCGAATTAACTGTTTTTATAAATGAAACGGTCGGAAGTGCTACTGAAAAGTAGCATTGTAGTTTATAGTTTAAACAACAACATGAACAGCTTCCTCACTGAGACATTCAAAGGTGTAGTATGCTATCAGCTCCAAGGATCATACTGGAAATCGCGTGGTTATGCTAGAGATGTTTCGAGAAGAAGCTGAAGAACCCATCGAACTAACAATACTCTATTATTAATGGGAAGTACTCTATCCTTTTCGAAAGCTTCTTTAGCATTTTTTTGATTTGCCATAAGTCATGAAAGTTAGACATGCACATTAATGATGTGTGTGAAACCTAATAAAGGAGATGGATGTAAGGGATATCATGATAGATAAAAAGAAACACACCAGTATGTGCCTAAAGGGCAGGTAGAACACAACATTAGTGTGAGTGGCCAAGCTCTTGGTTGCTTTATTTTGTATGTCATTCAATTAGCCATAGTCGAATTATCAAGATCGTACCAGATTTATGCTGAATGACGTGACTCGAACCCCAGGTCCAATGCTAGGTGTCGTGTCGCATGATCTCGCTTTATGGCGGCCAGGTTTACGAGCTTACAACGGGTTACTCTAGGAAAATGTAATTTAAGTTGCCGTTTTTCCTGCAATTCATTTAAGACATCCGCTATCTGAAGTACGGTTGGTCACCAGCTGAAACATTAGACTGATTCTCTTAAACGCTGTTCTCCAAAGGAAGTGGATGCTTAGATATAATAAATATAAGAGATGGATATGCCTCAAATAAACAAGTTGTCCACAAACAGAATTTAATAGCTTAGCATTCTTTCTTATTGATTTTAAGGCTGTTTATCTATCCAATTTGGCAAAAATTGCATATGCATAGTTATTCTAATTGTCTCCGAAATCGATTTTCTGAACATTCGCTTATATTCAGTTGTTTAATACTTCAGCCTCTATAACCTTTAGCAGCTATGAGTGTAATGTTACAAAATCAACAATATTAACCATGGAACAGGTTAGTAATTTTTCGTCAAGAAAGTAATATTCTAAATAAGTAAACTAAGATTTCATTATCTCAAAAACACTAGAATGATTTTGTTCCACATGATTCAATTTACATATTCAGTCTTACGTTCTTACTTCATTTTCGGAAAAATTTTCTGTGATTCTATTGAACGGAGCTAAATGAACACAAAAAAGTGAGATGCTATATTTATGGATGCTCCTAAACGGATGTGGTTCTTAGTGTAACATTCTATACTGAGAGTGTAAGACCAACTATTTTTGCTCAGATGTCTCTAACAGATTTGAGATTCTTTTACGAGTCGAAAATCTACATGGTACCACCAGCTTCAGTTCCCTACCGAAGGAAGATGCACCAAATTATTTGCACCTGAAGAAACTCCACATCGCTCCCCTTGATCTTCCACTTACCTAACATTTGTTCATAAGTAAATGTTCGTATATCGGACTTAAAAATAAGTTCAATGTGAGAAGCCTTCCTGAGGCTGGTGACGAACACATCTAATTGGAGATTTTAGCCCAGTTAAGTAAAGTGAATAATTACAGGAACTCAGATATATAGGCAAGTTTCCGTACACTTATTTATTTGTTCGTTAGCTTTCCTATTTTGAATAAAAACTTACCATAGAATCCGAAAGTGCCATTAGAAAGCAAGTTTATGAACTCCAGGGAGTTATGAAAGCAAACTATTACATTGTTTTGCTGGAATGTTGAAAACTGCATATCCCACTTTTAATTAATCCAAATCCCTTAAGTCTTCTGTCTAATATTTCGTTTTCTTACGTCCTTCATAAGAGTTTTTGTAATATAAAATCCCAAACCCATTAAGAAGAGGAAAATAATATCTAAATATTACCTGAGGTAAATATCTCAGATGACATTCACATGGTCTTCTCTTATTTACCTAATTGTAACCGCAATATATCCTCTTTACACATTTTTCATTTCGTGGTACGAATAAAGATATAAACAGAATGTCAGTTTTTTTAAAAAAAAAATGTCGCAGTGCGAATACTTGGAAATCCCATGCGCTTTGCATGACCACGAAAACAATAAGATTATCGACTTACTACTTAATAAATATATAAGAATTTGAAAACTCAAATGAATAACAGAGTCTATCTAGGAAATGGTTAACGACCAGAATATTCTTCAACATTCTATGGACTATTAATAGTCATTCAGATCGAAAAGAGCCTTACAAAATATTCCCATAAAATTCTAGATCATACAGGTTACTTATCATGAAAACATTTTAAACATATGTTACTTCAATCAAGATCTCTGAGAGCCATTCTTGTGGAGCTCAAATATAGCTGATATAATGTCCATGCAAAGAGAAATTTGAGCAGGCGGAATGATTTTTTAATTCTGTGTGTCGTATTTTATAAATGAATATATAGAACTTAAATGCCAAGATTGGTATCTGTCGATCTTATTCTGCGAGTTATACATTCAGACAGATACAGATACACAAACATATATACACGGATATTTCTAAAATGTATCCTTTGGGTGTGGGTATGTGCCTCAGAACATGTCCTTTTGCATATGTTTCGTTATGAAAAGTTTGAATGGAATACAGTATTTTATTTACCTTCAACGTATATTTAATTCTTTAAAATTTTAACACATGTCAAATATGTTATAAGTAGGTTGCATTAAATTTGGGACAATGAAAACAGTTCATAAAAGATAATTTGAAACAGTTCACAATTAACCTGCAATTGCAGGATTTGCCTGTTCGAAATTTGAATATGCTTAATTTTCCCCTTTATCTTTTTATCTGAATTTGTCTAAAAAGTATCAAATGATGTAACTTTAATTTTATATCTTCTTTGAATTTGCAGTCTAGGTTCTCTAATGTTGAATGAAGAAGCGTACGGTACTCTTAGTGATGCCTTTAAGAATTCACTATTCTGTTCCTCTTTTGCACATTAAAAGGTTGTACATATTTTTATATATTTCGTTTATATATATATATATATATATATATATATATATATATATATATATATATATATATATATGTGTGTGTGTGTGTGTGTGTGTGTGTGTGTGTGTGTGTACAAAAAAAAAAGATTTTAGCTTTATAAAAATGTAATAGCTGAAAATATAACACGGAACCTTATTTCTTCTTATTTACTTTTTTTTTATTTTCACACCGGCATATGCGTCATTTCACCCTAGGTAAATTTTAATTTATTTTAAAATATAGATCTTGGAAACCATTACACATAGGAAAAAAACAAGAAGTTCTTATAATAATTATATTAGGTATATATTTGACAAATATATGAATTAATGAGGTAAAAATTAGCAGTACTCTTAATTTAAAGATATATATTCTTTACTTAAATGTGTTAACGGGGAAAGGAGAAAGTTTACTTATGAACTTCCTTTAGTCTTATATTTTACGTATTGTTGATGAATCAGTATAATTTTTAAATTTGTTCCTATTTTCCTCTGTTCTATTCAACTACATTTTGGTTACGTGGGTATCACGCCGCAGTTTTGGTGTTCTTCATTACATTTATTATAATAAAGTTTTTTCTTTCAGGTATAGCTAAAGTGGCAAAACAAATAATTTAACTTACTGTTAAAAACTGTCGCCTAATATTTACATCACGTAATTTTCCTCGTAAATATCCAAATATTTTGATCTGTTGTGTATCTCAAAATATGTGCTCCTATAGTAAGAGAGTCACATTACTCTACACCGCACAAAGGTTAGTTGTTCAGGTCTCTCCTGAAACTGTATATTTGCAGAAGAGATAGTAAGGAATCACGGTATGTCATGCTATCAGACGTGTGGAGGACTGAACCGTACTGTAGTGTTACAAGGGAAGTTATGTGGGAAGGGATATAAGAACACAAAAGTTAGGGGTAGTTGACGGAGGAATCGCCAGTAACTGGAGTACAGCACCGCACGTAGGACGGAATGGGCCATTCCTGCTTCCAACTTGACCCCTGGTAAGAAGGAACTAAAGGAATCCCTGAACGGCGATCAGATCCGGACGCTGACGAGAGCTAGCAAGATGACGTCCCTAATGATTCCAATATGACACTAACCGGGTAGTTCTATCTTACCCGTCCACAGCTTCCAGGTGGTAAGAAAGCATCAGCAGTCCAAGCGAACGCCGAGAAGAAATTCTTCCAGGGCGTAAATTCCGTAGTGCCGCAACACACACACCATCGTCGCCTTGTTACATGACAGCTATGGAGACAGCGTGTGATGGGTTGGAAGTTCGTGATTGAATTAAGAGTCACCGTAGCATATGCTTACTGACCCAGGAAAACATAACTAGAGCTAGGAATTTTAGGGCCTATAAATTGTCTATAAAGGGTATTTAAAATGACCTAAAATATCCCAAAAGAACTTAAAGATTGGCAAAATAACATCAAGACGTTTTATTACGCTTAGCGTTTTGCATGTTAGCGGCCAGGATTTCTTTCACAGACTGCGAAACTTCAGTGAAACCATCCGACCCACTTCGAGGTCATTGTCACAATGCTGGTGAAAAATAACGAGATATTTGGGAGGTTTTACTGGGTTCTCTGCTGGTACTAATGACTTGAATGCATTACAAAGGTTCTCTCACCTGTTACTGGCTCCAACAGGTCCCAGGAGTGCATATCAGAAATTGAAATTAAAGCTAGTCTACTTTGAACATGAGAAAGATAGTCAAAAGAAGCTGAAGTTGAAAAAAAGTCCAAAAGAAACCTTTTAATGATAAAATAAAAGGACCTTAAATAAAAATACCTAAAAGGCATAAAGGACAAATAAAAGTTCTTAAAATGACCTTTAAACAACAAGAAACCTAAAAAGCAAAAACATAAGACAAAAACGATTTTTCTACCAGCTCCTAACCCTACACACAACACATAAATTTGAATTGTGACTGCTGCAAATTATATATTCAAAAGTATGATTTCGATTACAATATATAGAGGTAAGACATAAATTATGATTTTGGTATTTAAATTCTTAAAAGTAAAGTCCCAAGTACTCCTTTAAGCACGAGCTGTGGATTTAATGACAGGGACCATAACAGTTTGTGCCAGAGTTTAAAGATAGGCACGATCACTAAAACTCTGAATGTGTAAATGACAAATGTGGCATCTACAAATGCATTTAAAAATGAATACGTACTCTTTTCTATAACTTTTGTGCAAAAACCAACATTTGTCCATTATTTAATCGAGTAAGGCATATTACTGAGCAATTAAATTAAAATTAAAGGCAGTTAGTTATGTTGAACAAATATGTAATTTATTTGTTGTAGCACATTTCCTTTATAATTTCGCACAAACGTAAAGGATTAACCTTCTTTAATATAGATTAATATAATTATCTAATTAATAGTAGTAAAATTTGCACAGTAAATTACATATATAAATATTTCCAGATGTTGTTATTGTAAGTCATACTTTTAAATACATATTGAGTCTGAACCTCCACTATCTTCTTGTATGCACATGATTTTAGATTTCCAGCTACATTAGTATAACGTCAATCGTGGACTATCCCAAAGGGCTTGGTCCAGAGGTTACCAGATTTTTGTATAAACATCACGAAATCCATCGAATTTCCATTTAGACTTCAAACTGATCAGATACCTATTGTAGTTTTTCCTGCAGTATTTGGTTACTAATTAGAACATAAAGCATACGTATATACATACTACTGGATGCTTGTTTCGGGGTTAAATTAATAGTTATTTTAGATTTCAGGAGCTTCTACTGAAATTAAAAATAAAATATTTTGCAGCTTTTACAAACGTCATGCTATATATTTAAGAGAAGTAAGTACAAAAATCTCCATTCTATGGTTGTCAGTATTTGCCAATCGGAACTTAGACTGACTTTTGTCCTACCGGATTTTCAATTAATTCAGAAACTTAAACTATAAACTTACTTTAAGGGGACAATCGAAAACTTAATTTTGACGGTGCAACCAGAAGTCTCTCTCCCCAAAACTTCCTTTTCTAACTGATCTGAAAGGAAAGGCATTTATTCTATAGTGTGTGTGCAGATTTTTAGAATGTGCACCTCATTCTGCAATAGCTTCACGCGCAAGTTTATAATTTAGAATAAATTCTGCCTAAAGTGAAATCAACGACTTTTCTTGAGAGTTTCAAACCGGAAAATTAAGCATCTTATCATTAAACTAACAAAATAACATGGAAAACCTAGTTACCAGAATTAATTATGCATAATTATGCAGGGTATAGGTAAAGTAAAAGCACTAAGTCGAACGTAGCTAGGTAATTATGACTGTGTTGAAGCTCCACCAGAATACCATTATCTCATTATCTAATCAAGTCAATAAAATCCTGAAAAGTATCATGGGAACCAGATCCTTCAAACGGTGGCCGCAGTATTTTGACTGTGCAAAGGTAGCATAATCATTAGTTTTTTAATTGAAGGCTGTATCAATGTGCTTCAAATGGAGATTTCGATAGTTTAGGATTAGCAGCATTATGCTGGAAAGTTGATGGAAGTAATGCTTGTAGGTGGCCTAAGCTATAAACTTTGCATCATTTTCTTCCGGTTCTTAGTGTCTTAGAGAAGCGTGATCTACACTGAGATCGATTACTGAAAACCTGACCCGCTAACAGACCCTGCTTAAATCGAAAAGCGTAAAATTACTTTAAAACCTTAAGTCTGGATACGTAAGACATGAGCAGATATACTTCACGATTGCTATGTCGAGTGAAAACATCCAGAAGCAGTTTAATTTATTAACCTCCACAGTTGGCAACCCTCTTTAGCTAAATCATTATTGGCCTAAATTAAATTTATCGTCAATCTAAATGGTTTTGTTTATCCTCGAACCTCATGCACGCTCGGAAATAAAGTGCTAACCAATCTTACCCATTGTTTGTAATAGTCCTTTGATGTATTACTATCACACTCTACACTCATAGTTTATGTCTACAATTGAATAAACAGTTTATCATTCTTATCATATTCAAATCAACCGCATACTACATTGAATGGTGTAGAGTTCACTGTTGTTGCTTTTCCATCACTAGGAACCGATTAATATCAGACATGAAAATATATTTTCCACGAGAAGTAACTAACGTGAGAAAAATAATTCCAATATATTGCTGTACGCGTCCTAGTCGTGATTTTAGTCTAATTATAAAATGGATTATACTGAATCGCACAACTTAAAGCACAGTTGAAATACAGGGCAAAGTTCATTGCATTGTCAACGACGCTGTCGATCATCTGAATTAAATCAGCACCAGCGGTACGCTGGAGTTACTTCCTGCAGGATTTCTTTTACTCAAAATTACATTTAGTAGCACTGAACTGTCGCTTTTAAGCACATTTAAAGATCGTGAGACTGGTATTTTTTAGGAACTGCGACCTCTGAAGCACCGTACCAAGTGAGCCACGCATACCAATTACAGTTTATAGGAAGGAGGCTGATCTGTGCTATAACAATTCGCAAGAACTCCAAATAGGCAGGTGCTGATGATCTCTGCAGCTTCGCAAAATTCAGACACTATTATTAAATCTAGTTATATAGGTGGTGACTGCAGACTAATTTGAAGTTAGGCCAACTTTTCATTAGGGTTAATACTTTCAAGCTAGCCACTAAATTTGCTTTTGCGACAATTAGGCGCAGGGAAGTGATTTAAATCGAATTCATGCTATCTGATTGGAATGCAATTAACTAAGGAGGAGTGAAACTTGATCAGTTGTTCCATTATTACCTCATTCTACTGGTTCTTTCTAATTATAATGTGACATCAAACTAAATCTAATGGGTAGAAAAGGTTAGATATTGGCAAACAAGTAAGTTACGTCGCGCTTATTCATATTGCGGTAAGTTCATTTTAATCTTTGTATTAACCCAGAAGTATGTTAGGTGTTCGTGTGCTACTGTGCTTGCATACAGGCATTGCTCATGGAAAAGAGTTTCATAAATTTGTTTAAAATGGGCATGATATTGAAGCACCCATTAAGGTATAAATAGTTTTCCAGCGCTGAGTATCATTGTGAATTCACTGCGAAATAGTGTTTTATAAATTACATTTACAAAATAAAAACACCTAAGTAAGCTGTAACACTGTGCCAGGTATATATCCAGGAGAAACCGATTGATGTGTACGTAACCAATTTATACTTTGCTTTAAATTGAACAGTTTATGTAGCTGCAAGGTAATGTCCCTATAGGCAGCTACTGAAAACACCACCTCCAACCACGTTTTTGCCATGGGAAAAAATTTTGAAACAGTTGGTGGTATTGTTGTTATATGAACAGGTTAAATGACACCAAATATAAAATTGGAATAATATAGTAATAAAGTTGGCGTTAAGTGGATTTTAATAGCTTGCACTCCCTATATTTCAAAGGGTTGCGTAAAAACTTGAGAAACAGAAAGAATAGACAGCACAGAGTAACTTTGGACTAGGAAGCCATGTACCCAAACACGACCCCAAGTCAGTACCAATGACATTATGTGAAGCCGTAGTACACCTCATTATGTACAGGTTTCAATGTTATAGGTTACAAAGTATGTTCAACCACCGCCACCGCAATCGCCACCACCACCATCACCACCACCAGCACCACATTGAATACAGGCACTGCACCGTCAAATAAAGATTTGGCGCATTCGTTCAAATACCCCAGTCTTGTGCAAATGTTCATCAGATATAACAACTATTCAGACTACCAATGTTTCTGGATTGATAACTGGTGTCTAATACACCGGAGCTTTGATATGCCCCCAAAAGGAATAATGAATTAGCGTTAAGTCCGGGGAACAGGGTGGCCATGCAAATGGTCCTCACCTTTCGATCCAACGTTCAGGAAATTTGCGATTTAGGAAGCGCAACAAACTGACATTAAAAGGTAGTTGCGCTCCATCCAGTTGCATCCAAACTTGCTGGCGTGCAGCAAATGGTACATCTTCTAACAGCTCCGGAAGTACTTGTTCCAAGAAAATCAGATATCTTAGACCACTTAAATGTAACAAGACATATGGACCGATAACATAATCATCCAAAATGCCTCCCCATTATGAAAACCGTATTATTTGACGGTGCAATGCCTGCATTCCCTGTGATTGTGTGTTTTTGAACACCCTTTGTAACCTATTACACTGAAACCTATACATAATAAGGTGTACTACGGCTTAAGATAATATCACTGTCACTGACTCGGAATCATTTTTGGGAACATGGGTTCCTGTCCAAAGTTTAACCTGTCTACCCTTTGTGTTACTGAAACATTTTCAGGAACTTTTGAAGCACGCTGTATAGGGAACAATAGATATAAATACTATCCGCTGTGCTAAACCATGTTATTTGACGGAATAACTAGGCTTCACATTCGAGAAACCGCTGTTGCTACTTGTCAGGAAGCACAATATTGATAGTCCTTAAGCCCATGTATAATTTACTCGGTACAGTAATGGGAACCAGGACGAGTAAAACCTTAAAACAATCGTTTTGGAATGCAAGCATACACAATAGCTCGGAAATGCCAAAGGTAGAATGTATTCTTTCTGTTCTCAATCACAACATACTGTAAGCGTACTTGTCTTCATTGATATTGATAGGACTTTGAAATCACGCACTCCATGGCAAAAATGTTATCTAGAATTATTTGAAAAATTTTGAGAGGTATACAAGACAGCTGTACAGTATGTACAGTCATAAATATTAAATTTTATCAAAAGCAACACTTTACTATAAATATCTTAATCAGTATTCACCTCGAGAACGATTAGCAGTTCCATAAGAGCTATCTGTTATATGTTGGCATTTGTCTTTTAGTAACAAGTTTGGATGCATGTTAGTAAACAGTAATAGGTTAATTTAGTGTTCATTTAGCATGTCTTCTGTCAGACCTACATCTAGTTTTACATTCCCTACTACGTACTTACATTAAATAACGAAAGAACGAATTCCTCCCAAAATTCACATACTGAGATTTTAGTCGAAATATACTCTTTGAAATCCCCTGAATTCAAAACCAAACATTCTTAGAAAACGTCCGAGATCGCGCGCACGTACTGTGTTTCTATCTGCCTGTCTATTTCTGCAAAGAATAGCTGAAACGAAAAGTCGATTAAATACTAAACTTGCTATTTACAATCAGCATTCTCTACGGATGGAAACGAAGATTTTCAGGATAATCTCCCCCTCCAAATTAATGTTTCTAACATAAGTCTAACGAGTTTTGTTAAAATACCAGCTGTAACGAGCGGGATGGCTCAGGCGTTTTCGTCCGTGGCCCGCATCTGAACCATGAGTGTTTTGGGGAGTTTTCCCGCGTCTCCAGGCGTATGCTGGGAAGGTTAATTATTGGTTTGTCTCATAAATTCGTTCGATTCTAGTTACGTGTTTACGACAAAGAACGCCTGCACTGTATGCCCGTATCACAACTACGGGAACGAAGTTGCCTAATTATGTAGGGGTAACCTGTTTACATACGCAAGGCCATCGAATGTAAACAAGGCAATGAACTTTTCAAAACAAACTTTATTTTGTGCAGTATGCACCATTATTATCAATAACATATCTCAATTTCTCAGGAAGCTTATCAATACCATTTTTCCAAAATCTTGCAGTTTTCTGGTTGACGAACTCTTCTACGGCGAGTCTACAATCCTCCAAGGAAGTAAGGTGTTTGCAATTAAGGAAGTTTTGCAGGGATCGGAATAAATCATAGTCGGATCGGGCAATGTCTGGAGAATAAGGCGGGTAAGGTAACACATCCCAGTCGAAGTCCCGTAATTTCTGACGAGTTACCATAGAAGTGTGTGGTTTTGCATTGTCTTGATGAAAGAAGACTCCACCATTAGATGCTAAGTCTGGCCTTTTCTCTTCTAGGGCAACCTTCAGGCGATCCAATTGAGAGCAGTATTTCTTTGAATTGATGGTCTCCCCAGGAGGAAGAAATTCGTAATTAATAATTCCTTTCCAGTCCCACCAAATGCACAGCATAATCTTCTCAGGATGAAGCCCTGGTTTAGGAATTGAGAGTGGTGGTTCTCCTTTCTTACGCCATGACTTTCTCTTTCGGATGTTGTTGTACACAATCCACTTTTCGTCTCCTGTAACTAGCTGTTCAGAAAAGGGGCAGTTTTATTGCGTCTTATCAATGTGTCACAGATGGAAACGCGCTGAACTAAATTTTGTTCACTCAGTTCGTGCGGAACCCATACATCCCGAAGATTTACGTAACAAAGTTTCTTTAGGTTCCTGGCTACAGTTGCATGAGATAAGTTTAGCTCCTGACCTACCTCCTGGGATGTTATTCTGGGGTTGTTCGTAATCATGTCCTTTATCCTTTCCTCATCCGTAACCACAGGTCGTCCAGAACGAGGTTTGTCTTTCACAGAGAAGTTCCCAGCTCGAAATCGAGTAAACCATTTTTGACATGCCCGATTCGCCACTGCATCTTCTTCGTAAACATCATAAATTTTCCGTTGAGTTTGTGAGGCTGTTTTACCTTTACGGTAATAAAACAGCATTAAATGTCGAAAATGTTACTTCTTGCCTTCCATATTAACATTTACAAGTTACAACTCCACACTGTTGCATCCTCAAACTGGTACTGAAGTTTGGTTACCAATTCTTACATAAGTTGACCTATTTATCTTTGGCCATGAGGTCGCTGTGGTTTGTGTTCATTGCATTCTCTTCAGTTACTGTATTTGTAAACGAGCCCCATATTGTTAGGCAACTGATTTGACGTAAAAGTAATGGGGGCATGTAGTGTTCTCAGGTGTTCCTAATCGTAAACACGTAACAAGAATCGAACGAATTTATGAGACAACCCGATACATCCGCCGAATTTCCTGTCCCTCCATTTCACCTCCATTATCATTTCATGTCCTCTCTCAACTGGTAGTTTCTTTCAGGGTATAAGTGTCGGCGGGAGTATAAACGGTGCATGGTTGAATGATATTCTCTGAGTGAACAGTTTCGACTCCGGCGGAACAGCCTCCACTCTCCGAGCCGACCTAGTGGGCCGGTTCAGGAAAGCGGTTTATGGGATGCCGGTTGTGCAAGCCGTCCGGAGTCTCCTGCTCTGGGGGGGAAGGGGGCTGACGTCCCCCGTCTCCGAACCTGACTTATGACTGTTTTGCGGGCACGTTAGGTAGGATGGTGATTGTCCTGGACCGCCGGAGACTTTCTATCTAGTAAAGTGCAGTGATGCCGCCCTCTATGCTATAGTGGGTCCTTGGGGTCGGTCGCCCTCCGTTTCCTTCACCTCATTCTCACTCCCGGGGTTGCCCCACTTGGGGCTTAGGTACAAAAGACCAGTTTGGTCGATGTGCCGAATGCCCTCCGAACAGTCCAATCCAATCCGACTGTATGTTGATGACTTTTTAGGACAACTGAGACGTATATCTTGAAACTTCTGGTTGTATACTCAAAAATTGTCTTCATCTTGGTGACTTTTGCCGTAATAGATAGTCAAATACTTAAAAATTTGTTTTCAAATGGGAATTGGTTATTCATTTTTTCTCTTAGTCAAGGAAAGAGAGCGAAATATCAAAGCAGCACCTACTGAATGTTTCAAATTTTTCATTTTGACTTAAAGACTGCTGTATTCTCATGTTCACTTGCACTACAAGAAAATTAACAATACCACATAGTATTTTTATTGAGTAACATGAGGTAGAGAGAGGTATAAGTGTTTGTACGAATAGTTTATGCAAGAGTAGAGAAAGTCATCTGAGTGCAACAGTTCAGATATTTATAGTACGGATCTATTTAGCTATATGTTGTAAATATTCCACTCAGAATTCATGAGCACTAAATACACCTGCGTGGTATGTGTCAGATATAGATAAAACGTGAGGCTATTGGCTGTATAAGAATAGAAGCTTTTGCATACTTTTCTCACTCCTAAACTAATTCGCGCCGAGAACTGATCAGAAAACTACTCATGTTACTGTAATTTTAGAAGGCGGTTACTCTCCTGTACAAATGAAGGATAACATCCATTACATTCCCGAATCGAAGCCTGTCCCACGATCACTATCTTTCTCTATCCCCTTGCAGACGTTTAGATCAGGATTGAGGTAACTTGAGATACGGTATAAGCATAGGGTGCTCAATTAAAGCAGGAAAGGGGAGGTTGACATCACCTCTTTCCAGCCGCTGCGACAGAATCGCGCGTTTACTTGTGGTTACCGAGTTCCAGTGGCTGAATATCGCTTTTATTCTGACGTATAGGAAATCATAAGCGTTCGCACTCGTAGTTTACTCCTTACTAACTAATGTTTCTTAGGAGACTTCTGTGGCATAAGTTATGTTTTACCGGGCTTGCAATACGTGGTGCAAAAGACGAAGTGCACAGCCTCAAAAGATAAGCAAGGTGATATCTCCGATCTTTTTTTTTTTTTTTTTTTTTGTAATTTACTTCCTCCAACGTTAAGTCATATCGGACGATGAATGGAATGAGTGAAATGATGCTCAAATGAGCCCAGGGTGCATAGAGCTTAGAGTTACCCGACATTCGTCTTTTAGGATAAGGGAAAACCCCGAAAAAATTCTTATCCAAGTAACTCACCCTGACCGAGATTCGAACACGGGACCTCTTGAACGTGAGGCAGACATGCTACCACCACGCTACCGAGGCGGGCATATCTCGCTGCGATACTCGCTTTTAATATAGTTCATCTTTGAAAAGGTTTGTTCGCAAGTATGTGTATAGCCAGAGACTGCCATTAAATTAAATTCAAACAAACGTAATATTTGATCATCAATCACTGCAGGGCCATGATTTAAATAATACCCATCCTTCCATCTCAAAACATTATACTGCCGTGGAATTTTGCAGTAAAATTAGTTCCACTTGTAGGTCATGTGGGGTCTCAATACATGGAAACTATAAAGGAGTGCAAAATAATTGGATGTTTGTCCCCAGTTTTTATATATATTCAAATTGCGAAGGGAATATGTCAGGTAGTGGCTTTAGAAGTTCTGCACACCCTTCCAGAAGTATGACGTTTGTTTTGAACAGGGAATGCAAGCGAGAGAAATGATATACATCTGCAACTACCAGCTGTTCTCTCCACAGTTGCAATTGTGCCATAAATAAGATATTTAATTCATTATCAACTCCCCTCAGAAATACAATTACACGCGCCTCGTCAGATCTGTTCGCTGATTCGTGCAGGTCTAGAGAAAAACATGTCAACGACCTTACTTTCTCCTTTATTTTCCTTTCCAAATGACAGTACAATGCGTCTCGTTACTATACCTAGGGAGAGACTGAATAATGCAAATAAATCGACTAAATCGGGACAAAATTCCTTCGCAGCAACTAGCAAGCTTTGATTGATTAATCCGCCTTCACTAAATGGTTTCATATTGTCCTCAATAAGTTCCGCCAGTTTATAAGAAATCTGTATCAAATGTTCAACTTTAGGGTCATATTAAACAGGTGCTTTCATTTGTTCCAGTCTCTGTGATCTGGCTTTACCTGGAACAAGTATACGCTAAACGTTAGTAGCAACACCTCTGATTGCTGCCTCTGTCTCTCATTGCCTTGGTTACTGGTATGGGGGAAAACAACATGTGTGGGGGAAGGAAGCGTGTGCTGTACAATTGAGCAGTACGCTAAATGTCGTCTTCAATATAACCGTGTCTTCTCTCTCTCTCTCTCTCTCTCTCTCTCTCTCTCTCTCTCTCTCTCTCTCTCTCTCTCTCTCTCTCTCTCTCTCTCTCTCTTTCTCTCGAAGTATGCCTGGAAGGGTGGGAGAGCAGACATCTATGTTGACTGACAAACCCGATGGAACCTAATAAATAATCAACTTGAATCTAGTTCTCGAAAATTTTAGTGTAAAGAATTAAACTGTCTCTAAACATTTGTACCAGAAACTGTATCTGGTCATTCCTGACGTTACGTATCAAACTATTACCGTAATTACCACTTAAGCATGTGCTGTTAATGGTTGCTGAAATGCTAAGTGAGAAAATTTTCCCGCAATTATCGCCACATTTGTAATATCCCTAACAAAGCTTTAGGTGATAAGGACTACCGATAACTGAAGAAAATAAATCACTTTTGTAATGTGCGAAAGAGAACGAATTATAGAAATCCACCACTTTATCAGTTGTGAGCTTCTATTAACATTTGAAACACCAGTATTTCTCCTTAATTTCTGAATTCGAGGAATCCTTTTCCCTATCTAATTTTCAGAAAAATTTACACCTTCATAGTTGCAGGTAAATAAGATCTTTTGAACGTACTGAACACTAAGTATCAACACCTTGGTCTGATGAATTTTTTTAGTGTTTTTGTCCGAAAGTCGACCTGCCTTAGCTACGGAACTTACTAATGATTTCTTATTCGCTGACTGAATTATGATTCATATTTCTTATATTATGCTTGAACTGTCCTGAAAGTATAACTATACCTTATATGCGTATAATATATTTGTTACATCAATAATTTTAAGAGTCAATAACATTGATATCTAGTTTCAGAGATACCAACGACTTAATGTTCTAAGGATATTACAGAATTGGAAAGCCTATAGTGAAACCAAGAAAATATAGTTTGTTTACTGTAAGGAAATTATACCCAGATAAAGAAAATATATTTTATTCATCGTTATTTAAATAACTTTTGTGCTTCAATGCAAGTTGAACTGATAAAATCAGCTATACTTATCGTTTAGGATTTATTGTGTGCTATCTTGATAACTGGATTAGTTCGGAGGGGACTCGGCATGGAAACCATACATGGTTTGTTGTACTTATGCCCCCAAGTGCATCACTGGGGGCGGAGGTTGAAGAGTGGCCGTCCCAAGGTGTCACGACAGTGCAGAGGGCAGGATAGCTACATTTCACTTAGATGGAAACTTCCCCCGGCAGGTCAAGGCAACGACCCAAGCCACCACCCTACTGTGTGAAGATGGGTTCGGAGACCGGCAACAGTCCTCCCGAAGAAGGAATTGGTTCAGTCAGAGTATATCATCCTGCCATGTACCGCCGAGACACCCACCGACACTTCGGGCCTGAAATAATAAGGGAGATGAAATGGAGGGACAGGAAATTCGGGGGATGTAAATTAAACGACCGACCCAGCATTCGCCTAGTGATCCGGGAGAGCGCCCAAAATATCCCATTAGTAAGGCAGGTTGGCAATCGAACCCGGTCCTCCAAAATACGGGTAACTGACGAAACCGTCTGAGCCATCCCGCTCTGTTATTGTGTGTTAAGCTTAAAACCCGACACATTCTAAACGTAAATAGGAGTTGAAGTTAGTGTTGCGCTTTCTCGATCCACTGCAGTTGTGGTACTCGTTTCCTTTCTCAATCCGTGGTAAATTTGCTCCCAGCTGTAAAATACATATGCACAAAGCGAGCATAACCAAAGAACCTACAAGTCACACTAAATGGCAAAATTTCTCAAAACATTACATATTTATTTATGTAGTCTTGTGCGCGTAGCTTCCTATTTAATGCTTTATATGTATATCCTTATGTACCCAATGCATATTTTAAATATACGTTTATAATGGTGATACATCTGCCGTTTTACTCTATGAACTATTGTATGTCGATTTACATAAAAAAGAATAACTCCTATACCATTTTGATTTAAGGATAATCTAAATGCCATCTTTTAGAAAAAATTTGTTCTACAAATCGGCAGAACTTTATATACAATCGCTTGTACCTGTTCAAGCAATTGTTTTAATATTATAAATATCTATGAAGTCATTTCATTAAGTGTTTTTTGAACAGTGTTTCCTCTGAATGACAATTTCTGATATAAAAGATGCACTATATTAGGAAATGTTTATTATTTGCTTTTATAGGATAAAAGCCATATCTGAATTTGTTAACAAATAATTTGGTTTAAAATGTAATTTCCGATAAAAGTTTGTCTAACTCAGAAAACAACTACATTTTGCTTACTGAGCAACATCTTCCTTTTTACAATAGGCATGTAACCTTTCCTGTGATACCTTAAGTTTCTGAGATAATTGGCCATGAATTTATTAAATTTAAAATTGGCGAGATAGAATATTAGTCTCCTCATGAGAAATACGGTACTTGCTGTGGGCTTTCGTGTTACTTTGGCCCTTGTAGTCTAAGAGCTACTCATGATATTGAATTTCAATCAAGTAAGACTGAACATAAAGGTTTAATGAGATGCCAGTAGATTTCGCCAGCTCTCTTAAGTCTTTCGTTCCAGACTCTTAATAACAACATCAAAACATCCTTATACTGCATGCTCCGATAACGTTCAAAGGAAGAACAAAAACGAAAAAAAGAACCTATACCTCCACTCTACCATAAAATACCTTCGTGGAAGAAAAAGACAATGACATTCTTTCTATTAGGAAAAAGCGTGTTCTCGATTTTTCTTTTCCACTAGACATAACAAATTTCTCCTTATTTCTATAGCTCAAGGAAATACTCGTTCCAGTTTCTCTTCTATTATCGGTGTTTTCGAGCTTTTCTTTGTTCAATCATCATTTCGGTTCGCTCACTCTATTGCACTAATTAGGGCGTATTTATCCTGTTTGACAGGATAAGAAAATGTAATAGGTATACTTTCCTAACTATGTCCCCAAGGCTTTTAACTCGCTAATTTACTCCAGTGGAAAGACACGAATAACGCAGATTTCTCCCCTAGGTAACTAGTTCTTTCTTATTTGCCTCCCTCGTTTTATGACTGTTTTATTTGCAACACCGATGATTAATATTAGAACTAGAGGACAAACATGAGACTACTGCACCGAGATTGTACTTTATTATTAGCTGATTAAATAATCCAATATAACTTGGTTATTGTCTAAATGTTGAAGGACTGAGAATAGATATTAATTAGAGCTAAAATGTCAGAATCCGATTAATAAATTACGTGACAAGGCAAGTATGGGCCATTATATTTCCAGATTATTTTACCGATGATCTAGCACACTGAACTACAATTTCAACATATCAATTTACTTAAATTCTTGAAATTACTCACACACATTTGGTAAATTTCGTGGCCTTTTCTAATTAATTGTGAAATAGCATATCCCGATGACGACTTACGATGCTGTAAGTACCTATTTCAAGTCCTGGGCTTCATAGCGACCCACTATTGGGTCAAGTCCTTGTCATGGGCCATCCTTTGAGCTGTCTGTAAACCACATCAAAGTTCTCTCAGGAGTTCCATAACTTCATTCTTCGAACGTTCAAGACCGTAATGAAGTCTGAAGTTATTTGTGTAGTGTTTAGTTGAAATTATGTAGTCAGACTGTACTTCTAAGGATATATCTCAAATGCATTTCCTGATTCTTAGCAAACGTGAGTCTATTTCCGAAAGTTTCTGTTGCTTAGCGTGTTGATGCCAATATAGTGCCATTCTTATCTCTTTCATTACAACCAGTTGTACTGAAGTGAGGCTCAAGAGCGTCCCTTTTTCTTCAGTAGGAGTTTATTTCACAGCACTTATAGAAGATATAATGCAGCTGTTTGAAATGTATTTAGTTGATTTTAAACCCAGAGGAGGTATTTTAGTCCACCCTAAAATTAGCTGTCAATATTTTACCGGAAATACAGATTTTGGTACCCCTGAACAACATAAAGTCATGTTTAGAAATAATTTACGAGTGTGAGAGTGTTTGTACTCATAAACAAATTTCGAGTTAAATATTAAACTTTATATTTAAGCTCAGGACTTCACAGGGCTGCAATTACAGAGATTTGAAAGAAAACCTTTCATCCGAAACTACCTCCAAATATGCCATGTTTTACTGCATTTACTTTTCTCTAAAATGGTTACAATGTTTTGATTAAAATTAATACCATACGTTAAAACAATTTTCCTGAAAAGTAAAAGTTTTATCTTGAATTTTCTGGGAGTAACCCTGAAGTACTCGTTATTTAGGATCGTTTCCCTGTAATAGCCAAATCGTAAGAATCCGACAAAAATTTATTACAAAATATCTTTTTGTCCAAGAATACAATGAATTGGAAATGACATTTTCGTGGTGTTAGGTATTTCCGAGCAATTCTTAGTAATTGCTTTGTATTTTCAGACATTTTTACTTTTCACAGCTGAAAACTGCTACTCTCATTTATTTATTTATTCTACTTGCAGGGTGAACATTATGTTTAGGCATGTTATACCGACCAGCTTTTAAAATACGTGTTTATCCACTCAGCTTACCGTATTCTTTCTATACCTCTAAAGAAATGATAAATGCATAATAAGTCTTTATCTGTATAAAGAAGTAGTGAACAGGAGAAAAAGCTTTTGTAGGAGTAGCTTGTATAAAAGTACACTGAGAACTTCACATGAATGCAATGCACCACATTCTTACATTTTGTAACGAATGTCTTTATGAACAATCCGGCGGGTGATCATTTTGATAAGTAGAGTTTTACTGTATACGCCTTCTGGACTTTGGTTTGGCGGGGAATGATTAGCTCTTCAGAGATATTCCGTAGATTGAAAAGTTTCCGAATAGTTTTCTTGTGCGTGCGTAAATGTTTGTTTTTGTGAAAGATTCCTTTGGGTCCTACTGAAGGTACAATGCTGCAGCTAAAAAAGGCAGCTCAGAAATACGGCTTCCTTTCCTTCAACCCTTGCTCAATCGCGCTGCGGTTCTAGTCCAGATAACTCGAGGGATTTGCTTCGGTCCCAATTCGAAGGATCGAAATTCAATCTGAATCAGAAACGTGCAGTAAATACGTACGAGGTTATTTTGACCTATTTCCATCATATCATGTCCCATTTTCTCAGGTCTTGCCACTTTGCTTTCACCTTTCCTGGCAACAATTCTTAGTTTTGTGAAGGGGATCAGAACAGAAGGCGAAAGAAGTTTGCAGTCCTGAGCTCAGATGAATAAAATGGTGAGACGTAGGTTTAGCCAGCTAAAAGAACAAAGTTCATCACATAAGTTCTGGAAAACTTGTGCATCTTAGCTTAAGGCGACTTGGCATCCTCAAAAGTTACAACAGAATCCCAAGCTTTCTCAGCTTTAAGAAACCGGTTTCACTGTTGTCTAAACCTCCTTCGAATGTCTTATTTCATAATTGGTAAGTGATGTGCCACTCAATCTGCTCGGGTTATTTCTCACATTGCTTGACGGTAATGCGATTTACAAGGGTTTATATTGTTTATATTTTAAGTCTGTAAAATGCATACAAACGAAGAATAAGGCATTGGCATTATAAAAAGTGTTCTATATAGCAGCATTGAGCAGGTCTTAAAAATTAGATAAAAGTAGATCAACTGTAGAGATTATTATACAAGGGAACATAGAGATTAATAAGGTCAGCATAAAGGGAAGTAAAACTAGCGGAATGATGAACAAAGTGGAAGGAAGGGATAATTATGCAAAGCATCGTGAAATATAGGTACCAGATCTTCAAAGAGATGACGAGAACATATCATACATGTCTGCGAATAATGACATATAAGATATACAAAATAACAAATACATATAAATTAGAAATATCCATAAGCAAAACAAACACTATGGCATTTAGAAGCATTCACCTAGGCGGTCTAAAATGGTTTTTGAAAATAAAACTATTGAGCAAGTGTCAAAATTTAAATTGCTCGGAAACAGACGTTGATAAGAAAATTAAATAAATTTAACTACGTAACAGGTACAATAAAAAGAACCCTAAAGAATAAATCAAGAAAAAATTCAATAATAAAATTGTATAAAACATTGTTTGCCCCAGTTGTAATGTATGGTTCAGAGACATGGACAATGACGGGACAACATAAAAGAAGTATACAAACAGCAGAAATGAAGTTCCTTAGAAGCATAGTTGAATATACAAATAGACACAAAACAAAGTGATGAAATACGACATTTAGAAACATCATAATTAAGTACAACAATAATAGAATATAGAACCAACTGGAAGCATCATCTACTTAGAATGGAGGACAATAGTATTTCCAAAATATTATATAATTACCACCCGCAAGGACGAAGAAAACCAGGAAGACCTAGGAAAAGATGGAAGAAGTAAGATTTTGGAGCCGGAGCAGGCTAAATGACATAAACCGTGTTCAAGAAGCAGAAGAAGGAGAATATGTTTGTGAATCAACAGAAGATCACTTCAGATATTAATTGATTTGTTTAGAGATAGGAATAGAATTGGAGAATTCATCCTCTCTGGTTTCCTCATAGATGTTCTGAAACTTCTGTCATTGATTCCTTTAAATATTTTCTACAATTTTATTCATCTAACGGAATTACGAAGTTTAAATGAGTGATTTTATAGATTTTTCTTCCTAATTTTGAATTCTATTGCATATTTGAACAAAACGAAATAAAACTGGCATTTGCAGATCGTTTCAAGAGAAAGAAACTTCTAGAGAAATTGAAACGCTTTGAAAAGTATAGTGGATTAACACAAAGTACAGCTGTGCATATGAAGGTTTGCATGAAGGTTTTCTGTAAGTTCCACTTACATGGACACGGTAAATCCCAATAAATCTGTAAAGTAATAAAGTTAGATCCTCAATCCGTTTGGTACCGAACATTAGGTTGGAAATGTGGCCTTTATCAATCCTCAGCTCATTTACGTATTAAGATATACAAAACAACATATAGAATGAAAAAAGGTTTGCAAACTCTCGACTCTCTGGACTAAACTCTATCACGAAAGCCTTGGCACTTTTGCCTGAGCCTTGTTTAGTTGCACAGCCCAATAGACTGAATATTTCGGTATAATGTGATTTGTTTCCTTCCCCTGAAGCTTCATACTGAAGAAAACACCTCTTTCATCTAGTCCCAAATCAGCAAATGAAATGTGTGGTGTTTAACGCCCGATTTTAGTACCTAGGGCACCGCAGGTGATCCCAAATCAGGAAGGAAGAATACTACATTATCGACTCCTACAGTTAAAGGATGGATTAACATGAGTAGGAATCAAAACCATATATAAAATTGAATTAATATTGTCATATTATAGGAAGCTAATTAAACATTCAATTGTGGCGAGAACTTTCGGATATAGATGTACACTGTGTTCATCTTCATTCATTATTTCCTGCCCTCCGATTGAGCAAGAATGACGTCATAGTTAACTGGTGAGTCTATCTTAAAATCATAGTGCCCTCTACGGAGAAGAAGCGGTAATTTTTGCGGAACAGTATGCAATTACAGCGCTCTCAGTATGGTTGCGCTAGTAACTAGCACAACCAACTTCCCCTGGATATGAACACAGAGCACTACGTCTTCATAGTCGAATGCTATTTCGTATCGCATTAAAATTGGTGCAAAATTCATTGACTTATTATTTCGTATATTCATCATGGTATACTTTTATGGCTACATAATTAGCTTTGCAGTGCATTGCAGTACCTATATACTTATAAAAAGAGTTATCGTATCTACGCAACAGGTAACATTACGCACCTTCATACTACGCGGGCAGACCCACCTCTCATATAGTTTATTTACCTACCGGTAGAGGAAGGCCTCAAACCTGCTGTCAGCACATCAAATACAATCGTATGCCGCTAGGGGAATGGTATCTAAACACGCTCCATCAGCTATGCTATAAATGACGTCAAATTTTTCGCGGTTAAGTCACATAAAAAGATCACCGTGTATATATAATGGATTGTGTGACTTGAAATATGTTAAAAAACATCAAAAAATCCTTTGTAAACCTGGAACGGGCTATAAGGTTTTAGCACGTTTTGGAAGTTGTAGCCGTCAGTGTCTGCCTCACGATGCTGCCTCAATTTGTAAGATTGTTGGCCATAGTAGCTTAATGGTTAATTTTGTATAGTGTTTAACGCCCGCTTTTACTACATACGGCACCGCAGGCGGTGACACTGATGATAAATGAGATGAAGATGGAGCACCGGTGTAATGAGATGGTGGGGGAAACCGGACGTCCCGGAGAAAACCCGCTCCAACGCCGTGTTGTCCACCACAAATCTCACTTTGCAGTCGCCTGGGATGGAACCCGGGGTGCTTGGTGAGAGCTTGGTGGTCTAACCACTGAGCCACGGTGCGGCCTACACAATGGTTAAGAACAACCTGACGGAGACCGGGAGATCCGTAGCATTGCATTTTTCAATTTGATTCTACCTATTCAAATAAGCGCCTACACAAGACTATTGTGGAACAACGATTAATTTTCATGTATTATTTTAAAGAAGAAGGCTGTAATTGTTTCCGATTAAATCAAAGGTAGCAAAAAACCGGCAATACAAACTTTGAGCTTCCTGTATATGACTATATTCGTATACCAGGTTCCGTGACAATAAACCAAGTGTTACAGAAGTAATTTAGATGATGCTGGACTTTTCACTTAAGCTCCTGATGCACAGGATATTAGTGAATTAAATGTGCTAATTTAAATGAATTATCGTTGCAATAACAGAAAGGAAGCTGTTTATGTGACATTAATAATTATGTGCACAGTTAATTAATAAATCGGATACAGATTTTGGAAGACATAGCAGTGCTATAGAAGCCTAGAATTGTCAACAGAGTTAAGGCCTGTGTTACTCTGCTAGCATGTAAACATAACAAGAAGAGGGAAGAGAGCTTGAGATTTGTACCTATGTAAACAAACCAGAAGGTGCGAGGTAACCATTCCCTTCCACGGTACCGTGTATTTGTAATGACTAGGGCCTGCAAAGTTTGTTTGTTTTATGCAAAGGTTTTCAAAATGAACTTTTCGTTCCATTTTCACTGCGCCCCAAATTCTCCCGCCACTAAAAATCTGGTGCTCTAGGCAAATGTCCAGTTGACCCATTTGTAATTCGGGACTTGAATATAACTCAAATTTTGTCCAACTGACATTTCATTATTATCGTATGAAGTGATCTGAACTCCCACCCAGTTATATTATAAGGGAACAGCCAGCTGCTTGGTGCAGATATACATATATCCATCTAAATGAGTGTTTGTGATTCTCTCTCAAAGTGAATTCTCAAATAAGCATTCCTTCGGGGTTCCTCCGCTATCATATATGTTTCAATATTTCTCAGTCCAATGGATCTGATTTATTAAACGGGATGCTAGACTCCTTTATATGTGTTTGCAAATAGGATCCTACAAGAGAATGACAAAAACTTGCAGTAACAGGAAGATCGTTAAAGTATATCATTTGTACCAAACAAAGCTTGCTTAGTCTTTGCAGTTACGGAAACATTCGTACAAACAAGGAAATGACAGAAAATTTCAGTTATAGAAACAATCATTAAAATAATCAATTTATAACAAATATAGGTAAACCTGTAATTTTCAGTTCCCTAAATATTACTTAATTTATGTTGAAGCTTGCTGGAGCTGAGACCCAGATTCGAAGCCACTATGAAGGTTTTGAGCTACTAAAGTTCTTCACCTAAGATCCTGGTAACCAAAAGCAACGTTTAATATGGATATCTTAATATTTTTACAGAATTTCACAAAAAAAATCCAAGAAAAAACAATATAACTAAACTATCCTTTAATTTGAAAAAAAAAATCTCCTAAAATACTACTTTATTCGCGATTAAGAAATGTACACTTGGCTACTTCTAAGGTCTGGCAGTTCGTATGTAGCTTCCACTTCCAGATCTTTCGGATTCTGTAGGAGAAAGATGGCTTTCTAGTTCATATTTTCCTTATTAGGTTTAAGTGAGAGCCTTAATGTGCCTGTGAATTTAATGTTCATAAAGAAATGCCACCTGAACCTAAAGCTACACAAAAAATAAACAAGCGAACACCATAGCCTTTGAGTGTTGCCAATATGACCACACATGTTAAAGACGACATACAATTTTAGCCAAAAAAGTTACGTGAGCGTTGTTTTAAAATTAATAGTAGATATAGTACTTATAAACTGAGATATTTGTGAAACTTAAAGTGAATTATTGGTGTTGTAGATAGCGTTGTAAGTAATCTTCTGTAATACAGTGATATTGTGCCTATAGTTCAGAACGTAGTGCTCCGTCCCCGTCGACCTCACACTGCTTTTCTTCCATGATTTAAATGAGAATGCAAATAAAATTAGAGATTTGCGTGTGTATGTGTGTGTGTTGTGTTTTTTTCTCCCTTATTCATCCACATGTTTCATTACGTTTGTAATATTACATGTTCTGGTTTACTTTGCTTTCAGATTGATTGTTCATATCAACTAAGGTATTGAAATTATTTTGTTTTTAGATTGCGTTCACATAGTCACTTTAGTATTTTAGAATTAATTTACTTATTTAGTTATTCAGCACTTTCTAGATTTATTGTGTTGACATATTCACTGAAGTCCCTTAGATATTGTCCCACAAGTGCTGGTTTATGTACTGGCCACTTGCCTTCTCTCTTGTTTATTTGCATCCTTAGGTTTTCCCCTTTTCCCTTTGGTCCTTCCATTTGATGCAGTCATACAGGAAGTGATCTGTGGTTTCGTCTCCTCTGTTGCAGGTGCATGTAGCATCATCAATAAGCTTTAAGCCTTCCATGTCCTGTTAAAATGGTAGTGAGATTAGTTGATATGTTAAGCATTCGTTCTCTCTCTCTCTCTCTCTCTCTCTCTCTCTCTCTCTCTCTCTCTCTCTCTCTCTCTCTCTCTCTCACTCTCTCTCTCTGTGTATGTGTGTGTGAACAATATCAATAAAGACGATATGCTGGATAAATACATCATTTGATACTTGAGTAGGGCAGCTTCTCAGAACATCAATCAGAGATTTCCATTCACAACTTCAAGCCGAAATTCAGGTTTATGTGAACATGAAGGATTAACACACATCAAGCAAAGATTAACACACATAATAAACATACTTCAGGTTGCAACAGAAAAATGTACGAGTACGTAATTAGCTTAATCACTTTAAGTTATTCTTAATAAACAAGGAAATATCACCATTGTGTGTGCTTAGTTGTTCTAGAAACCTTCAATTTAGCTGTCGCTCGCAAGAAATGACATATAAATGGCTATCATTATTTTTATTGTATCAAACCGTTTCTCAGGAAAATATTTGAACCAGTGGTACAGTATATAGCGTGCATTCTTGAATATTCTATGAATTAGCATTCCAAGTTCTCATCATTCTCAATTATGCTCTATGAAACTAAGAAACCCAAATAAGGGTAAATCTTACTGAGAAGAAAATGCAAAGCTCATTAATACATTCACCATTTGTCGAATAATTTTAGCGTAAAATGAATCATTTTGGGAATAATAATTAGGAGAGTGTTGGGCTGAAGCCAATTTTTCGCCATCTATGAACGCTTTGAACCTAACGGATGTTAGTGTTTCACTCTCTTACAGGAATTGGTGAATTCGTAAGAAAGAATTGTGTTAAAACGGCTTTCTATCATGCCCGTAACAAAATATGCAAAAGGTGACTTAAAAATTACGTGAAATTGATGCACTTCTTGTTTTATAAGGAAAATAAGATGAATACGGAATGCATGATTGTTTACAATGAGTAAACAAAGCGGTGAATTTTGGAAACCAAAGTTTTTGTTTTAAAACATAATTCACTTTGGATTTGTATGATGTTTCTAATTACCAACATTCAGTTTCCATCCTCGGTGCCGAGCGGGATGGCTCCCGCGGTTTCGTCTGTGGCGCGCATTCGGGAGCCCCGGGTTTGATTCCCTTGGTTGATCTAACTGACCCCTGGGTTTTGTCGGGAGTTTCACCAAGTCAGCTGACGAATGCTGGATAGGTTAATTACACCCTCCGAATTTCCTATTCTCCATTTCATCTCCATGATCATTTCACATCATCTCTCATCTGGTGGACTTCTTCAGGGCAGAAGAGTCGGCGGGTGTCTGGGCAGTGAAGGACAGAACTCCCTATACTCAGTACGCCCTGTATTTAAGAGGATTAGTTTCAAATCCAGCATTATCCACTTTGTATATTTTTCCACAAAGTTGGAATCCTGAGAACTACAGGAAAAATAAGGAGAAATATCAAAATGACAAAATATACAGGAGGCCTAATTTAAACATCCTTGTTACCTAATTTCTTCCAGCATTATGTCACAAATAGAAAGTACCACCGTGCATTTTT
This sequence comes from Mantis religiosa, assembly GCA_030765055.1. NCBI lineage: Eukaryota > Metazoa > Arthropoda > Insecta > Mantodea > Mantidae > Mantis > Mantis religiosa. The sequence continues at coordinate 98,632,391 of CM060948.1, read as the reverse complement.
AATTGTATCAACATACTGATACGTATGCTCCATATGAGAAGGATTAACTATTTTTATTATGCCTTAGTCATCAATGAGTAAATTAATGAAGTATAATAGTCAAGAGAAGAAATCGAATAATAAATACACATTATTCATATTTTGCTGTTAATAATTATTAATAAACTCTTTTATAAACAATTTCTCGATTAATTAACAATAATGACACATCAAGTTATAAAACTAATTTTTTGAACAATATTTGGAACATAAAATAAGCATATTTAATTCTTTGAAAGAAAGGGGTAGTTATCAAAAAAGCAGTGTTATCAATAGGATAACTTTAACTACTTTAATTAACTAAACAAGAATGATATTGCAAGCTCTTTTTATTTGGTTTTATTTGATTTCCTCTTCACTTTTTCTGAAACTTAACGCAAGGACACTAAAGCTACTGAAGTGTTATATCTGCTAACCGTTGACGTATCAATACTCCATGGTTTAAAACAGCTGCTTTCCACATGAGAATGGGAGGTATAATTTCCTATGTGCCGGCAAAATGCTGAACGGAAGATCGTCACGCGCCGATCACCAAGTATGTGTATCCAGAGCAAGGTCTTCAGGCGCTAAGGACTGCCAGTAATCCATCGCAATAAAATACCTTTGTAAGACTGCAATATTCGGCACAGATATATTATTATAATCATCATATATACCCTGCAAAAACTCTACAACATATGTAAGTAAATTTTAACTTCTTATTGGCAACTGAAACACCATTTTCACTCTGGAACTTGCTAACTACGTTTTCTCTTTATAAATTCCAGAATTATCATGCATTTGAGTTTTCAATTCTGCAATTTATGAACGGATTGAAAACTTAACCGAAACTTAGGCTAAAGGGTTTCTTGTTGGCTGAGTATGGAATGCCTAATGCCTAATTGCATTAATTACACTTTTTTTTTAACTAAGTGCTTCGGCTCTGCATGTTATTTTCCTGGCTAATGATGCATTGTTCACAGCCGAAGTTGTAGCTACTGCTTCTTATATTATTTATTAATTTAAAAATATTGTCACAGAAACGGTGGCTGCCTGTCATAGAGGAATTAAATGCGAGTAAACCAATTTCCTTTGTGGTTTGTCGATGAGATGAGTAAATAGAAACCAAAATTTAAGGACAACCACTACCTGGAGGTGTCATCATTGCTATTTTTGAAACTTTGAGTGGACAAAAGAATAAAATAAGCTTAAAAAGGTGACTCCCAGAGACATTAGTCCAAAATCAGAATCTAATTTTCAAAATACCCTAGTTACGCGTAACACAGAAATCTTTCATTTGAAGCAAACAAATTAACAACTAATATCTTGTGTATTACACTTCTCTGCGTTGACCTCATTAGAACTGATTTCATATACTTTAGGAAGCATTCCAGTGAATGTACAACTAATTCTCCTCATTTCTGGATATATTCATTATTTGAAACATCGAGGCTAATTCACTAGAGCATTATTTTATCCAGCAGTGGCAATATTGAGTTGAGGAAGGTAATCTATTACCTAACACCGCTATATAATTAACTACGGCCCCTACTTTGATTCATGGCTCAGTGCGAAAGCTTTCGGGAGAGAATACGGATTCTCCCTCGTTGTTACCCAATATTGAAAGAGATTTATATCCACGAAATACTTTATTAATGTGCAAATATAACTAATGTGTAGCTGATAAATTCCAGTAAGCTTCATTTTAGGCGTAACAACAATCTACTCTAACTCAAACAAGGATTAACACACATAATACATATATTTCAGGTTGCATCAGAAAAATATACGAATATGTAATTAACTTAATCACTTTAAATTAGTCTTAATAAACCAGGAGATATCACTATTGTGTGTGCTTGGTTGTTCTAAAAACCTTCAATTTAGCTGTCGCTCGCAATAAATGACATATAAATGGCTATTACGTTTTGTTAATTGCTATAGGCTTTTAATCGTGGCAAGTTTAAGCGTTTTTAGCTTGAATATTTATCGAATGTTTGTACAGCTATCAAGATAGGCCAGTAATGTTAATGCTAATACAAAAATAACTCACACGAATATAATTCTAAGAAGATTTAGTTAACTGTGAAGAATTAAAAGCATAATTTCAGTGAATTGTTTATCGAATATAGGTAGTTAAAAACAGAGACCAATCTTTGGTAATATATGAAGTTTCATTGAAAGTAATTTAAATGTTGATTGCTGTGATCGTTTTAACCTTAATTTAAACTTTAATAGAGAAATCACTGAATTTAATCGTATAGCTCATATTAAGGAAAAGCCCTTTTACACGTGTTCCTTCAAACAATATCACCAGAAGTTTCAAAGAAAGAGAATAAAAATTCTATTAAAACAGCACCTAAGAATATTAAAATAAAATAATATTATAGGAAAATTATGTTACACAATTTCACGCGTTATTTTGCACACCTACGCAAAATATTTGGTCTGCTTTGAGCCAAAATATCTTATTTAACACAGTAAATTTATAAGTAAAGCGAAAATAGTAACTTGTATCACAATTTCATTTAGCTATATAATTGGTTGGTGGAATTACCGAGTTATGCTAATGCTTACTAAAATCCAGTCCCTATGGCAGTCTACAACTAGAATAGTTCTTTTACTCCTTACATATAATATGGCATTTGCCTACGTGCGGATGGAGATGTACACATGAACTGCAGTAATTCCTCTGCGCTTTCTCACAAATTGAGGCATCTTCATGGCGAAAGGATGAGGTGAGAGGGCACTGAGGCTGGTCCGTCCAGAGCATAAGGCATGACGTAGTACCAGGCTGCAAGGGACATAGCTTTTCCTGTTTAAAACATGCCGGTTGCAGCATATACAACAGATTTCCATCCGCCCTGCAGGCTTGCACATCTCACTAGGGGACCGGGAACTGTGAGAATGACCTCACTTCGGGGATAAACTATATATATAGTTTAGCGTAATGCCAACAATTGCAAACCGGAAAGCAGATGAAAGTGAAGTTGAGGTGAAACAGAAGAACAAGAATCTCCTGGGTTGATATAATCTTTCCAAATTTCTAGATTCGGAGAGCTCACCGAAGGTAACCCATATGTCAGTAAGGTTAGCAGCAGAAAGGAAACCCACGACCTCCCAAATATACACATATGAGCTACCGCCTACGTCACCGAGCGGGATGGCTCAGACGGTATCGTCTTTTTTTTGCGTTAGCTCGTGTAACTTTAGCTCGGAATTTCATAGCTCTTATTTCTCTCATAGAGCAAATTTCGTTAAGTTCAAGGAGTGAAATTCTGTGAAGTTTCTGTTTTAGCCTTTTTTATTAACAAAATACATAATGATTTTTGTACACTACTACGAAAGACTTTTCCTGCAGGAAAAATTATGCTCACTTTATGATGGCAATTTTAAATCATCAGTTTAAATGAATATATACCTACATATATATGTATAAATATATGTCCAAAAATTAAACATAATTCGGGAAACAGAAAACTGAATTGAAAACGGCGAGTGAGCAAACACCATTATGCGTTAACACAGCAAGTGTGTCCCTTTACTTTTGGTGTCTGATAGGTAAGCTGGTTCACGCTTCCCAAAGTAGCAAACAAATACAGAGTATCAGATCCAATGCGTGACTCATTCGTTATTGTTCTCTTATTTTGATCAGAGAGTAGTTGCTCCAAAAACTGTTTACATAACAACATCAACAGGCCACAAAGACGTCAGCTGGATACCGTTCTGAAAAGTAGAATCATCGGACGTCTAGAAGCAGATCTCAGTTTCTCGGGCCTTGAGTGTGCCACAAAGTTTCATTTCCAGGCTTTGGCGACGGTTCCAAGAAACAAGAGGTATTCGTCTGATCCCTGTACGTGGTCAGCTACGGGTTCCAATGCCGCAACAGAACCCATCTTTGACCATAACAACACGACGACATCTGAGGCTGCCCGCAAGCAAATGTCTTCTGAGCTGGAAGCCACCTCAAACGTTCGAGTTTTGAGGCAAAGTGTGTACCGAGGCTCGGGGTAGTCGGCCTCGATGCTAGACGTCCAGCAGTGTGTGCGCCACTGACTCGAATATATGTACGGTCCTGTTTATAATGTAGTGAGCAAAGTCTATATCGGATCTTGAATGAATTGAGTGACGTGCAGTTTACAGATCAATTCAGTTTCAGTTTGAATAATAATTTTCGTCGCACAATAATCTGAAGAGAACTTGAATCCGGTTTTATTTCTCCAACATCGTGGAAAAACTAATTTGCTAGTAGTGGCCTGTTCCTGTGGGCAGGCATGTTGTACAGTGGACGTATAGTTCTGCACATATTTGTTTCTGGAACTGAGAATGCCGCACTGTGAATGTCCACACTACATTTTAATGGACGATAATGTATGTCCACTTACAGCCCCCCTGATGGACGACTATCTTGAGAGGGAAGATATCCAGTGCATGGACTGGCCAGCGATGTCCCCGGATATGAGCTTTTTAGACTATGCCTGGGATGCATTAGGATGACGAGTTACAGCACGCCGGCCCCCACGGAGGACACTTCCAGACCTCCGAAATGCTATCCATGAGGAATGGGAACTGCTGCCAGCAGAGCTGTTGAACTACATTATAGAGAGCAGGCCACGGCGCTGCTAGCTTGTGTCGCCATGAGGGGTGACTACATCCCATATTAACCGCTCAGCGGCATCAGTCATTGTGGAAATGATCGTCAGATTTTTTGCTTGCGTAAAATGGTGTCTGCTATTTCTCACTATATTGAATTCCAGGTCAACTGTGATGCACTGCTAACAATATACCCAATTATGCTTAAATTTTGGATACTATATATATATTAAAAATTACAAATTTTCCTATACACAAATGCTTAATTTTAATAATAGTACCACTCAACGTTTTATGGTTTCAGAATACAGAGGCAGCACATCGTTTGGAAAATTAAAGAGCTGGGGTGCAGAACTCTTAAAATATCTTAAAAATATCCGAAAGTGTTACATTTTAATTTTTAATTGGAATTCTATGAACTAAAACGGAAATTTAAGGTGGTTTTTATCTCGAAATGAAACAAAATAGAGTGTAGACGCAAACAATCATAGTTGTTAAGAACATTGAAAGGCAACATGAAATTGGAAAACAGTAACACTCAGAGTACTCCAAGTTGCAGTATAAGGGATTTTATCATTTTTGGTGTGCATAAATGACCTCTGAACTTATATAAAGGATACTGCAGCTACGTTTTTGTTCAATGATGACACTAGTGCTCTGGTGACTAGTAAAAACTTAAATGAGTGTGCAAGTAAATGTAATTATGTTTTGAACTGTATGTCATATTTAATTGAAGCTAATATGTTATCTGTGAATCCCGACAAAACAAACTTTGTTAAATTTATAACTCATCCAACATCACACCCTGCGCTAGAAATTGGATTAATGATATACTAGAAAAATGTAACAACAATAAATGTGTCGGAAAAATTGCTACAGGAAGGTTTCCCCGCCGATGACAGAAAATAATATATTGCGATACTAATGTAGTAAGTACTTTATACGGAAAAAAGAACGGTTTGGAAAAGACGAGGCGTTCACAACGATATTTTTTTCAATTTCTGAGATTCCTTTATGTGCTTACCATATGTGTAGTGCATGCTATGTTTAGCATTATATATACTTATATTATTGTACAAATTGTAATATCAGAATAAATGTTTCAAAATAAATGTTTTTACTTGCCTCACCAGGACTTTTCGCATCGCCTAGGGGAGATACGCCCAGTACCGCACACCTAAGCTTTTTCAAAATTCAAAGAAAATGCAATGGAAAACAAGTAGCGTGTTACTATTATTATGAAGCTAATAACATACAGAAACAGCATTAGTAATGAACATTCATGAAGCCAGCCATGTTGACTGTTAAAATCTAAAGTAAATATTAGTGATAACTGTGCATCTCAAAAAGTTTTCCCAGTACCGGACAGACATAAATAGATACATATTTCTAAATAAATTAAAAGGAACTGCTTAAGAAATCACAAGATAATAATTTTTATCATAATTATTGTAGTTTTTAGATAAAAACAGAACATGGCAACATAATATATGTTTCAAAGCGTTCTCTAGAGATTATCACAACAAAATAAAAATGTCTTAGAACTAATGAAACATTTGTTATACATAGTGATTAGATTTATAAAAATCAATGTTCTCTTGACCTGTACATTCAATATGTGTCCAACCCTTGCAAAATACACACTGAACTCCAGTTTCGTCTGTGATTTCTAAGCAAATGATGCACTCTGATAGAACACTTCAATCAACACTGGTTTTATTAAACAAATTTAATTTTCTTTTAGTCTTCGAAGGCTCTACACTATTTCTAGTTTCTGTTGGCACAGAGTTAGAGATAGGCTCTCTACTTATAGTTTTATTAATGTTAGTCTTATGTCCCTTTGCTATTGGCTTGTTCTGTTTTTTTGCTTTTTTCCTGCAACATTAACTTATACAGAGTCGATGTTACTCATTGATACTTCTATCACACTTTTATTGCTTCTTTCATATTTTCTTCCAACCATGTTCCTTTCTTTTTGGCCCCCATGTTGACAGGAATACCTACAATCTAATGTCAGTGCAAGATCAGGGTATAAAAATATGTATACCTTCGCGTACCGTACTGGGAGAATTGCTATCGTACGGTACTGAGCAACTCACACGTACGTATATATAACATCATAACACGGTCCGAAACTTTTAACCCCACACTGTATTCTGTATTTCTGTACTCTACTTAATACCAAATAATATGAGTACAAATACTTAATTAGTTGTTCACCGAACAAGGCAGCAGCAATGTCAGCAAGTTATTAAAAGCACAGCTCCAGTTCATTATACCAATTCTCTGAGCAGTAACTTTTGATTCAACGGTAAAAGAGGAGGGAAAACTTTCCGTTGGTAACAAATATAGTTGTTTGTCTAAACACAAACAATGAACTTCTACTATCTATCGGCAACTACCAGATACTAACACCATGCGGTACTGGGAAATGTTCGGTACTGGGCGCATCTCCCCTATATGTGTTGCAATGGAGAAATTTCCGCACTAGTGCGGGAATGTTAAATTTCGATGCATCGCAATAATAACCATACGGAATATTATTTACATAGTGCAAAACTGGATACATCCCGAAGCGGTGTGTTCCTAAAGGGACGCGGTGGCAAATTTTAGAGGTAGGCTATCTTTTACTAAGGCCCCAACAACTTTGGACTCGCAAACAACGTTGCTATTTACTTAGGCAAAACCTAAAGCTCAAACACAAATTTTAATCTGATTTCCTCAGAACCTTAATCAGCATGCTTACGTACATCTGCAACGAACTTAACCCAAGTGCAGATACATGTTAAGCCGCTGTTATACTTTTTACATTTTTTCCTTGAATGAAATGAAATGAAAAGCCTGTAAATCTCTTGAGGGCAAATGCCTCCTGCTGTGCAGGAAGTAGCAATTGAGAATCTCATTAGGGTTGCAACTCCTAAGAGCCTTGTCCAGTCACGGCGCTCAAGTAACAGCGTACTTTCGTGCCCTTGGTACTGTCACCGTTTACTTTATACACTTAACATCTACACCATTTTTGCATATAATTAGCTATCACACACACACACACACACACACACACACACACACACACACACACACACACACACACACACACACACACACACACGCATACAAACTTTTAGGTTATATCACCTGGGTAGCTAGGTCATTCAGTATCCTCCAGCGTCCTCTGATCTTAGCTTGTGTATACAACTGTGTCCCTAACATCAGTTTGAAGCTTTCCGACCATTTTAATCGGAAGCCATCTATGTTTATGCCACATCTGCTGCCCCATTTTAATTTCCTGAACTGGTGTTCCAGAAAACTGCTCAATACTTTCTGGGATATTGGTTCTTCTTCATTCACTCCTTGACTGCAATTCCTTAACAAGAAACTTGCTAATGACGTCATATTCTGACAAAACTTTACTTTCCCTAGCCAAAGGCTATAACTCAGGCTTTTACACATTCTGCATTTATTTTAACAATAGATAACATTTAATTATTTTTCCATCTTTTATGACTTCCTTATAAACCTATTAATCTTATGCATTAATCATTCCGCTAGCAAATCACACTGAAACAAAATGAGATATTGATCAAAATTGGGAATATATGGGTAAGAAAACGTCTCACACGTTCAAATAAGAAACAAATATCCATACTCCTTGAAACTTCATAGAAGTAATTCTCTGTTGGTCACAAAGTTTCCTTTTCTTATAATTAGCAAAGTTGGAAAGATTATTTAGAAGTTCTGTGTATTTGAATTCAATTATTCTGAGGAAACCAGATTGGTTTTAGCTTTCAATGCTATTACATCACAAAGAATGCACTTAAATATACAAACCATATTTAAACTTTATTCAAACTACTTACACAAATGCTCATTTTCTAGAAGCTAATCCATGGAGGAATACTAAACAAGCAGAACACAAAGAAGAGGAAGAAACGACAATTGGGTCCTCCGTATACTCACAAGATATGTATGTGTTTTAACTGGAACTTTATTTAATACTCTCCATCAGAATCTGAACCTTTGAGGATAGTTCATCCTATCTCCACAGAAGTCCGCATCTACATTTAGGTGCTAAATCTTTTGCCAATGAAATTGAGTACTTGTTTGCTTGACCTCTTTAACGGCTGTGCTTATAATTGTCCCTTTACATTTTGCTCATAAGCCTCTATCAGGCTTTAGGTCATATTATGTGCCGTAAGACTACGACACGGAACCATAGCTTTATTTTCCTTCCAAAGTAAGCCAAGTCAAGGTATTTTACACCAGAAAAAATCCATTCCGTTGCGCCGTGTGTGAACCTGCAACCCCTGGAACCAGAGGCTAGCATGTTACCCCTAGTCCGCGGAGGAATATTAAAACCCTTTAACACACCCTATATATGGTATAAGTAAGTATATAAATATGTATATAAACGAAGGTATAAAAGAAATTAATTTTGACGGAATATTACAAACTACTTAACTTATATTGATAGTTAAAATTGTTAAAATTTTTCCTTCAGCAAACTTCCTGACTGAATACCAAGTCCAAAATATTTGAGCTGCTGACTTGAACGATGGTATATTCCTTATATTGATCAGTTTAACCCTTCCTTCGTTGTATATAGACATCAAACCAGTAGTGTTTTCGTTAGTGTTCAAACCCTGGGGTCTATAAGATATTAAATAATTCTGGGAATATTAAGAATTAGATAAAGATATTAAGTAATATTGGGATTCCAAAATTATAGACATTGTCGCGAACCCGTATCTACGATCCCGCGGCTTGTTTACACAAAAGGAACTGATAGGCGGGCAGTATGAAAACCATGTGCCGACAGACAAGATAACATGCAGATAAAGGTCAGCCGAAACAAACTGGGATAAATGGAAATTTCTGGTAACTTCTGGACTGATAGAGATAATTCGGTTTCTAGTTTATTTTAGAATGATCTAGAAATTATCAGGAGATATATAAGCGATTGTGACTCGCCAGCAGTAGTAGAGTTGCAAACAGAGTTCAGCCGGACAGTAGTAAACAGTGTTGTGAACGAGGGACAGCTGGAAGTGTTATTGTAACGAGAGCTAATGATGTAATCTGCTGTCACGGTTTGTTATTGTGATCGACCTTGGAAGATTGGTGTTGTATAAGTGATGTAATGTTGTTACGTGAGAATTGAACAGTGTATCTCTACGGAAATAAGGAACATTTAGAATTTTGGCAAATTGGACTTTTAATTCTACGAACCCACAAAGTCACAACTGGTGTCAGGAAGCGGGATGACGACAACATCACCGAGAAGGTGGAAGAAATGAAGACCGAATTAACAACGAAGTCGGAAGCTGCAATTAGCAGCGTGGGCACGACGATGACCGAGAAGATGACCGGCACCAGGAAGAGCAGCCGGAGGAACGAGTAAGGACAGGCTTAGCGAGGAACACGTCGGTGCCATCACCACCATCCCCTCGAGTGACACTACACGCCGTCAGCCGACGTATGGATGACAGCCTCATCGCAGACGGTTGGGTACCAGGGAAACCGTGCTGCGCACTCGTAGACACCGGGGCAGCCGTAACCAACATCAGACTTGGCATGTCCAAGGGTTTGTCGTCGAGGAAACCAAGCCGATCATACCAACTAGTGAAGGCATCGGGCGACACCTTGCCCGTGGAGAGGGAGACTCTGCTGCAGTTGACCTTGGATCGGAGTGCCGTGCGTCAGTGTGTGTTCGAGTGGAGGTGGCTGAGGTGATACTGGGACTGGATGCCCTCACGAGCCACGAGGTGACGGTCGACCACGGCAGGAAGGTCCTGCGGCTCAATGGAGAAGAGGTCATACTCCGGCAATCCGAAGAACGCCTTGGAATCTGCAGGGTCATCTTAAAGGAGGACGTGGGTCCATGCGAGAAAGGAGATGGTGGTGACGGCGCGACTTGAAGGACAGCGAATGAGGAACATTGTTGCCGTGCCGAGAGGTGCCAGTGAGGCTGCTTAACCTAGCGGACATCGATCACGACGTCCAGGCCGGAACGGAGATGGGGACGTGTGAGCCCGTGGTCATCGTGACAGCAATCGACAAGACACAGGAGCCGGTGCCAACGCAATACCTGGAAGGCTTACTGGAGAGGGCTGCCGATCACCTAACCGCAGAATAGCTCGAGAAGGTTCGACAACCGCTAAGACGATACCAGCGCGTCTTTAGCAAAAGCTGAGAAGAAATACTACGTCACCCGGCGAGAGTTACTGGCGGTAGTAAAGGCCTTGGAGCACTTCAACAAGTACCTGTACGGTCAGCCATTCCACCTGAGGACTGACCATTCCACCCTAACCTGGCTACTGAGCTTTAGAAACCTGGAAGGCCAGACAGCACGTCGATTCAGAGGCTGCAGGAGTACGACTTCGTCTCTGAACATCGTAGAGGGAAGAAACACGGTAACGCAGACGCTATGTCCCGAAGACCCTGCCCAGAATAGTGCGGCCAATCTACAAGAGTGGAAGAGAAGGAGCGTGCCGCAGCAGTCCGAGTAATCACGGCAGTACCTGCGGATGGCTGGGATAGCGCAGGCCTGAGGAGGGAGCAGCTGTTGGACGCAGACCTGGGACCACTCTTGAGGAAAGCGGTATAGGGACAAGACCAACCTGGGACGATATCGCACCGAGGAGCGCCACCTATGAGTCGTATTGGGCGCAATGGGGCTCGCTGAAGATCAGAGAGTGCATGCTGTTCCGGGTTTAGCCCAGGGGTTCTACTCCCATTAGCCCTGAACCCGTAGGAGCTGGACCCGGGCCTCCTTCAACCAGGGAGTATCCGAGCTGTCCCAAAGGGCGCTCGGCGTCCTCCGAGGTGCTTTCCATAGGGCAAGACCTAGAGACTAACAAACCCCCCCATCTGGTCCTATGGACTCAAGACGGGATGGGCTGTTCCGGGTATAAGAATCGCCCGATGGGAAGACGCAGAGACAACCGTTGATACTTCCCCGAACTAAGGTCCCGGAGGTCTTGAAGGAAGTGCACGCCGGTACTTCAGGAGGATACCTGGGAGCAAACCGAACAAGCGACAAACTTCAACAGCCAAGGCAAGGACCGTGCTAGTTGGTGAAGAGGACTAGCGACGTGGTCTACCGCATCCAAAAGGTGCCCCGAGGTACACCTGGATCGTCTGGCACGCTACGATGGTGCTGTTCGAGACGACCAGCTTTGAGGAGGGAGCAGTGTCGCGAACCCGTATTTACGATACCGCGGCTTGTTTACACAAAAGGAACTGATAGGCGGGCAGTGTGAAAATCAAGAGCCGGCAGACAAGATAACATGTAGATAAAGTCTGCCGAAATAAACAAACTGAGATAAATGGAAATTTCTAGTTACTTCTTGGACTCATAGAGATAATTCGGTTTCTGGTTTACTTTAGAATGATCTAGAAATTATCAGGAGATATATAAGCGTTTGTGACACGACAGCAGTAGAACAGTTGTAAACAGAGTTGAGCTTGACAGTAGTAAACAGTGTTGTGAATGAGAGACAGTTGGAAGTGTTATTGTAACGAGAGCTAATGATGTAATCTCGTGTCACTGTTTGTTATTGTAATCGACCTCGGAAGATTGGTGTTGTATAAGTGATGTAATGTTGTTACGTGAGAATTGATCAGTGAAATAAAGAACATTTAGAATTTCGGCAAATTGGACTTTTAATTCTACGCACCAACAAAAATCACAATATTGAGATTATAGTAAAGAACTAAAATTATTGTGACTGTGTGGGTTCCAAGAATTAAAAGTCGAATTTGCAGAAATTCAAAATGTTCTTTGGTTCTGTAGAAGTATACTGAGGTCTATTCTAACAATAGAAGAATTACGTAACATACACAACTACAATCTAATAAGGTCGTTGACCACAACAAAAGCGCTCACTTTCAGTTCAACTACCACTCACTGATTACGAGTCTGTTTACCACTCTGTTTCCCCACTCCGCTGGCGTGTCGCCTTTTATATATACCACTGCTCATATCACTAGACATTTCCTTAATTTTCTGTAACAAACAAGAAATTGGCTGCTCTCTATCAATCAAGATGTCACTAGAGTGTTTCATTTACCTCACTATCTGTTTTGGGCATGGCTTTTATCTCCCCGATATTTTTATCTGCTTAGGCAAGCTGTTTATCTCCGCCTGGCACTATCTGTCCGTTATCGCTCCGCGCCGCACAATCGTAAATAATGGTTCACGACATTATTATATCTTAAGGGCATTTCATAATGAATAAGGAATGGTTAAACAAATTAAGCAAATTTTGAATCAGATGTGATAAATATGAATAAAATAGTATTAATATAAATTATTTAACAATGTAAAATGCAATAGCAACGTGAAACCAAAACCTGCACACATGTTTATTTTATAGGTTAGTATTAAGTCTTATAGTTTTAAGGCTTAAGGCTTATATTTATACAAAAGGTTTAACAAACTTTGAACAATACTAACATAAATGTGTGCCGTCCGCTTAGGTAACACAGATGGTAGCGTGTCTGCCACACGTTCAAGGGATCCCGAGTTCGAATCTTGGTCAGTGTGAGATACCTGGTTAACGTTTTTTTCTGAGATTTTTCCCTTATCCTGAAAGACGTATGTCAAGTAACTCTAAGCTCCATGGACCATGAGTTTATTTGAGCATCATTTCAACCTTTATTGATCGTCCGATACAACTTAACCGTAAGACGTAAATTAAAAACGAAAAATACAATTCCACATTTTTAAGGAGATGTATTATTACTAATGAGAGACATTTTGAACACAATTCACAACACTCCTTTAGTAACCTTTTGAACATCGTTGTCTCTTAAATTTTATATATTTCAATGCTGTTCCAAGTTATTAAATTCTAATGGGGATATATATTTTTGCGTCTCGTACATCCTTTCAGTAATCGAGTTTAGATTCCAGCGCAGGCAAAGTTAAATTGAAAATACATTATGTCGTAAGAAAATGGTATTTGGCTTTTCTAACGTCTATGTCGCTGTTAGGTTTGCTCTAATGAAGTTGAATAAAAAGAATTCCTAGGATGCATAAGGCGCTTCATGCCGGTGCATTTGAACACCAATCTTCGTGGATTTCAACTACAATCACATAGAACTTGCAACCTTGTGATACAGATGCACCTCTAAAGTAGCTCTTGGAAATAAATACGTTACATTAATCAGAAATAAATGACATTAATGTCAACAGAAAGAATGGGTTAAAATGGAGCAGAATAACGGTTTTAACTCTTTCTTTTCCATGTTAGCAGTACGCGATATGTGTTACTGCCTACAGATTGATTTTTCATATCGAGACATGCTGGCTTCAGAGATTTATTACGATCATCATCTAGAGGTTCTGCTTTCTATCTCACATATCTAGCAGAACTAGAGCCACATATTTCAGACACAACGTGTTAGTGAAGCGTCATTTAGTTTCTCCAAGTCGAAGTCTACGGAAACTGGCACTTGGAAAGGTTACTAGCGCAAGAGGAGAAATATAATCCATACATCACAGTTGCTTTGTAGTGTTTCATTCCGTATAACTCCAGTACTTATAAAAAGCACCAAGCATCCGCTATTTGGACGAAAGGCTTAAAATATTGTTCAATTAGATTTATAACTTACATCTATTATGTTTATTATGATTATTATGATTATGATTATTATGATGATTATGATTATTATGATTATTATGATAATTATGATTATGATGATTATTATGATTATGATAATTTTGATGATTATGATTATTATTATCACCATCACCATCACCACCACCATCACCATCACCATCACCACCACCACCATCACCACCACCACCACCATCACCATCACCATCACCACCACCATCACCACCACCACCATCACCACCACCACCATCACCACCACCATCACATCACCATCACCATCACCATCACCACCATCATCACCACCACCACCATCACCATCACATCACCATCACCACCACCATCACCACCACCATCACCACCACCATCACATCACCATCACCATCACCACCAACACCACCATCAACATCACCATCACCATCACCCCCACCACCACCACCACCACCACCATCATCATCATCATCATCATCATCATCATCATCATCATCATCATCATCATCATCATCATCATCATCATCATCATCATCATCATCAGCATCATCATCATCATCATCATCATCATCATCATCATCATCATCATCATTATTATTACCCCCTTATTCGAAGCGTTAAAATTAGAATTGTGATAAATGACTCCTTGTCGTTTCTTCGTAACCCTACAGCTCTATAATATGAAGTTTGGAACAGAATAGGTTAGAACTTGAGTATTTCCGAAGTCTAAGAGTTCCTTTTGCCCAGTCTGAAACAGTTACTTACCTACGTTGATAATCCAGCAGGTTTACAGTATATTTATGATGTAGTCAATCAAGAAGTGTTTGAATATATTTTACTAAACAAATGATAAAACATTTCAGAGTAATAGAGTCAGACTGAAAAATTCAATACCATAGCTGGGATTTGAACCACCTATCTTCTGGTTGCCATCCAGCCGTCCAACCCTTGAGTTGCTATGGACAACGTGCCAACATGACATTAAATTCTACAACTGAACCGTGTTTTAACCGGTAATCCACTTATGAGTTCTCATAAACACACGAGACAGCTACCTTAATGGCGACTTACTATGCTGTAAGTATTTTAAGGCCCGGGTTTTATAGTTAACCACTATTAGGTCAATTAATGGAAATTAATTGTTCTTTCGCACTGGCCGTGTATAGGCTAAAGTATGGAAATATAGAGTCAGGCTGAAAAATTCAATGCCATAGCCGGGATTTGAACCACCTATCTTCTGGTTGCCATCCAGCCGTCCAACCCTTGAGTTACTATGGCCAACGTGCCAACATGACATTAAATTCTCCAACTGAACCGTGTTTTTCCCGTTAAACCATTTATGATTTCTCATAAACACACGAGACAACTATCTCAATGGCGACTTACTATGCTGTAAGTATTTTAAGGCCCGGGATTTATAGTTAACCACTATTAGGTCAATTAATGGAAATTAATTGTTCTTTCACACTGGCCATGTGTAGGCTAAAGTATGGAAAGATAGAGTCAGACTGAAAAGTTCACTGCCATAGCCGGGATCTGAACCACCTATCTTCTGGTTGCCGCCCAGCCGCTCAAACGCTTGAGCTACAATGGCCAACGTGCCAACATGATATTAAGTTCTCCAACTGATGGTTTCAGTCTGACTATCTTTCCATACTTTAGCCTACACACGGCCAGTGTGAAAAACAGTTAATTTCCATTTCAGATTAACATTAAAACTCACAAGTTAGTTGCATTTTCATGAACTATTATCTAATCGATGCATTTTAAAATCCTGAAGGGTGACTTACAGTTTTGGATGCGAACCGCCCATTTACAGCCTTTTAGACGCACGTCACAAAACCATTTCTAAGTATTGGTTTTTCTGACACAGCAGAACTGGACTTGCTTCTCTGAATTTATAGGGTTTGTTTCTTCTGCAAGTACTTATAAAATAGTTGCTTGTGGTGTTTCAATTCATTATTGATACTCATTTTGATGGGAGTTTGAATTCTACGTCTCTTCGGTGCAGTGAGAAATACTCGTACTCTATCTGTAACACTATTTAAACCATTAGGTAGTTAAAATATAGGTATAGTGACTTCACACTGCTCGGTCCTCTCAAGGTCACGTTCTTATATTCCTATTCTCTGCCTGATGTTCTACAATTCTCCCGCCTAACTCGCACTGCTTACTGAGACGAGTGAGAGGAGTGTTGCAGAGCGGAAATAAGGTGACCTTGAGCAGACTACTGAAAATGAAGACACTAATGTTTCCAAAAACAATGCCTAGAGCTGTTACTGTTTGAGAACAGCAAAAAGAGAAGTTTTATACAGTAATAAATATCTTTAACATAGTCTATTAACAAACAGAAACATCTATTCTAACCACTTTTCAAGAAGTCACACAGATGCGAATGCGTGCCTCCACTCATTGAGAAATCTTCTCCCCGCAATATTTACATGTTTATCTAACAATAAGTTGACACCAGTCCGCATCTTATTTGAAATTGAGTTTTTATTTCTGGATCCTTTTAACTCTTGTGGTTGCCAGTGTCCCATTCTATACTAGGCGTAAAAGACTGCTTAATTTTGCTCAGAGGCCTCATTTATATAGCGAAAATGTGTGACATGAGAGCAACGTCTTTGATTCCCTTCCGAAAGAAGCTATTCTAAGGATATTTACGCTCGAAGAGATTCATTGACCTCCGCCGTGACCAGAGTCTAGGATGTCGTCCTACACCACAGAGAATGACAACTTATATCTACCAACTTTCTATGCTGACTTTTCCATTAATTGAGTGCAAATCAATTAGCCACTGTCAGTTTAAAGCGAATGTGGAGTCAAATACAGCCCATTATAATAACTTCTACTCTGAGCGCTGTAAAATATTTGGGATAGTTCAATGTAAAACATATACTGTAATGTATTTAGTGATGCGAGTACTTGTAGATAAATAAAAATTATTTTATTCCATGACTGTACTCAATACTTTATAAAATTGGTATCATATTAATTGTTTGCGCTAATAATATGAGACATTAATTTTACAGTTTCAAGTATTCTAGGTTGAAGTGCTCTTGCAGGAATACATTTTTCTACGGTATGTGTTTAAATATATTGATGTGGGTAACTCAAATAAAGTAGCGGTAAACAAATTGTGGTAGGATTTTCGCTTGGCACTGTACGAGCAGTAACGGCGTTCGACGCTGTTTGCGAATATATGGTCTGCTACAAATCTTTTAGCTTGTAAGATAAATAATTTCCTTGATCTGTTTATTTTACTAAATTAGCGTTTAACAGGTACATAAATATCTGGTAGCAGAGAAAAATATGACAGTCAGAAAAGCATACCAAGGGAGCAAACCAATTTTATTGGG
Source organism: Mantis religiosa (assembly GCA_030765055.1). Taxonomy (NCBI): domain Eukaryota; kingdom Metazoa; phylum Arthropoda; class Insecta; order Mantodea; family Mantidae; genus Mantis; species Mantis religiosa. Next base: position 98,614,816 of record CM060948.1, on the reverse strand, counting down.
CAGGAATGAAGAAAGCCGTGGAGTATTTTGGTTTTAACTGACGTACAGTAACACTTTTCTGATTGTAGTAAGAATCAGAAAACGTGTAGAAAACGAGGGAAGAGCGATAGAGTGGTGTGAGAAGTTTGCTTTTATAAAGCATTTATCCTTTAATGGTTTAAGCGTTTTATTTCACTTCTAGAGTATCCGAGGGATAATGGACAATTCGTAAGCAAATTGAGAAGAGCTCTTCAAACCCCACTGATTTCTCCTCTTTATATTCCATAGACATTCAACTAAACCCAGAAATCAGGATACAAACTAAAACTACGATCAGGACAAAAGAGTTGGTACTACGTAAGCATATACAGGATGTGTATAAATTTCTACTGCAGATTTTGAGATCTTTGTGCTGAGTAAGGTTTGGCCGGGACTTCATGCTTGTAGGCGTATAGCTTTCCCGCTAGAAAAAACAGCACAGCAGCACACCTTGACTTCCATCACTTCTATTTTCATTGTGCTTTGTCTTGCATAGGTTCTGACAAACGTTCCTGTAGCGACCGTCTACTTCGAAATAGCTCTACCATCGTAACATATTGTGACTTTGTGGGTTCGTGAAATAAAAAGTCCAATTACACCACTCAACAATGTTCTTTATTTCCACCGACTTACAGTCAAACTCTTGCCAATTACACAAAATTACTTGCTGCACACAATTACAATTTACCCGTTCGTCCGTTACAATTTCCTTGTACTCGCGGTTACGTAAACTCCGATACTCATACACAGTTCGTACAGTCTTCCGTTGCACAATCCTTTCGTTCATTAACACGTCACTGACTAACTCTTACACCAAGAACTTCGATGGTCTTCTCGCTCACACTCACTAACCAACTGATTGACCAACTCAACACAGCACAACAACTGACTGACTCACTCTGTCTGTCTGTAACCCTCTTTATATCGGAATATCGCCGGTTTCTAGTGACCAGGAGACTGTTCCAGTAAACGAAAGATCGAGAAACAGGTGTAGAGAAAACAGGCAACCAGTCATGTTTTCCCCTAACCACAAGCCTGTCACCACTACAAGACAAACGAGGAGAAGGTGTGGCTAACGCGGTCCTCCCCCCTGCCTTCCGTTCGCAGCTGGTACAGGGTGCTCCAGCGGTCCTCGTTACACTGCTCCCTCCTCAAAGCTGTTCGCCCTCGAACAGCCCCATCGTAGCGTGCGAGGCGGTCCAGGTGTACCACCAGCATCTGCTCGGAGTCTCAGCCAGAAGTAGCGCTGCCGTAGTTTGTGAATCATTCGGTTCGCTCCCAGGTGTCCTCCTGAAGTACCGGCGTGCACTTCCTCCAAGACTTCCGGGACCTTGCTCCGGGGAAGTACCAACTGTCCTCTCCGCGCCTTCCCATCGGGTGACTCCCATACCCGGAACAGCACGCCCTCTCTGGTCTTCAACGAGTCCCATTGGGCCCGGAGCGACTTGTAGGTGGCGCTCCTCGGTGCGATGTCCTCCCAGGTTGGCCTCGTCCCTGCGTCCACTTCCCTCAAGAGTGGCCCCAAGTCTGCGTCCGCCAGCTGCTCCCTCCTCAGGCCTGCGCTATCCCAGCCTTCAGCAGGCACTGCCACAACTACTCGGACTGCTGCGGAACGCTTCTTCTCTTCCACTCTTGTGCGCTCATGGCCGTCCTGGATCTGCGGTAGGACACCTCCAATGTAATGGTCACTAGCGTCGGTGTCCACAATGAAGGCGCCACCCGGTTGTGGGAAACCCAAAATTGAAGCACTGCACAGGGTCGCCTTCGGGTGCTGGAAAGCGTCTTCGACGTCCTCCGTCCACACATAAGGCCGGTTTTCCTCCGTCAGGCGGGTGAGGGGTTTTGCGATGTTGTCGGCCTTTTCCTCTAAATCATTAAGGCGGTCGTCTACTTGACCCTTCCGCTCGCCCAGCTCCGTCACGTCATCCCTCACGCCGGCCAACTGTTCTTCAAACTTGGCGGCGAGAGCCTCGTTCGCCACCTTCATTTCGGTAGCCGGACCGTCATTCGCTGCTCTCATTTCCGTGGTTAACTCGGCCTTCACTTGTTCCATATTCTCGGCGATGTTGTTTGCCGTCTTCATTTGTTTCAACTCTGCGGCGATGTTCTCCCTAGCCGTCCTGATTAGTTTCAGTTCCGCGGCCAGGTTATTTCTAGTCTCCAGCATCTCTGTTAATTCGGCCTGCATTTCCATCATCTTCTCCAAAAATTTTTCCAATGCCGCGTCCATGGTTGTAATTTTCGGTGATGTTATCTTCCCGCTTCCTGACACCAGTGTGACTTTGTGGGTTCGTGAAATAAAAAGTCCAATTACACCACTCAACAATGTTCTTTATTTCCACCGACTTACAGTCAAACTCTTGCCAATTACACAAAATTACTTGCTGCACACAATTACAATTTACCCGTTCGTCCGTTACAATTTCCTTGTACTCGCGGTTACGTAAACTCCGATACTCATACACAGTTCGTACAGTCTTCCGTTGCACAATCCTTTCGTTCATTAACACGTCACTGACTAACTCTTACACCAAGAACTGCGATGGTCTTCTCGCTCACACTCACTAACCAACTGATTGACCAACTCAACACAGCACAACAACTGACTGACTCACTCTGTCTGTCTGTAACCCTCTTTATATCGGAATATCGCCGGTTTCTAGTGACCAGGAGACTGTTCCAGTAAACGAAAGATCGAGAAACAGGTGTAGAGAAAACAGGCGACCAGTCATGTTTTCCCCTAACCACAAGCCTGTCACCACTACAAGACAAACGAGGAGAAGGTGTGGCTAACGCGGTCCTCCCCCCTGCCTTCCGTTCGCAGCTGGTACAGGGTGCTCCAGCGGTCCTCGTTACAATATTGTGGAAGAGACGATTATCACCAACTACTAGGCTATCTCCCCTTTCCATTACCCGCGGTAGCAGGTACTTTTCTACTTCCACAGAAATCGCTTAAATAGGGCCGGTATCGCCATTGAAAATAACTAAACAAGTTAAATCCAACCAATGTGCAAGTCAAGTAAATTATCAACTATAGATAAATTTTTACCAAAACGTGTATCTACTTAGCAACAAGCCACAAGTCGAAATAACAGTTGTACCATGGTCCTGAATACCACATCCTGACCTCTATGCATTAGTGTATCTCCAAAACCCTTTGTTAAAGTAGGTATAGAGGTGCCTTGAGAGGAAATGGAGGTAGTGTCGACTAAATAAGTATTCTATACAGAAATTCAGCCCATATGCTGAAGAGCATGTGGACAGATAAACCGCAGATTTCTTCATCCTAAACATGGCTATTGCGGGAATATGGAACACACTCCTGGTGTACCTGTTTTCAACAGTAAAAAGATCTGCCAAGGAAGATTGGACTTATCAACACTTCGTTGCAAGAACTAGTGTAGATTTTCACTTGTGGCTTAAAACACTCCGATCATATTTCTTGTAACTCTAGGGGTGGTATGGTGTAGCTGCCACCCGTGTGTAGCTTTCGAGGAAACCTTGTAATCTACAACAAGTATAATCATATATTCCATGTATTCGACGTCGCGAGCTCATTCATTACTTAAAGTGGAGCACCTCCAAGCGCTGGAATGTCACACCGTCGTAAAGAACAAGAGTTGGAAAGATTAACGGTGAATATATTTTTACCCCCTCAAGTAAAAATGTACAAAATTGGTTGTACAAATATGTTTGGTCGTGTAGAAAACATTCCTTATTTAGTTAATGAGAGCTTCCAGCACTGCAAACTTGTTCCAAAAGTATCGTCTTACCGGTGTCTTCCCTACATGTGTAGTCAACCATGTTCAACAGCAGCCATTGTCGACGAATTGCAGACCGAATTCAAGTGACGAATCACAAACAAATGACCATGGTTAATATAATATATACGCAGTTAAGCGCAAAATGAAATTTGGGCAGCTCACGTAGTAGGTTTTCTTCATGGTGCTATTATGATTTTTATCTTTTTAGCAAAAAACTGAAAGACAGTGTATAGCAATGGTATTGGAGTGTCCCTGAATGAGGTCTTGAAGCCGATTTTGAAGATGCTTAGTTCAAACCTAAAGATGGTTGGCTGTTCTGACGGAAAATTATTCCCTATTTGTCATGCCTAATTGATGTATAGATGGGTTTATAAGCAGCGGAATATGTTCTGTCCAGCATTCCGCATTACCTTTATATTCCTGGATTAATTGTTGCTGTAGTGATTGTGTTCTGCGTAGAGTCAATGTGTACAGTTGGTAGTAGCGTTGAAAAGCTCTGTCATCACCAACGTATTATCTACGAGTGTGACTCAGCAAAACTTTGGGACTTCACCAGAAGTCTAACGAAATAACCGACTTTTTTAATCCAATTTTTGCGTCATCTATATATTCTTTTTGTTGTAATTTACATCCTCCAACATTAAGTCATATCGGACGATGAATGCAATGGGTTAAATGATGATCAAATGTGCCCGGGTCCATGGAGCTTAGAGTTACCCGGGATTCGTCTTTCAGGATAAGGGAAAACTCCGGAAAAACCTTATCCAGGTAACTCACCCAGACCGAGATTTGAACTCGGGACCTCTTGGACGTTAGGCACACATGCTACCATCTACGCTACCGAGGCGGAATCTACGTTTTGTGTGCCACTTAAGTAATTAAATACCTGTACAACACTATGGTTGTTAATGCAAGGCTTATCTTTCTAGTCGTTTCATTTTAGGAAACACAATGGGCATTATCAACAAAGATTTAGTGCTTGAGATTAATTAATGTTGTTTAACTGGTTACATCATAACGGACGATGAATAAAAGAAATGTTTGAGCGATCTTCAAATATCTCTGAGGTCCTTGAGTTTACACTACTCAATAGTCTTTCTCTCAGGTTAAGGGAAAGCGACATAAAAACCTGATGATTCGAGTGTGGATGTTAGTCAGACAGCATACCTCCACAACTGAGAGATAGTAAAAGACCCAAAGAGCTTTATTGGCCAATATTGTTATAAATAACGCCTTTTACAATGCATGTTGCATATTTTGGTAACCTAAAGTAAACTTAGAAGTTACGAAAATCTTAACGTCTTAAAAGAAAAGAACTTCTAAAACACTTGGTAGCTTTAAAGAGTTATCTGACACACATTCATTATTTTAAGGATATCTAGGTTCTTTTAAAGCGTTTTGCCTTTGCTTTGGTTAGATTAGGCTAAATGCAATTAAAAAGATGAGAATTCTTTTATATTGTAAAATATGCGTATAAACATGAGTGAAATAGTTCTAAAACTAATAGCTGAATTGAATGTATTAGATACGTCTTTGAAATCCTAAGAAACAATAAACGAGTTTGTAAATCATTTATTTGAGGAGAGCTTTCCTAATAATTATGCTTAGGAGACATTTTTTACTTTACTGGAGCTAAACACCATATTATATTTGACTTTCAACCTTTACTCATCTGCCTCATATGCATACTTTTAAAAAATATAAATCTTTGTTTTTAATTCCGTATATTTCAAAACTTGCACTTCTGATTTCACTTAGAATTTCACGTACGTCAAACGTAATATTAATGTTAACTCAGAAATGCGTCAGATGAACATGAGTGACCTACCGTGAACAGTGCTATACATTTATCTGCATGGTACTGAATAGGCAAATGTGTTCCTTTATATTTAAAACTTGTTTTTGAATAATTTTTAAGGTGTTTGTAATCAGTAAGATGACGTACTCTGCACGTTAACGTGGGATGCAATAGTAAAAGGAATACTAAATCCACGGTGACTAATATTTCCAGTGCTAGGAAAACATTTTGTAAGAAATGATACATTTGAATTACATTTTTGAAACGTAGATAAGAGCTAAATCCTTATTCTTTTACCTTCAAATTTTATTAAATAAAAGAGGTAATGGACACGGGTTACATATCGCAAGTGTATTACTTCATACAAGTAATTTGATAATGTAGATATATAACAAAAGTTAGTTACTTGGTATAACGATTTTATACATATCTAACAATGTTGCGTTATATTGAGAAGTTTCATACTCATTGCTATAGTCTTCTCTCTCACCCTCTCTGTCACTCTCTCCCCCTCACTTCCTCTCTCTCCAGTATGTGCATATTTAAGGGTTCTCTCTATTTCATCCACGCGCACACTCACTGGTCACTCGATGTTTCTTTAGCAGCCAAAATAGTTGAAATCAGACGCAGAATGCTGTCCTCTAATTTGCCTTCCATGTGAGAGTTTGCTGCAAGAATTTTAATTAAACATGAAATATTTAAACATTCAGTATTTAAATCTGTATAAGTAAAAGACGTAGATCATTCTGCCATCCAACATGCACTGAAATGCTTTTTCTTGGACTTCTTTCCATAACGAGCTAACTTTCACCTAATCTTTGCTCAGAACCGCAGCTATCTATGTTTCTTTTGGGCTAATTCAGTAGAAGGTCCGTTTTTGGTAATTCGAACTGTATATAAACGGCAAATTCGTTAGGAAATGTGTTGTCGCGAAAGTTCTAAATAAACTCTAGCTAGGAGCCCAGCATAGTTCCGCTCGAGTATATCTTAAGGCAATAAGCGCACGATATTTTAAAGAATATACCGTAGTAACTAATCATACCAAACTGAATTAGCAAGCAGATTCACACTGTGTATGTTGAGAAACAACGTTATACGAAACTGTAAATGCATTGGTCTCCCGGAGGCGTGTGGGCTAGGCTACCTCTGATGAAGGTGATTCCAGCGTATAGTTGCTACGGTTGAGTACACATCCTTCAAATGTATATTTCCAACTATTTATAAATTGGCAGTACAAGATGTAGAATAACGAAAATATAGGATTGGGAGTGGCAGAGTGCACATTTGTGTGTCTGGAAGTGTGTGTGTGTGTGTGTGTGTGTGTGTGTGTGTGTGTGTGTGTGTGTGTGTGTGTGTGTGTGTGTGTGTGTGTGTGTGTGTCTGTGTGTATGAGTAACTAAAATAAGCAATTGCGATGCTGTCAACTATAAACTTAAACATAATTATATAATAATCAAATAATAGACGATAGTACTCTCATTGGGTTTTTCATGTTAAACTACTTTGTAATTTTTCTAAAGAATTACACTACGAACATCGGCTGGAAAATTTAATAAAAAACTTGATCATTTCCGACCTTTGATTTTGCATTTTCATTCCCATAGCCGTACTTTATATAACGGTGTTGTAGTATTAAACATTTTAAATTCATAAACGAAAGTTAGTCAGTCATTTACCACTTTTCTCTATTCCTTTAGTTCAGGATTTTCCACTATTCGAAGTCTACTTAGATCAAATATTATAAGTTATAGCACATTAGTAGAGCTTCAAGAATTAGATATCTACAAATAGCTGTGCACCAGTTATATATTAAATAGTTACATTAAACAATAAATAGCTACACTATAATGAATTATTACAACGTTGAAAAAGAAAATAACACATGCTTAATATTTCGTCTAAACTAATTATAATAATAAAAAACTTCATGCACAGCAATTTCTTGAAGTTTGCATAATAAGCTTAAATTACAATTTTACAAGAGAGGCAATAAACCATGAGGCCAGAGAAGCATGCCATATTACCATACTAAAAGCGATTGAGGAATAAAAAGAAATATATTAATAAGAATTTCAAAAAGCTGTTATAAAGTTGTGTACACTATATATTTTATTTTTTGAAGTAACATTACGCCACATAGAACAGGAAGAACTTTTTTGAGTTTAACCTATATATTGCCATAGAATTTCTTCTAGTGGGAAGCTGAATTTTACATAAATGGAATTGAATTCACATAAAGTTGAAATAAAAGAGCATTTGATGGTGATTTGACGGTGAGAAGGATGGCACTCAGCTAATTTAACTGGACAACTGTGTTCTCTCCCTTGAAGGGATAAAGCTCAGGTCCACCCAGATGTAAAGTGACACTATTAGTGAGGGAATGGGAGGGTTTGTTACGCAGAATTTGAACTGTCTGCACTGGAGTGATATGGCACGAATATGAGAAAATTTGCGTAGGGTGTGTGAGAGAGAACAAATGAGGATCTCTGCCTATGCATGCTTATATGAAGGTGGCCATGCACGGTGCAACGAGTTCGCTGTCTGTATTTACAGGATAGAGGCGGTAAATGCTAGATATGTATACAATGTGAGTGAGAAATGGTGGGGAGAGATGAATATGGATGCGAGATGGACAAGGATGCAAGCACATATGCGCCATAGTATATGCGTACGTGAGATGCGGTACTGTAGTCAAGGAAGAAAAAGAGGTTAGTTGTATATACATGTATATGAGCAAGACTGAGATTAAGTTGAGAAAAGAGAAAGAGGTAAAAGGGAGTTGAGCTTTCGTGTATAGTTTGTTCCTTTTTTCCATCTCATTGCATTTTCATCCTCACGTCTCAAGTTGATCCAGGGTTAGGAATTGTGTTTAATAAAAGCGATCGGTGGTAGAGAAGGGGAAAAATGAAATTTTCACAACTTTTGCAGGTTATATAGGTAACGTAAAATCGGTCGATTGTTTTGTGGAGAAGGTTTAAATTGGTGTAAGGATGAGGGGAAGATGAGGACACGTACAACACGAACATAGCATCCCTCCACTTTGGTTTCGCGTTCCCATTCCTTTACTGTTGCCTTTCACAAAGTCGAAGGAACAAGAGGGATTGAGAGTCTCATTTTCACATAATTACCCTGCGGCTTTGCTCCTCTCGATTTATCTTAAGGGATATCTTAGTGCTAGGACGAAGGCAAATGTTAACACGTTTAAATGCAGTACTAAGAGCTTAATTCTGTAGATGTTGGTAAACAGGTTAAAGGATATCTTAACACAGAATCTTAACACAGATTGAATTAAGGTTCTTGAAAACTTGGTGACGTGGTCAAGGGGTTAGACGTCTCACCATTCACCAAGGTGGCCTAAGTTTGATCCCAATGGACCGTATATGGGACTTTTGGAGGACAAAGGGTGTCTGATCGGGTTTCCTCCGGTTTATCCCAGCATTCATTCAATTGCTCTACCATGCTTCCATCCATTTGACCCTCATTTAATATTAACCTGTTACAGCACAGTCATATTAGGCTTCCTAGTAAATATACAGCCTGAAAATTTCTCTCACCTAGAGCTTTTCTGCTCCTCAAAATGCATCTGAACCCAGTTGCCAACTGGCAATCCCTGGGGTATGCAAGTCCTTGACTCTAGGAGAATAAACTTAGAGAGACTAAGAAGAAATATATTGACGAGTGTTTTCAAAGTGGCTCAGATCTACAGATTTCTTGTTATGGATCCCTGAGTTGCCAAAATCTGTAAACGATTCCCTCTCGATAGTGAGATACCCAACCACGAACGAAGTATTTAAAATTGTCATTATCCTTTCACGTACAATACCACATATGTACCCATGTCGGGGCAGTCTTCCCTGAGTTTAGATTTTCCTGAGCCCTAATAATAGTTAAGGGACAATAAACGTAAGCCTGGAACGTTTGCTTCTGCAGTGTCATCTGATAATGCTATCGTAGTGCAAAAAAGGAATACAGATATCAATGCATTTTAATCAAAGGGTTTTAAAATATTACTGTATAGGAACCACACTTAATGAGGTATCTTTAACTAGAAAGCATCTTTAGAAAAGGGAGGGAATAGCAGATAACACCACTCAGGAATTTGCGTAACTCACCAAGAAAACCAGGGAAAACCCATGCTCAGATTGGGTGGCCAGAAGGGATCGAAGTTGGGACTTCACTAATGCGACCTTGACTGCCGTTGAGCTATCTTTCTCTGTCAAATATTAAATAATACATCTTTGAGATACACGGTAGTAAAGTGCATATCTATAATTATTTGTGGATAACCAATGTAATTTTCATAATTTTGGATTAATTCTGCAATTTGTGATAGATAAAACCTACTGCAGAAGAGATGTAGTCTTAATGTGCCATACAGTAAATGACAAACGAATTTTTATTTTAATTAATCTATGCTGTTATATTCGTTTCCATTGGTTTTAGTGTTGATACTGAAATTAGATTTTCAGTAAATTAGACATGAACATTGTGTACATTTGTTAAATGTGAATAGGATGTTAGTTCAGTAATTCACAATGAGGTAAGCAAGGCATCATCGCAGGCGGTCCTTACCGTCGAAACTTGAATGGAAGTGGTTTTCTTAGACTCTTCCTTAGTAACTGCGGACCGAAACAAGACACAAAGTTCCGCATGTAATAAAAGGTCGACTTGAGTAGGGGAATTCTGGTGTGAATAACACATTTTCTGGAAAGGAATCTCACACAGTTGGACGGGTCGCCCATGAAGAAAGACTTGGCTAGAGGATGCATCATTTCTTGCCATTCATATGGAATCGTATGTTATCTGGTAGTATACGTTTCAAATACGGTAACTGTGGACAGTAATATAGATTGGTGTCCCTTGGTCGGCTACTTCGTGATTGTGTGATTATATAAAAGCAGTCATTAAACAAATATTTAACTCGGATTCCAGTGCCATCAGTGTTATCCGTACTCCTGTATTATTATCACGCATATCCTGAGAGGAAGCTCATGCTCGAAGCTGAGGCTGGACCGCGCATTGCTTCAAATTTGCATAATGTTACGGGAAGAGTGGTGACAATGTTTCATAGCTATCTTCTTTCTCTCGATGTTGAGTAAAGGGTGTGCAATTTCAAATCTACATTTCAAGTCCATAGGGTGTTTTACTATAGGTTCAGCCTGCTATATCTGGTTTATCTACAAGAAAATAAGGAAATAAACAAACGTTGCAAATTTCTTTCTTTGATTAATATGACAGACAGAAAACTAAGCTTTTCAAGCAATAATTTGTAGAATAGTAATATAAATAAGAGATAGGAATAACGAAGGTCATATGAACGTGATGTAAACGATATTTAAGGGTATCTTATGTGTGTATTTGAAAATATATGAACAGCTTTCAAAGAGGGATTAAATATCTCATCTGCCATTTTTAATTATAATATACCAATGGATCATTATCTGAGAAAGTATTCAGGATAACACTACAGCACAAGCATGATATCTGCTTGCATTTATATAATTTTATCCACAAGTCAATTTATTAAGAATGACTGAACTACTTTCTTAATTAGGTCCTCTTTTTATTGTGAATTATATCTAATTGTTTATAACCATGAACTAAAATGCATTCACAAAACTGTAGATGATTTTCACCATCCTAAAGATTTGTTCGTCTTTTTTATACTGTGAAAACAGTTATTTTATTGGGAAAATGTCATTTACAGAAAATGCTGTTCACCACAAGGGCGCAGAACTTGGCTCTTAAATCCCACACTCTCACTCACTAACTCACTCCCGGAGAGTGCAAACTCCCATAGAAGGAAATCACATGATTTGAGCACATAGAAACTGATATGTTTAACAACAGTACCAATTGGTATACCAAAGCTCCAGGGATAAAATTTACCACGCATCTCCACAGAGTATAGGAGTTATGGAATTGTTTCTGTTAAGTGATGTAGAAATTAGAATATAGGATTAGTTAGGAAATATTATTGCAAAAAGACATGTTTAATGCATAAGCTATATATGACATTGAAGGGGACATGTCAGTTGAAAGGGGTGCATCAATATATAGGTAATTCTCTTTTTTACGGTTTCACTATTTACCCTCTCCACAATATAGATACGAAAAAGAAAGTATAGACATATATTGAACTATGCACTTATTTTTCGTAATAAATAAAGTTGTCATACTACCATCATTTACATGAAAAAGTGTCCCTTATGGATACTTGTTTAACGATTTAAGTATTATATATAATAACCAGAGTTTTAACCCATCGTTGTTAAGTTTTGGGTTAACTCCTAAACAATTAACAACATATCTAAAACTGAAAGTAAAATATCAAATGATGAAGTTATTTTCTCACAAGAATTCTTTCGTGTGCAGGACACGCATTAGAAAGTTAGAATCGGAATGTATAATGAAATACCGTATTTGGAATTTGAACCCGTATTCCGTAGTTCGCTCTAACTTACCCACCATAGCAACATGCCCGTGAAATATTGATGTCCCCAGCCTACTAGCAAATTTAGTACACCACAGGAATATCTCAAAGTATATTTTTAAAATACAACATATTTAGGGCACTTACACCAGCAATGAAGTATACTTTTTCGTCTTTTTTGTCAATATACCAAAATATATCATTTAGATTAATTTAATATAGGAAATTCGTAAACTATGGTATAGATAAATATCTTAATGGAGAAAATATTTTAATGGTCATATCAGTGTTCAACCACTTTTCATGTAGCATTAACAATTATCAAATAAACCTTCTTAATCCCTCTAACCACTTCCTGATCCAAATGCCATTCGAAATGAATAGCACATATAGCGTGGCTCTCCTTTCCTTTCGCATGTGTTCACTGATGGGTAAAAAAGAATCTTTAGAATATACGAACAAATGCGTTCCACTTTCCTGTTTTCCATAGTGAATTGTACATATCTGTGAAACACATAAAAATTGTGTATATTTAAGGAGAAGAAATTAAATATCTATTAATGCTGAAGCTGAGGGTTTCCCACAATTTATAGTATTGTTGTATTATGCTGAGAATGAAGTTATCCACGACATGCGGCAATTTCGATCCCGTTTCCCATATACGATTATACACCTAAGCCTGTAGCTCCGGCGTCTTAAGGAAGCTAATTCATGAGCTATTTGATTGAAGTTGTCGACTTTGAGAATGCAGAATTAAACTGTTTCTAAATCTTGTCATTAGAAACTCTAATTACTTGGGCAACAAAAAAAAAATTTTTAATGTTTCAAGTAGTTCATGAGACAATTCCTACTAATTTTGTGTTGAGAAAAACAAATATGACATCGAAAAAATTGTATAGACTCTAGTTTCTATGCTATACACAAGGTGGAAGTATTACATATTAACGAATTGAGAGAAAATGATACATTTTAATTACATACATGCTAACTACGGTGAAAGTGCATTTTATTTTTTTCAACTGGTAATAACATGATAAGAGTTATAAATTGCTGGAGCGATAGTTCGCAGATAGTCGTGTCTGAAGAGAATCATGTGGTGGCCTTTTGACTTCGTCGTCTTTTAGCTTGCCTCTTGTGATGGAGTTCCGCGGAATCCCTATACAAAGACCAACAGTAATCCGCAAGCATTACTTAATTCCAACGGCCCTGATATCTTTGTTCCATAACAGAAATGTCCTGATGGAATATCTCCCCTTATTCATCACTAACACTTCCACAACTAGAAGGGAAGAAGTCTAGGTGGGAGTGGAGAAAATGGATTTTAAGGGACATGTTGCATCCAAGGTTACGGTATTTTTGCAGGAGCACTGTCACCAAATACTTGTAGTTGTCAACTCTTTTGTTGCCTAAAAATCCATGAACAGCACCCTTGAAGGCTTCCCAAGCTTCCTTTTCTTTCCCCTCCAAAATTTGGTCAAATGCAGGATCCTCTACAAGTTCTCTTATTTGTGGTCTGACAAAAATGACTTCCTTAACCTTTGCATCACTTAATTTCCAAAATTTCTCTCTGATTGTGTGTTGTTATATGACAGGTGTGCCAACTCTCAAAAAAATTCCCCCAAATTGAAAATCTTCACTCTAAAAATGAAATGCCACTTTATCTTCAAAACAAGAGATAATATATCATTTTATGGTGATCTTTTAATTGAGCAGATGGAAATACATGTAAATTCACTTTAAGCCCGAAACATTTTCATTGTTGCCCAGTGTTATCAACGTATTATAGCTAAAACTTTTGAAATTTCAGAAAATGTACGGATTAAAGCAACTGTTTCTGTAATAACAACCAAAAAGGAAAGTTTCCCTGAATCGCTGACATGCTAAAGGAAGAATCCGCTTGCAGCAACAAATTAATAATGTAATTAGTCAAGAGCGGTTTTTAAGCGTTACGGTTTCCCAGTAAACGATCACTAAGATGTAAGAGCCGAGGTTTACTTCCCACTTATTTCATGCTTATTTTACAAAAGTTTCTAAGCTATACGTTGCCAAACCTTAATTACTTATTCAAGTTTGAAACAAAAGTTTTTCCTTTCCCATTAGTCTTCTAACTAATCAAAACGTTTGCTTTTCTAATTTTTAAAACTGGTTCAGGTGTGTTTTCACCAAATTCCCTGATTTGTGAACCCACTGAGTTCTAATAACCCAAACCTTGGTTTTATGTGTTACTTGTTGACTGATTTTAACGTAACGCCCAAATGCCTTAGCTACTGTGACATCTAACTGCTTTCCTCCGATACGTAACTTGCCTGACTAAAGACTTCTCATCCAACAAGTCAATTGCAAATTATTGCTTTTACATTATTCTTTAGTCCTAACATACGGTTTATTGGAAATATTTTCCATCTCCTATTATTTCTCTATAAAGCTATGAAGCTATGTAGTCAATAAATTATAATTCCATTAACACAGTGATGAAACAGTACTTACAGCACAAGTGTTTTAATTCTAAACGTTTTTCTAAATAACCGTTTGGAATTAACAGAAAGTTAGGACGTAAACACTCACGTTTACAAATAATTCATTTCTTACAATAACCGTAGCAGCAACTACCCTGTTCAATTGTTATTTGATGGACTTTGGTTGTTGTACATTAAGTCGATATTCCTTTCCGTATTCTCAAGCGGCAGAATGCTGCGTGCTCCTTTCCTCCGTCCACTCACCATTCATTCATAAATGCATGCGCGGATTTCCAGCGTATTTTTAGTTGAACACACCAACACTTATTGTATATAGGATAGGGTAGACTAGATAATGAAGTGTACACAGATACCTTGACTGTTTTGTTTAGGTATACCCCATGGGATCCCGTAGGGAGGGAATTCGTCCCTTCAGTTGCTTTAGTGCGAGCACTGTGGACCCTTAGCACACGTGGTACCTCTGACGTTACGAGAGGAACCTCGGGACGAACATTCGAGCCCCTCCCTGAATGGCAGTTGTTCGGATTGGGTTGGACTCGAGGAGGCAGTGTGTTCCCGACACTCGCGGGAGATCGAGTACCTCCGGCTAGGCCTCGGCCGCCCGGAAGGGGTAGAGCGTTGCCTAAGAAGGCTCGGCTGCTAGCCTGCAGAGCTAGTAGAAGGTGTGCTAAACCACCAGCCGGCAGCAAAACGGTTTTCGGTATTCTTCCCTGCTGGGTTGACGAGCGTAAGTGGTGTATCTACTTCCATTCCGTCCTGCCGTTGTTGTCGATGGGGGAGGCAGACCTTTTAGACTACAGGTATTGCCCTATGGAAAAAGACCCGGAGTTTTCCATCGCTCCCGAGACTTTCGGTTAGACTTTCGCTGCATAAATACACCGTGGGAGGAACGGATGAGATAAAGGAACCGCATGAGACGTTTAGGTTACACAAACGATCATTGCAGATGACAGAAACGCGTAAGTTCCCTAAAAGTTACTCACTGGGTATGGACCTGCCCAAGCCATTGGAGGATGGCTACCCTCCAGCAGCAGCCGGAGAATGTCGAGACAGCCTGGAATCTGAAACGGTCAATTAATGAAAAAGCCGAGAACAAAATTCAAATTGCAAGCCTCTGTTCCATCTGTTTGTTGCCAATCAACACAGCTCCGGAGTCAACTTGTGACGTGGAAGAAGGAGATGGTGTGGGAGAAATTGGAAGAAAGCAGATCCGTGGTAGAAGAAACCACCCAAGCATTATCCTTACTGATCAGGAAAAGCCGCAGAAATACCAATGCTTAGAGTGGCCGGCCACCAGAAATCGCATTTGGGATCTCGCGAAAACCAGCGTGGTCACGGAATCATCATATACATCGTAATTGCTCTTTGCTTTACTAAGGTTTAATGAATGCTAGGTAAAGTGACAAAATGGATGGTTTTTCATATCTTGATTTTTGTATTAGTAGTAAACGTCTAAGTTTTCGTTCATGCTAAACTATTATTAATACCTGAGATTTTAAAGCCACAAGCCGCTATAAAGTTGGGAATATTGGATTTAGTTAAAACACTTAGTTGGACATGAATTTGGATTTGTCTCATTCGCTTTCTACAGCGTTTTTCAGTGTTCAAAATTCGCTTTGTTCACAGTTTATAACCCGTTAGCTCAAAATTTCAGGAGAGCTTTAGGAATTATGCAATTAAGAGCTGTAGTGCTTTACTTAAGAATATTAAATAATTCTGCTTAAAGTGTTCCACAACTTAAATAGAGAATTAAAGGTTAAAAATTCACTCATATATGAAGCAAATAAAAAGTAATTTCTCCTTAACAAGTTAAAATTATGGAATGCCTGCGTAGCATTAATTTAAATTTAAATTTTGGGTGTAATACGGAAAGCTGTGGAGCACAAGGAGCATTGTGTATGACTGTTAAAGAGGAAATTATAAATAAAAAGGAATATATCAACAAACAGCTATTGGACATCTCTAATATTGTTTCTGCACTATATATGTCCTGTTTTTATTATAAGGTTATAAAAGAAAAGCAATCAGAATATAACTACGTTTTCTTAAATAATATACCTTTTAAAGTTTATCCATTTTCATCATCATTGTAGTTCTAGTAGTACAGTCATATTGTGTCACATCTCTATTACGCTAATGATTAGAGTTAATGTTCGAAAATGCATCTCGTTAATTGATATTCGCACATGTAAGCAACTGTTTAGAGAGAATTAAATCCAACGACACAGAAAATACTAGTGACCATTATTCTCTACCAGAATCTGTGAGCAGGAGTGGTTCATAATTATTTCTAAAGTGTGGCTGTGCTTCACAGATGGTGCGGTTCCTTACTCAAAGGAAGGAATACTCCTCGTGGACCTAGGCAGTCTTTCGTTCAATGGGTAGCTCATCAGCCTGTCTAAGCAGTTACAGCGTTGGGACTGGCCCTCAAAACTTGTTTTAATAGGGACCTCCACGCGTGTTTGTGGTCTATGGACATGAGGCTTTAAAGGACCTATGTTCCTTCACTTCATATCCGCTGCTTGGGGTAGTAGCCAGAATATACCTGAGTAGCAGTACGAAGTGTTCCACTGCATCACATGAAGTGCATCTACATATATTTATGTATGGTAGCTATTTTTAGCACTTTACCTTTAACACAGCTAAAGATATGCTCATATCTTGCTTTAAAATTCTTTTCTACTTCTTCTTGTTCCTAAAACTCCCCATATGGTGCAGAAAATGAAATGGAGTGGATGACTAAAAGGACAGATAAAGAGTACGGTAAGGAGGAAGAGGGAGAAACATGAAGAATGGAAAGCTCAAGAGAGGACGAGAAAAATAAAAATTATAGGAGTAATAGATAGTGGAATGAGAGAGAGAGGGAGAGAAAGGAATAGGG
Organism: Mantis religiosa; assembly: GCA_030765055.1. Taxonomy (NCBI): domain Eukaryota; kingdom Metazoa; phylum Arthropoda; class Insecta; order Mantodea; family Mantidae; genus Mantis; species Mantis religiosa. Next base: position 98,597,445 of record CM060948.1, on the reverse strand, counting down.
AGAGGCAGAAAAACTGAGGCAGGAAGTATGACATTGAATTTCATATATAACGTAATAATGTGTGTACAGCAGCCTATTCTTCCAGGGCAGAAATATTTCCTCTCAGTGCAAGAATTAATAAGATTTCCCTTCCGAAAATATTTCCCCTCTTTGTTAAAATATAAAGTATAGAATTAGTAATTATTTAACAACAAAATATATTTATTTGAATTCAGACAGGAGTGCTGTCCACAAGGGATAGAGATGAAAACAAAAGCAACTCAGAATCTATCCAGGGCAAACCTCGAAGGTCTTCCTTATTTTCATCTTGAGACTGTAAATCCGATTAAGGAGGCGTTGATTAGTTCTCATTTTCAGCAATTCGTTTTGTGTCTGGAGGAAATGAATTCACCTAGTAAATATCTCGGTGATCGCTTGATGTCCTCGCCAACTGTTAAACAGCAGTTTCTAAAACTACAGCATTAAATTTCTGTAGAGTTTTATGTAGTTCAAAATACTGAATTTAGTAATGAATGTAAATAACCTTCACGTTAGAAACACAAGGGTTGGATAAAGTGTCAATATGAGAGATAGCGCTGACGTTAGAAAAAGACGAGAAACGTCGACATTCCCAAACAATTAGGTCAGAAGCGTGACTACAGAAATAAGAGTAATTCTCTTCTCATTCAACGCCAAGTTGAAGACAATCAAATTGGTGTTACATTTATCGTCCATAACGTCCGCATCGAGGTATTTTTGTCTCAAACGGGGAATTTCGTTCAAATATTACATAGTGTCGTTCTGAATTAGTATAGTGAGACCCTGAACCTATGACATGTCGTGTGAAGTGTGCAGGAGATATCGTATGAGAACAATAAGCTTAACTCTCCAACAATTATTCCAAGTAATAGCTTTTGGGAAATAGTTAAAAATATAGAAATTCTAATAGCTAATGCCGAAGAGATATCTGCCTCACCTTTGATAGTCTCCGACACGTTCTCCAGTATATCCGCTACCAGCTGCTCCAATGATCTATGAAATGCTTACCATGAACGTTGGCTTTCAGCGCTGAAGCCGCCGATAATCGATCACTTTGCACACTTATCTAAAACTGTAAATGCATGAAGATAACGGTATGAATAGTTTACATAGACGCTTTTTTGTTAACTAAACGCCTGCCTAATAAGAAATACTCCTACGACGTTCCTATTTACGGAATTCAATCACTGAACTGCTTACCTGTATACAATAAACATTCTTATCTGTTACATTGTACGTTGTTAAACTATAAATTTTTTCCCTAAATGATCTTCAGAACCTTACTACGTTACTTAGAAACCACACCTTCCATGTATAAATTGATGATTTCCAGATACAGCTTGAGGTAAGGTGTGCTCGACTGAGTTTCAACGTAATTTGAGTTACCTGTCTACACTGGCCTAGCTACTGGCCTTTACCTGAAATCCTCACACTTAGGTTCACTAATGAAGCTGCTATTCTACTCTGAAATTTCAGCCTGTGCTTCTTATATTATGCATTGATATTATTTACTGCAGCTTTCTGTCCATTGTCATATTATTTAGTTATAAAATTAAAATATTTACCCCAGTAATTACGTAATTAAACAAATAACGTTTCCAGCTACGTTTATATTGTCGCCAGACCATTGTTGATTGGAGGCGGCGCGGGCAACGAGATCAAAGACACGCCGAAATGGTGGGCGGGAGGAGACGGATTTCTCGGGAGTTCGCCTTTGTTCTAGCCGGGTCTCGATTGTTTGAGAAATTTCTGGAATATTAGTAAACTATAAAAAGGCGGACCGCCCGCCAAAGAGGAGTCATTCGCTAATTGAGCGCGTGCGGGTAAACAGCTGTGTTTTTTGACCTTGCATGTTGTATTGTGTATGTGTACGAAGCGTATTTCTACGGAAATAAAGTGCAACTTTTTGTGTTTGTAACCTGGAATTTTGATTTCACGAACCCACAAAGTCACAATATGTAATAATATATGAAATTAAATGAAAGTGAATAGTAGAACGTAGGTTAGGCTATTGTCTTCACCTATCCCTGAGATCAAGCTCGACAAAGGCAGGCGTCATAAAATAAGACGTAACAGACGCCAGAGTTTCAGATTAGAGGTGCAACTCTTTCCAGTTGAACATCCATGCTACACTTAACAGAAACACTGAGTGGCTTGCAAGATCCGCCACAAGAGCAGGAATAAAGGCAGTTTTAACCTATATATTTTGCTTGCTAAATTAATAGGAAATATTTCTAATACATTTTCCCAAATGCTCTTTCGTATTTAATCATAAATGCATGTTTTTAGAAGCACGCAACTGTTTCAGAACATACTACATGAGAGTAGATACTAAAACTTTATTTCGGTATAATAAGAAACAGGGTAACATGCTTTAATGGAGTAAACAGTGCTGAAGCTATATCAATGAAAAGGTTTCCTTCTTTACAGCGTTTATCAATATTTGGATAAACATGAAAAAAGAGCAAAGCTATCACATTTGTTAAAAATATAATGTATATATATATATATATAGGGATGTGATTTCCGTTGTCTACCTAGTGATGTTGCTACTACCTACTGTTGTCTACCATGTGGGAGACCAGGATTGAATTTACGGTATTACGGCTTGGGGTTTTTCTTCTTTTTGGAGAGTTAGTTCAGAGTGCACCGAGCCTTAATAGGTCCCAGAGGAAGACCCCACAGAAGGTACTGGATTGAGATGTAGCGGCCTCTGGTTGCGAAGGCCACATACCGGCCGAGAGGGATCGGCACGCGACCACGTCCCACCCTCCAGTTCTGTAACCTGCTGGAGAAATCTGTGGTATGCAGAGCAGGGAAATTAGTGTTCAAGATAAGTCAGGAGGGGCTGTTGTGCCCCTAGGAATATATTTTGCGAATGCTATATCGTGGGAAAGACTTGAACTCTTCTATTCCTTTTCCGGGGTCAATGTGATAAATATTTTAATGAACTCAAAATATTAAATTTATAATAAAGTTAGATAGAATTGTGAAATTTGTTGTAATTAATGGATCCATTGTTTCCATTTAAACACAAATTGACCTTTCTATGCACTTTTTAAACTGTCACTTGCCTAGGCTTTCCTTCACGATTGGTTAAGTATATTTTGCATTGAAGGAAAACCTCAAATCTTTTCATGCTATACGTAATATTTTAATCTCTTCCTCTTTACCTGAGACAAGGACAGGTTTGCTGATAACGAACAGGTGAAAACTATGTGTTTGCCATGCTACAGTTTGAAGTGTATCTGGGCATCATATACTTCTGCTTGCGGGCTTCCCTTTTAGCCTCTGATTGCCGATGTCGCGAGGTCAAATCCCGCGGATTACCATAGACTTTTCGAGAGTAAAAATCATTAATAAAAGCCTCATAAGGGATATGGAACTGGTGACCCTGTGTTGTGGATTTAGGGCATCTGAAACAAATTCTAATGTGATAAAGAAATCTCTGATTAAAATTAAGAGTCTTTCACGTCCAGTGTGGAATACGAAGTTGTGCACCACGGCAAAGAACTTCCATATATGCTATACAATTTGCAACTCAAATGCTTATTTTTGCATTTTGGTAAAGTGCTTTCGTTATTTTCAATGTTGCTGCCCTGACTGCTGGGTTATCCACATTCGACTCTTCATGTCCTATTTACCTCAATACTGTAGATCAAATAGTAAATTTTGTTCAAACATTATCGACAAATAAATAGTTTTTAAATATAAATATTTCTTGGGGTTACATCAATATACGGATAATAAAATATTCCTATCAAGCGGATATAGGATGTCTCCTACTTATTTTATTATAACTAGATGCAGTAATGAAGAGGTATTTAAACCAAGCGTCAATGATACCGCCAAAAGTCGGCAGCTAGACTGTTTGGACATTACAAAGGTGGCCTGGCCTAGGTTTGATCCTATGGTAGATATGTGGTGGATAGTACGGCAAAGGGGTGGGTTTTCTTCAGTATCTCCGGTTTCCCCCGCCATCATTCCACCAATTGCTCCATTATTATTTTTTCTTTCGTTCATTTCGCCCTCATTTTGTCATCTACTTCCCTCACTTCTCTACATAAATTATTATTATTATTATTATTATTATTATTATTATTATTATTATTATTATTATTATTATTATTATTATTATTATTATTATTATTATTATTATTATTATTATTATTATTATTATTATTATTATTATTATTATTATTATTATTATTATTATTATTATTATTATTATTATTATTATTATTATTATTATTATTATTATTATTATTATTATTATTATTATTATTATTATTATTATTATTATTATTATTATTATTATTATTATTATTATTATTATTATTATTATTATTATTATTATTATTATTATTATTATTATTATTATTATTATTATTATTATTATTATTATTATTATTATTATTATTATTATTATTATTATTATTATTATTATTATTATTATTATTATTATTATTATTATTATTATTATTATTATTATTATTATTATTATTATTATTATTATTATTATTATTATTATTATTATTATTATTATTATTATTATTATTATTATTATTATTATTATTATTATTATTATTATTATTATTATTATTATTATTATTATTATTATTATTATTATTATTATTATTATTATTATTATTATTATTATTATTATTATTATTATTATTATTATTATTATTATTATTATTATTATTATTATTATTATTATTATTATTATTATTATTATTATTATTATTATTATTATTATTATTATTATTATTATTATTATTATTATTATTATTATTATTATTATTATTATTATTATTATTATTATTATTATTATTACTATTATTATTATTATTATTATTACCATCAACAGCATTATTACTGTTATTATTATTTAGTAGAATAGAAGGAACTTTTATATTACGTGGAATACAACATATAAAACGTATGAAAATTATATGTATCTCATATAGTATTGTTCTACATATCACTGACTTTAACATATTCAGTTTACTGTTACCAGCGAATTAAATATGGAGTGCTTCCAGAATTCGGTGTATTCTGGCATCCCTAGTAATCACGCATGCGGCTATATTAGCACATGATCTTGTAAAGGATGTAAAACTTAACTATCACAAAACATCATTAAGCCAGCCTAAATATAGCTCCATATTTTTTAAATAGCTTTCATCTCTTTGAATTTAACTATCCAGTGATCTGTGAATGACATTAAGCCAACTTCAAAGGAATGTATGCCAGCATTCAGTGATGCTGAAAACATCAGTAGAGCAAACACGCTTTTGCCGCCAAAAGTCGGCGTTTTATCACGAGACTATGCTTAATCAAGGGAAGCACGTTTGCATATTAATAGAAACTTCACGATTTGGAGTACAAGGTCCCATCATTTTTTATTTTTGTCTTCCACATTCGCAATAAAAAACTCCAGCACAGAAGCAAATAAACTGTGGTCTACATTTGCTTTAGTGAAAGGCAAAGCCAGATGCAATAATTAAAAGCTTGTCCCCCATCGTCAGGTTAATGACTGAACCACAGGACTCTGTTCTGTGGGCAAGTTGACAGCAACTGATATGCACGTGCTGGTGAGGCGTACTGTAGTACTAACCAAAAACTCCATTACACGCTAGATTTCCTTTCGAGGGTTCTCCTGTTTAGCACTTCTAAACTTAATTGGAACTAACTACTTGTGAGAACTGGGAAGAGGAATCCAGTATTTGCCTATAAAGTGTGTTCTTAAGGAATAAAGGAGACATTTCTGAACATTAAAATACCAGAATAATGACGTAATGTTCAAACAGCCCTAATCAACAGACCAACCCATGTTTTGTACCTGCAAACCAACAATTATTTCCCTTGGAATATTCCTCTGCGGTTTTTCTTCTTGTAATACACGAATTCCTCCCTGATTGAATTGGCTATTAATTTTTACATACTCATAGAACAATTACACAAAAATAAATCAAGTGGCTTGGATCTGAAACCAGCTTAATTCACAAGTGTTTCATCTTAGTGTGCGGCTGATAAGAGATGCAACCGGCAACTCACCGCTCTCAATAGCAATAGTGTGTGAAACTGCTCGTGGAATACCGGCAGATACGTACATAGCTTCTCCCCTATATATTGCTGACTATGAGAAAAATTTCTACGTTACATATTCTATTATAAAAGCTGTTTCGTTATATTAAATTATGTTACATTCTAATTAACATTCAGCAGCATTTCGTTATCACTAAATTAGAGTCAAAATTGTATATAGCGTAATGTTTTATCGTTCTAAAATTAAACCACAATGGATTCTGGGAAAGACAGAGGATCTGTATGGAGTGTGACATTAACAGCAGTTAGGGAAATGATCTGGCATATGTCAGCAAAGGAAGAAATTACATGCCTTGAGCATACTCAAACTCGCATACTTAAGGCCAAATTTTAGAACAAAACTCCCGCATAAGAGACGCTTAAATTTACTTCTCTTGTCTTAAGTTTGTAGGATTAAACTGAAATGGATTAGGAGCGGAGGTAATCCACACTCAACCAACAGACAGGCCCCTAGGAGGAAGAGATGGGTTGGTAGAGCTGTATGGGTATGCCGGAATCCGGACTGGCAGTACGAGCCAGCTTAAATGTGCCTAACGTGAAGGCACAGCTATGCATCCTCCAGCTGAATGGGGATCATACCGCCTCCCCACCATAACAGTTAGAGTGCACAAAGTCCTACGTGGCAGCACCTCACTCGCCCAATATTGACACCTCCGTCTCCAGAAAGACAAGATTAAAATGAAAGAAGTGAAATGTAAGGACGGGAAGTCATATAAAGTAAAATATCCAACGCAGAAATTGCCTACTGACCCAGGAAAGCCAAGAAAAAAAGAATTATTGGGCGAGGATCGAACTCAGAACCTCCTGAATGGAAGTTCCAACCTTAATTCCAACAATGATGAAATATGCATTAAAATGAATAAAATGTTCCACGGAATAAAGCTACAACATTTTTTCCACAATTAGGCTCCTTTATCATGGTTTGTATAACAATAATAATTTTTAGCTCAAGATGCGTGTGTAATATAGCTGTAACCTATCCCAAATTCCCTATTTAAAAACTTTGCCTTTAAACACTTGGATGTTTTTACTTACAATGAGGTTTCGATGGTTTTTAATGAGGTGCGTTGTCTTTAAAACTACCTGAAAACTGTGTAGTTCTGTGTAGAAGGAACTGTGCATATCCCTTCTTTATAGAGCATTTCCTGTGCAAGAGAAAAACTAGCTATAAATGGCAAAGCTATGTAACGGATTTCATGATTTAAAAAACTAAGGGTATTTGAACCCTCTGGCATAAACGCATTTACTGATCTATCTTAATGCTAAGAATACATTTGAATTCGTATGTTTATATCTTAATCATTTAACTATTTTACTTATGTATTTTCAAAAGTAGTTATTTTTCACATAATCCATCTTAATGCTAAGAATACATTTGAATACGTATGTTTATATCTTAATCATTTAACTATTTTACTTACGTATTTTCAAAAGTAGTAATTTTTCACATAAGAATACCAATGTTTTAATATGTCCTATCCCTTTTCATTACTTAATGTTATATCTTCATCAGTTATCTATGTATAATCATCATATAATGAATTGAACGGTCTTCCTCTCTAAACTAAAAGTTTATTATTCTCTGTGGCTGCCTTCTCTAAAAAGCATATGAAATCTTGCCAGGGTTTACTGCATTCTAGATAAATAGAGTCAAATAATCAACTAATAATATTACGTTTCTTTAGACACCCAATTCATTACGAAATACATTCTACCATCTACTTGTTTCCTTATTTCATAAGCAACTAATCACAGCTACCTTGTATTGTATCGCAAAGCATTGCTTTTAGATGTGTTCTAAATGAACATTTAGTACACCAATGTGCCCTGCTCTCTTGTGGCGTGGGTTGCATTTATGCAGTTATCTGTCGGTTCTTGGTTCCAATCATCAAAAGCTGTTGCCAAAAATGTCACTGCTCCTTTCAATTAGATTACCACCAGGTACCTTTGGGGAATGTTTCTGTATATTTTTGGATCATCGTCCACCTCTGCCGTGCGCAAGTGGGCGTGAGGCCGGCAATCAGGTTGGTACGCTCAGGCCCACTTGGGATTGTTACGCCATGTGTTACGTTACGTTATGTATATCTAACGCTATGGAGATGTGCTGGGCATGTTTCACGTAATTAAATTTAGAATTAAAAATTCTAATTTAAAAGTTCTGAAAATTATTCAATATTTGAAGATAATTCGGAGGTTAGAGCAGGCTATTCCAACCCTGTTCAAATGAGTGCAAGTATTCACAGGTAGGCAGCAAGAGTATTCGGAGCCAGCTGCAGAGAGAGAGAGAGAGAGAGAGAGAGAGAGAGAGAGAGAGAGAGAGAGAGAGAGAGAGAGAGAGAGAGAGAGAGAGAGAGAGAGAGAGAGAGAGAGAGAGAGAGAGAGAGAGGGAGAGAGAGATAGCCAAAACGTCACTAGGCAAAGGTAATTAGTACAAATACTTAAGACTTTCTACCATTCTTGTGGTTATGTCATATTAAACATACATATCACTATATCAACCAAGGGAAGCTCTATGTTATATGAACTGTGTAGTGCTGCCATCTCGTCACGCATTCACAAAGAGTCCACGTGTATTTGAAAAATGAAAAGTTCATATCTGGTCCCAGTCCTGAAAAAAAATGGAGGTGTTGTAACTTGAACGCGCCTACTCTTATATTGACAGATTCCAAGAACATCAAATTCAGACGTACGACAAAGCTTTTGGTTTTAAACTTGTGTTTAGTTTTTATAAACACTCACAAGGTTTATCCATATCCCAGTAAACATGAGGTTCTTGGTGGCATTTTATATTTCTTTCCGTTGTTTACAGCACACTAAAGCTAGCAATTTAAGAAGAATCACCCGGTAGTTATGACGTAACAATTCATTTGAAAGTGAATATATAATTCATTTATATGCATTAGGAAGATCTCTCCTGAAGGATTTAATTGACGTTTGTGGCACACTTGTAACTCAATTAGTTTTCCAGTTCCTCGAGCGTTAAAATAAGTATCACACTAGCTACGGCGTCTGCAACTGTCTCCAGAGAAGGTCCTGCTCAAATGTCAAGTCTTTCTAACTAAATATCTGCATCGCGAATTTACGGCTAAACGTGAACAACTCTTGGTGACTGTAAGAGGAATAGGAGGGTCAAATAAATGTGGTTGCTGATCATTATATGTGTCGTATTTGAGACAGCTATAGTTCTACTTCAGATAAATAGGTCACACAGGAGAATCACTGAAGCAAAAGGAAGGGCAACAGTGAATGGGATAATATTATGCATATATAAGCTAGAAATGACAACCAAGTGGTTAGAAAGAATGTATGAAGCACTAGTGGAATTCAAAATGCTGTCAGCAGTCGAGATCGGGGGGGGGGGGCAGAGGTAAACAAAACGGTGGACCAAAACTACAGACGGTTTTGTAAACAGCTACTAGGCTTACCAAGATCAGCACCCAGGGAAGTAGCTTTAATAGGATTAGGAAGGACAAGAAGAAATGGAATAATAATGGAAAGAATAATAGTTTTGGTATATGTAATTGGCCAAAGAAGAAGGGAAAATTGTGAAATTATGCATGAGGCAGCAAAAAAGATTGGAGAACTAAGATAGCTGATGGGCAGAGTTATGAGGAATTGTGGAAAAAATAGGAATGGGACATAAATGGAGATTAGAGGACAGGAGTACAAGCGATATGGGTAAACTGTTAAAATGCAGAATAGAAAATATAGAAAGGCAGAAAATATGGGGAAGTCAAGAAAATATGAAATCGTTATAATTAAAAAAAAAAAATTGGGGACGAGAAGCATATGTAGATTACTGCAATAGGCAAGGGAGAGAAGGGCTAGCTTGGTTGAGAACAGGATAAATATTTCTAAGAGGAATGGGAGGTAGGGAAAAGGATCTTGTGAATTGTGTGGGAGAAAAGAAAGCATGGAACACTATGTAACAGAATGCGAGGAGGTTGCAAAATGGAGAAAAAAGGTTAAGGAGAAAAAATGGGAGAGAGTAGAGAAGAGGATAGTAGCTATACAAATGTTAACGGAAAAAGAGCAAAAGAAGGTTAGAAGTATTAGTGAATTCTTAGAGGAAGTAAACGAAAAATGGGCAAGAAATGTAAAGAATGTAAGAAAGAAGATGGCCGGGGGGGGGGTGAGAATCGGGCTAAGTAAGTAACAAGGAGGCATGGAGGTTAAGAGTTACCTGGCAGAGCAGAAGGCCAGGGTATCATCTAAGCCAAGGTAGCATCAAGGTAAAGACAAATGTAGCCTAAAGCTGTAAATTGTAAAATTTATGAATATGCACAATAAATACATGGGTCACTGTCCGCAAAATAAAAAATTGCAATTTGAAGGTACACTGTATACCTATTATAGGTACAAATCTGTTACTTCGTGTGACATAACGCTATTTTAAGGATTTGTTAACAAAGAGGTTAGTAAGAAGATGATCATCCAGTATGACTCGATCAAGTAGGTACAAAGTAAATGAAGCATACATATTTCTAATCCCACTAGTCCTATTTCAAAACTACTTTTGTGTTTCCGCTTTCATCAGCTACCATAGACATAGGTACTGTGTTTCTGCCTCTTTGCTACAAGGAAGAGGAACTTTGCTCAGTGACGACATAGGGAGTATGGCTGCCCTTGACGAAAGGATTTTCCACCGTTTCTTCTTTAGTTTTATTATAATTTATATATAATATATAATTATATATAATATATAATTATTATTGTAATAAAACAGTTTTTATTGCTGCAATGTCCATAAATATAGTTTATAGCCTTTATTATTACAATAAATATTAATAAGAACTCATTGTGATATGTTTATATATCAGAAAAACTAACTCACAGTTCCTACCCCAAAATATATATTTTCCAATTTAGAACCCTATTTTCTACTGAGAAGAGAATAGTATAGGCTATTAGACACGGTAAGCAAGAAACCTGTACCTGGAATGCAGCATGCACTTAGGATCTGATTCGTCCAATTCAGATTTACATTTGGTTGCCTAAAGAAAATATTACGATAGTAAATAAAATTAAAAGTATATTTTTACATTTGGAGGTTGGCGAACTTAATGCATTATTTATGTACTGAAATAATAATTACTTCCGTTCTGGAGAGGGTATTTCCAGTTGCAAGTGTATCTATCACTGTGCTAGGAGGCCGCTAGGAGTGTAGACAACATTATAGAGAACAGAGGTAAACCAATGGCTCGTAAAGAGCCTTTCTCAGGTCTATAGACACCTACATTTTCGTTATCGTACATTTGAGTCTCCCCAGAAACAGAATGTATCGGCCTGTTTATTGCACGGCAACTCATTGTACCGTTAGTTTGGAATCACTGTTCCACGAGACACTAGCGAGTCTTATTGTTTCAAGTTCAAGTGTGCGAATGCGATGAGCAATGTTTTCATCACTTGTAGAAAATCAAATCAAAAATTCAATTCGGAATGAATGAGTTCATGTAAATATCAAGATACCTTGTGGTAAAAATCTGTGTAAACATTTCGTTTATAGAAGTGTTTCCTTGTTTTTTTGTTTTTTTTTTCTAAGAGTACGTAAGCTTTCCGAAATTCAGCACCGTATCAGTCATAAAGCTATTTTGAAGCAGTTTATTCACAGGCCAATATATTTTACTCTTCGGTAAAATATGAGGCTCACATTTAGGTCGTCTTTGGTTCGATTGACGCCGGGGCTGCTACTTTAATCTTGGGCTTTCTTGTGGTTTTCCTATATCAGTAAATGAAAACTGTGATAGGTCCTCCTTTGTTTCCCCAATAATTTCCTTTCCTCTGTTTAATCATTATAAGCTTCAGGGCTGTAGGATCAGGCGACAGCGTTTGGGACGTTGCGGTGGAACGATGAATTTATTTCTATTTGTTTCTCCCTATCGCTTAGCTCGCCACCTGAAGCCTGCTCCTGGGAGGGTGACCTTATTCTTACCGGCAACCCAGATTGAAGGTTACGCAGAAAATTTGACGCCGGCGTCACGATTGTTGTCATCCTGGATTCGTTATTGACGCCGTCTTTGCCGTTGTGCATCTTCGTCCGCACCTGGAGCTTTTTTTTCCTCAGCTTCATCACTTCCAACGTCACGTAAACCTTGAAGGACTTATAAAATAACGAACCTCATTATGCTGAATTTTTATCACCTTACAAGTGATCAAAGAAGTTATGACATTGGCTTATTAGCCGAATTTGTTAGCCGATGGGTTGAATAATACTTCCCCTATTTCTCGAATCAATAAGCGCTGATGTTATTCCTTGAATCTTGGAATAGAAATAATTGTTTTGCGTCCCGTAAACAACGGGCAGAATAACCATCCTATGTAACTCCTTCGACTGATGGAGTGGGTGAAAACGTCGAATCTATTATTTCATTGCTAAGAAATGTCTTAAAAGCACAAACTCGTATATGCATACCAACAAAAACTGATAAATATTTTTCCTGCAATGGTACCACACCACTCAAATTAAAGATCTCCGAATCGCATACTGCGTTATTACTGGATTCCTCTTTTCATTTCAAAATTTTAACCTCTAGCTCCTTCTAATATGCTCTCTATCCCGTATCTCTTCTGACGCATATTTCAAACTATTATTGCCTGGAGGATTTCATACGAAACCGATATACAATCTGCGCTTGATATAAGTTTACATAGTTCCTGTATCCTCCCCCGCAGCAACACATGGCAAGAGCAAAAGGCAGTATTTGGGTAGTATGTCTTCAGGATACCAAAGCTCCAGTCCACGGATTATACATGAATGAATGAAAAATGATAAATTGGCACATGCAAGTAATTTCAAAAGGCTTATCTGAAAAAAAATCAACCATAAATTGGAAGATCCTGTTTAAAGGATTATATGTTGCAGATATACCAGAGCCTTACAAAGGTTTCTATCTAATGGTTCCTGGATATTCAAATGCAAATTTTATTGGGGAGATAACAAATATCTGGTAAATATTAAAGTTTGAGCACAATAAACGATAGTACTTCCCTCTTTTAAGGGACCATGTTCCTAGCTTAAACAGATATTATTTGGAGCTGTGCAAGACATTATATAAGATAACTGACGGGAATCATGAAAGTTATGAAACTCAAATTTTGCAGACATGGTAAGTAAATGCTGGAAGCAATAAACTCCTTGAGTCATTTTCATTGAAGCTCTGAATTATTTTAGATTTTATAAATATTTTGATAGTAATGTAAATTATAGGTAAACCAACTGCTCTGTGTATGAAACACTTTTACTGAATGTATACAATGGAATTTCATATAGTTTGCAGATAATATTTAAAGCTTTAGCAGCATGCGTTGTTAAATTTTATTTCATTTAACAGTTATAGGCTATGAAGAAATATGTGCCCTCTGCAATTCAAATTTAACACTAAGTATTAGCTTAAGCTACACGAAACATTTCAGTGTTCTAGATCTGCTTCAGAAACATGTTTTAAATATGAAAAAATTACTTGAAGATATAAAATCAAGGATTAGTACGATTATTAAACTAATCAAGATAACGAAACTGCACAAACAGTGAACACCATTCAACATGTCTGCAAAATTAAAAATTTATGTCTTCTATTATTCCTGTCAAATATGAGTTTATGCAATTCCTTGACAATATAATGCATTTTAGACGTACACTGACCACCAAAAATGACCATAATGGAACGAAGTTCTTCATAATAATAATAATAATAATAATAATAATAATAATAATAATAATAATAATAATAATAATAATAATAATAATAATAATAATAATAATAATAATAATAATAATAATAATAATAATAATAATAATAATAATAATAATAATAATAATAATAATAATAATAATAATAATAATAATAATAATAATAATAATAATAATAATAATAATAATAATAATAATAATAATAATAATAATAATAATAATAATAATAATAATAATAATAATAATAATAATAATAATAATAATAATAATAATAATAATAATAATAATAATAATAATAATAATAATAATAATAATAATAATAATAATAATAATAATAATAATAATAATAATAATAATAATAATAATAATAATAATAATAATAATAATAATAATAATAATAATAATAATAATAATAATAATAATAATAATAATAATAATAATAATAATAATAATAATAATAATAATAATAATAATAATAATAATAATAATAATAATAATAATAATAATAATAATAGTAATAATAATAATAATAATAATAATAATAATAGTAATAATAATAGTAATAATAATAGTAATAATAATAGTAATAGTAATAATAGTAATAATAATAGTAATAATAATAGTAATAATAATAGTAATAATAATAGTAATAATAATAGTAATAATAATAATAGTAATAATAATAGTAATAATAATAGTAATAATAATAGTAATAATAATAGTAATAATAATAGTAATAATAATAGTAATAATAATAGTAATAATAATAGTAATAATAATAGTAATAATAATAGTAATAATAATAGTAATAATAATAGTAATAATAATAATAGTAATAATAATAATAATAATAATAATAATAATAATAATAATAATAATAATAATAATAATAATAATAATAATAATAATAATAATAATAATAATAATAATAATAATAATAATAATAATAATAATAATAATAATAATAATAATAATAATAATAATAATAATAATAATAATAATAATAATAATAATAATAATAATAATAATAATAATAATAATAATAATAATAATAATAATAATAATAATAATAATAATAATAATAATAATAATAATAATAATAATAATAATAATAATAATAATAATAATAATAATAATAATAATAATAATAATAATAATAATAATAATAATAGTAATAATAATAATAATGATAACGATAATCTAGATCGACTTCCTGGCCACGTAAGCTGTCCCGTAAGTTGTTCCGTTACTCTAGAACAATTTTTAGCTGGTGGATTGATCGGGAAACTTACTGTTCGTAAAATGTGGCCAAACTGCCTAAGCGTAACATTACGTACTGCATATTCTCACTACCAGAGCATTGTCAAGGCAATGCTAACCTGAATTCAGGAAAACAACACGTTCGGTTTATTCACAGATGTAACAAATATTACAAGTCTTGCTCTAGATGATCTAATTATGTGTTATATACGTTTATATGTAGCATTTCTTTTGTAGCAATTTTGAAGAGCTTTCATAGAGGTGATATTCTAAGCACTCCAGTTTGTGTATCGAATGTTTATCAGGCCAGTGATATAGAGAACTGGTACCGGTAGAGTCAAAGATCAGATACGTGAAGGTGGAAGCGTTATCGGGTGAAAAAACACTATTTCGATCTAGGGGAATATGTCGTTTGTTACGAATGTTTAGTGTACGTACACCTCCCTTAGTTGTATCATCTTTACCCAAAGCTTCTATAAAGGTTTCCAGGAAGAGTATTTACGGAAATGAGTTTAGCGTATTGACTTATCAGGAAGCAGACTGCAACGTGTTTCAATACGTTTCCTTTAAGTTAAGAAAAAGTTAAGGTTACCGAATGGCAGACTTTCGTAATGCTTAAGCACTTGTCGAAATTGCAGAAGGATACAATCGTGAAGTTTTTAAGCCCATCTTTTAGTAATCACAAGGAAAACTACTTCATTTAGCTTACAAAGCAGCATTCATTTCTCTCATCTGATTTCGCTGCGGTGCCTCCCGCGAAGAAATACAACGTGATCACTGAGACACTTCGCTCTTCGTCGACATTTCCTTGTAATTACAATTTCGCAGAAAGGGAAATGGAGAAGAAGAAAATGGAGAATGAAGATGGAGGAGATGAAGTCGTTGCTATTAATTTCGTTAGGGTAGTCTTGGAAGGAAAAGGTTGATTCCACTCAACAAGAAAATAATTATGAAAGGCCCCACCACCTACTGGCTATGCTCTACTGCGGTAGTAATGGACGGCGGAAGGGGAGGGGTTAGTTGTGCGCGCATTTTGTGCTGACATGGCTTAACGAATATTTTCTCTAATTCTGCCTGCTTCTTCTGCCACTCTCTTGTCGGGGATGGGGGACCTTCTAGAATGTTAAATGACTATTTTCTCTAGAGTCAATGTGACTACTAGAAACATAGCTATCTTTCATTACATAATACAAGTAGACGTTTATCATGCTTCGATCCAAATAGTAAGATCCCTTTAAGAAATGTTGGGTTAGGTATTACAGTAAAATACATTTTATATTACTGAAATATACATTACTTCCGCAGTAAATAAATTCAATTTCAAAAAGAGTAATCATTTTAAAAGGCCAAAATAATTCATTTAAATGACAAAATTAAGATAAGCCATAGGCCTCGAGGGCATACGTTAGTCTAAGACGAGCTTAGAGCTGTACAGAAATGGCGGGAAGAAATTCACAAAGTTTCCCTTTGACGTTTCTAGTTTACTTAAAACTATATAAGGCATTTTAGATTTAACTAATATAATACTAATATAAACAAATGATAACTAGTTTAAGATAAGAAATTGCTATATCCCTCAGCTAGAAAAGGGAAATAAAATGTCATGAAATCAAAAGTTCTTAAAACAGCCTTCTTTAAACAGCTGTTTAAAGAAGAAAGGAGGGAAACAGAAGAAGAGAATTTTATTTCAGGTACTTTAATGCTTGTATAGTATACGCACACATTACTTTAGGCAACATTTTTCTTGTTAAAATAAACATAACGCGAAATGAAATGTTTTTCTTTAACAATTAGTCTTACTTTTAACCAGATACTTATACATAACATACTTTCAAATTCACATAGAACACTTTCTCGCATATTAAAACCAAATCTAAAGTATTGTGACATATGAGAGCTACACTGAGCATTTATAGAATTTCGAGGCAAGTGTAGTTAAAAAAAAAAAAAAAAAACTTAAATGATTTAGAAATTTTCCAGAGTTTCACAGCACGAATCATTGGCTCTATTTGTTGACCGTGAGTCGGTTTTCTCTCGAAAACAAGGTGTTCTTACCACTAACGTTTGATGCAATTTGGTTTGTACTTGACTCATTCTAAAGCCAAATGTTGTTCGATCTATGTTCTTCAAACCTTATAACAGTGGCAACATCTCCATCAGTAACACCAGCTGTTTGGTGCTTTAAAAAGTTTTCACAGAAGAATATAAACAAATGATAGAAAAAAGAAAGAAAGGAAATGTAGAAATGGAAAAGAAAAACAAAGGGAGGGAGAAAAGAGGGCCGGCAGGAACAAATAAAGGATGAAGGAAAGAAAGAAAAAAGAAAGGAAGGAGGGAAAATACAGAAAAAAGAAAGAGAGAGAAAGAAGGAACGAAGGAAGGAGCGATGGAACAAAGAAACACAGAAAAAAGTAAGGAAGAAAGGGAAAAGGAATAAAGAGAATATTCTTTGAATTTACTATAACAATTATAAATATTTCGCCTTAGATGGTGCTTAGTGCATTTCAAAGCGGATCTTCGGATTATTTAGGTAGAAATATGTCCCAATCGAATTCATCTTTCAATAAAAGCAGAATATTTTAATGATTATAATTAAAAGTTTATCAGAACAAATAAAAATTACTATCAATTAACTTGAAATATATTAAAAATTGTACTTCAGTGAGAAAAATTTCATTTCTTTTCTAGAAACACAGTTTTCTAAAAATTCTCAGAATCGCTCTCGTATTCCTCTTAACGGTTGTTATCTGGTCTTCAGTAAACCTGTACGACTTTTCAAGACCAGCTCAAGATATACGCGTCTTGATTTTGTCATTTTTAATATGTATAATTTATTTATAAGTGTATGGTGCTCTTTAATTTTTTGTGAATGTGTAGCGATTACTTGCATTTATTATTATTTGGAGAATCCTGGATAAAATGTATAAGTTGACAAGAGTTTACACCACTGGAAAAAGCTATAGAAAACGAGTCCTAAATAAATGTGAAGAAAATATATCTTTTAGGAGTAGAGAGACAATTCAAGTGTTAAAATTTACACTCATCTTTCTTAAAGGCACTAAACCGTAATGCTGTAAAAAATCCATCTTTTTTCTTCAGCACTCTCTATAATTTTTGCATCATGAAACGTTTAAGGTCCAAAATACATAAATTAAGAAAATGTTAAATAACGCAATTATTTACGAGAGATAGGCCTTAATCTATCCGCAGAATGAGAACTTGGAAGTAGCGTTCTTGTACTTATGGTACTGTGCATGGGAAAGAACTCCTTAACTGAGGAGTAAAATATTCGTATTATCAATGTATCCTGAGTGAAAACTTGACTTTAGGATGTAAACTCGTATTACCTTTAATTAAAAAAATGTTTTAAACTTTCGAATCTTCAAAGGAGATATTTAGGTCTTATTATCTTTAATTATGAAGCCTGTGTGTATGACACGCTGACTCATGCCTGATTTGCTAATTTACCCTTTATTTCCCACGGACACATGGGAATCACCGTATTACGTGGAGGCTTGCCTGCGTGGCTTCCCCGGGGACAACCAGACAGAAGTGATTAATTAAACTGTGAACCACGAGAGGGACTGGCGGCGATGTTGATGGTTCCGTGGTGACCTGAGAGACAAATCCTGACGGATATATCTGTAGGCTCCGAGTGTCACGCCTAAAAAGGAAAACATATGAAATCAAGGTGTCCATTACATATGAATGTGCTACAAATAAATACTATATCTGCGACAGTACTTTTTTGTAAATGGATCATATTATCTGACATGTTTAAACTAAGGCATCGATAAAACTTATGAAATATTAGACCAAGAGTATAGAGTTATTCGAGTCTTTCATTCTCTTTGCCAGATGATCTGAGCCATCAACTAACATAAGTAACTAAATCTCTAAAGTAAGGATGGACACAATATTAATGCTCCAACTATCAGTTGCTAGAATAAGAAATTTATTTTATTCCAAATTTTAAAATTGTTATGTTGTAATAATTCCCAAGAAGTTAATTTTTCAGCTTTTATTCCAATTTGCAGAATCAGCTAGAATACAAGAGTAGGTAAATCAATCTTATAAAACGGTTAATATATGAAAACTATTTAAAAATGTACTTCCATCTCCAAAGGTCGTCTTTAAGTAATGACAGCTAGGAATTCCTCAGCTCCAAGGTAATCAACCAATTCGTTATCACACCTCAAACTGGTCTAGGCCTAAGGCGTGGCCTTTGCATTCCGTCTTCATCAATACAGGATAATCATGGGCACAGTCTTGCAATAGAGGGGGCATTTAGTCATCATGTCGCTTCCTATTGATCATTAGAACATAGGTTGAGTGTTCAACAGTCAGCAATTTTCCATCAAAAAGATTTTCATTTGGACCGTAAGAAATTCAGCACACTCTATGCATGCTGTACCAGACTTGTCAACAGAGGAAAAATTATTGCATCGGTGCTCAAACAGGATTCATGGTACCCACGCACCAATAAGGAACTATACAACACTGTTGAAAAGTATCAATCAGTATAAAATATCAAATAAATACCTAACTTGCATTGAAGTTCAGTAACTTTCTGCGATGCGCCGCGAAGATATTCAGAGGAGTACTGCACAAAAGCTACCCTTTAAATGCAATACTTTTAAAAGTATTGGATACACTGGCTCCATCGCTTTTGATTAAAAGGCAATAGATTAAAAGTTCTCATAATACAAAAATATGTATATCTTGAGTTTTCTGGAAGTAGCTTGTGAAGTCTTATTCATTCGCAAAGAAATGTATTTCACCTGCCTTACTAGTAAATTGAAGAGGTACAACAAATCCTCCCGCATAATAAATTTTGACTCCTTAAATAACGTTTCTGTGAGATTATCCATTTGAAAATTTACGTTATTAATGCTTGGAATAACCGAGCAATGGCACTGGAGTTACATGTACTATTCACATTCGAAAGATTGGGGTTCGGGCCTCGTCAACTGTATATAGTGACTTGGTACTTTTATGGTTACCTCTTGTCATTCCGGCGAATGTTGCGGCGCTTGATTTCATACGACAATTTTTCCATATCATTTTACTTCATATCATTTCCTTATCAACTTTTAAATGTGTTTTCAGGCTTGCGGTGAATAGCGGTGCCGGACAGATGGAATTGACGCTTGCGCATAGCAAATGCTATCTTCGGCACATAGTGGCATTGTGTGGTCACGGGCGTAAAGTGGGGGACGATGGTTGTCGACACTACACCTGGAGTGTTGGTGGCGGCGCAGTTGGTCCTGGCATCGGGATGAAGAGCTCTCGGCACTTGTTGAAGACTTCCGCGCTCCTCTGTGGCATATCTGCCTGCATTTCTGGAGTCTCCTGCGGTTCTTTTATTTCATCCCTTCTTCCTG
Organism: Mantis religiosa; assembly: GCA_030765055.1. Classification (NCBI taxonomy): domain Eukaryota; kingdom Metazoa; phylum Arthropoda; class Insecta; order Mantodea; family Mantidae; genus Mantis; species Mantis religiosa. Next base: position 98,576,982 of record CM060948.1, on the reverse strand, counting down.
AACTATATTAGTCAAAAAACAACTGTGTGGAGATCACAGTGAACGAGGTGCACTTCTATGTTTCTAACCGTTAATGCTTAGGCCTGTAAGTGTTTAGCCATTCCTTTAAACCTCTATCGATTTTCACTCGTTTCTCACGATATCATGGAAGGAACATTGAATTGTAAGTGCAGCGTATGGTGTCCAGTAATAGAAAAATAGGTATCCCTATTGTCTGCATATATCTGCAACGATTTGTGTACTGCAGCTATTTTCGAAAAGGTTTATTTGATCAAAATTAAGTAGATAGATTCATTTCCGTAAATACGGTCGCGCCATGGTCGAGTGGTTAGACTGCTCGAATCTCACCAAAACGGCCCGGTTTCGCTCCCAGTTTACTTAAAGTGAGATTTGTAGTGGACAACACGGAGCTGGGGTGGGTTTCCTCCGGGCCCTTCGGGTTCTTGTGCCATCATTTCACCCATGCCTCCATCATCCATCGTTCCTATCATTCAGGTCGCCCTCATACTTTCATCTACTTCTCCCCTATCTTTCCAGGCATTGGGCTGGCCTCTCAAACCTGGTTCCTCTATCGGGCTCAGTGCTTCGGCTCCCCTCGCCCTGATTTCCGGGCTACTCTAACTCGAGTCTCCTAACACCGGTATCGGTAATGCAAGGGAGAGAAAACAGAAAGAATTATTAGTTGTGCATTCACTATTATGTGACAAAGTTGGACTAAGTAATGAGAATGCAGCACAACATATTATTTTTCGTATATCTACATGTCATCTTGAAGTATGGCCTGTAACTTCACTAAGGGTCCATATAGTTCCAGGAAGCTGAGTGGATATTTACATCAAGAAAACCATTTAGACCTCCTAGGTTATGAATGGGATAACAACCTCTTGTTTTACTTGAGATATCCTAAAGAGTGGGGCTTCACACGGATTGTATAATTTAATTCACATACAGGAATAAAAGAAGTGTAGGGGATGGAGGATCTCCCCACAAATAGCGTGCGCCAGCAGAAAATTGATTAAAACCTCTAATTTCCCCAATAATTGTGGATATGATAATTCTTCCGTCCCCATCGGTCAACTCCATTAATGCGAATGTTCTGCAACCACAGTGTCGTGGGTTTGATTTCGGTAACACAGATGCATCTTGTTTTTCATGTTTGTGCTTTGCGGAGTCCTATGTTGGCCCACTTTCGCATAACTGCTTTTGCCTTTGGTGAATCTGATCCAATGAAAATGCAATTGCGCTATCGAATGACCATGACCGGATGCGATCACCGAGTAAACTGATGCCATAAACTAAGTTGGGAAGGTCAGGATGGCCAAATAAAGGTATTTCGAAAGGTCATGTTGTTTCTTTAACTCTGATACAACATTATAAATTAAATATTATTGTAGACGTTTAGTTTAGCAAGATAAAGGCTGTGTGCTAAAGCGTGTTGATAAAATAAGTTTAGAAAAACATTTATAGCACAGTAAAAATAATTCATGGAGCCGAATTAATAAGAGCAACAATCTCAATATGCAGAAATGATAATACACATGATACAGATTATATGCTGGCATATTTTTGGATTGTTCATTTAATTATTTTTACATTTATTTAAAATCATCGTTTCTCAAGTTAATCGTGTTAGACTTTTAAGCAAACAATTTCTACTAGCATTTACTACAGCAAGAGTTTTGATGCAGTATCTGTTGTTGTGATGTATAGGGTTTTTAATCCGATGGAGGAAGAATTTCAGGAATTACACGTGCTTTCAGTGCACTTCTTCACAATTTATTATGACTTCACAAATTTAGTTCTCAACCAGATTAAATTATATATGGCTGACATGGATATGTTTAATATAAGCACTCGATCTACGTAATACATGTCCGTTTCTCTTTAACTATGTGTGCATAAAGAGGTAGAAAGAAGTTGATACCGTCCCTGTTAGGCATAGCATTGGCACAATAACCGTGAAAGTTATATTAAATGCATAATTAAGGGCGCATAGATACCACAATGTGAATTGAGCTAAATTATAATAAATGTAGAGGACAATGATTTAATATACAGCTGCAGAAACTAAATAGGCAATCCCAATACATATATTTTATTGCTAGCACGAGAACCCAACGTGTAAAGAGGGCCGGGAAAATGAACACTTACCCTCACAGGAATTTTCCTTGTGTTGAGCCGACAAAGGGGGCATTGTTCGAGATGCGCCCAAGAGTAGACCCTAGTCACCAGCCGATGCACAGGTCTGCACAAGGTACGTGATGAGAGAACTGACACCGGGGATTTAAGCTACACATTTTCAAACGTGCTTCTGCATTAATTACCTAGACCATGGGGAAGTGAAATTTGCGTGGAATACGTACCTCAGAAACTCGAAATTGCGATGAAATTTAAGAGTAGGGATGAAGCAAAAGCTGTAAGGAACGAGTAACAGGTCACATGACCTCTAAAATGTCCAAATTTCGGCGAAAGGAAGGGGAAATTTGTGCAATGGTGACGTTTGATTTTTGCTGGGAAAGCCACTCTGTTTTGGTGAGTGAAGGTTGCAACAAGTACTGAAAGTTCATCATAGTCCGTGTTCGTGAATGGACGGAGTAACACACATTAGGTGGTTATCGAACACTTTGTATTAGCGAGTGAGAGAAACTGCACACATTACAACATCATTAACATTTTACAAAGTCTGTTGTTGTATAATGCTCCGGAAATACTCTATTGCGCGGAGTAATGCTCTCGTCGTCCAGGAACGACAACGCGTACACAGCTACAAACACCACTCTGCGCTTCCTACTGATTTACAAGTTCACTCGTGACTGTGATTCAAACTAGCCGTCATGTCACGCGCACAGCAACGGGAAAGTCCTAAATATCGCGCCTAATGTGCGAATAACACCAACACAACAGTGACGAGTACGGAAGGCACATGTATAAATAAACTTGCCATTCAACCGTCGTGGTGTCTTCTATGTGATAATACCCATACACTGTCAGGACGCACCCACTACCTGAAACCCAAAAGAGAGAATCCATGCAGAGCTACCCTGATAAAAAAACCCGACCTGCTGTAAACCTCCCATCCGTAGCCCTCACCCGTTACATTATCCTATCATATGAGGTGTTGAGTGCCGGGAGGGCTCAACTAAGTACTTAACGGGCAAATACCGCCTCAAAGTCCCCGGGATTCTCTAAAACACTAGAAAACTAATAAAAGGAACACTTTATAGAAGAATTAAAACACAAAGTATAATGTGTTTGTTGTTGCATGTGTGTGTGTGTGTGTGTGTGTGTGTGTGTGTGTGTGTGTGTGTGTGTGTGTGTGTGTGTGTGTGACAGATACAGACAGAATATTTGCCAGATATGTAACCTAAGAGTAATGAAAACATTATCATATGGGTATTTTATGATTTCCACCTTAAGCTGACGACATTTTCAGTTCAAAATTATCGTTGTTAAATGATAAAAGCATATGATGCGTCGTACGTCTTCTCAGCAGTTTCATATTGCAGTTACAAGCCTCCTCGGAGAACACAGAAAAGAGGGATTTAAAAAAGTGTCAAATCCATCGGCAGCCTGGACCACAGAGACGCGCGGAACACCTACTGCGTTCAACGTTTCACAGTTGTAGCTGCTTAGAGACGGGATAGATACCCTACAGAGCAGCTCTTTAGTGTCCAATGAGGTGGATACTCCGTCCTTCCTCCCTCCCTCCTTCCCTTCCTCCCTCCCTCCCTCCCGTCCTCCCTCCATTCAATCCTCCCCCTCCCTTCCTCCCTTCCTTTCTCCCTCCCTCCCTTCCTTCCTACCATCCTCCTCCCTCCACCCTTCCTCCCTTCCTTCTCCTCTTCCTCCCTCCCTCCCTACTTCCCTCCCTCCCTTCCTCCCTTGATTCCTCCCTCCCTCCTTCCTTATATTTTTCCTTCCTGCCTTCCTTCTTTCCTTCCTCCCTCCCTTATTCCCTCCCTTCCTCCCTTCCTCCCTTCCTCCCTCTTTTTCTCCCGCGCTCCCTGCTTTCCTCCTTCCGTCCTTCCTTTCTTTTTCTTCTTTTTATTTTTTGAAGAAATGCATCGTCTGTTCTGCACTGCCATACGCCACCAAACCTGGAATCATCTCGTATATGAAGGAATTGGAAGGAAAGAGGAGTACTAAAAGGTAATATTGGGAGATAAACCACCACTGCAGCTTTCACCTAATGAGGGGGAAAACCGCGAACGACCAAGGTCAGAGAGGGAATCGAAACCAGGTCCTGCTATATGTAGGACCAGCACGCGCTCGTTTGTCAGCGGACTAAGTACTCATTTTCATGTCATAGCGACATATCTAAGCGCTAAGTTGTTTAAGTGAAAAGAGGTGTATTTTACTCATTTATCCTTACAAAGGGTAAGAAATGTGTATCACAAAACAGCTAAGGTCAATGAACCGCATTAGCATTACATTACGTATATTTGCAGTGTAATATTATATGAAGAGTAAGTGTTCCTTATCAATAGATTCAATTTCAAAACTAGACTATAGGTTTTCAACTATTTGCATTGGTATTCCTTTTCTGATTGATAAAAAACTAAAGGATCAAAACAATACTTATCAGTGTACTGGTAGAAAGCAAATAAGGCTTTAAAACCCTGAGTACTCTTTATTGGCGGTAAGTCAAAGAGGAAAGAGTATTTCATAAATCCCTTGATTACCGGAAAGTCAATACTCACTTCACTGATTCTGCAGTGGCTTGAATTCATGTTGTTAATCACATATGACTTTGCTTATTATCCCTTTCACATATTTACTAGCAAATACAGCAATGTGTGAATGAGTAATGAGCTATTTAGCGTCCATTAAAGCTGCGTAATATGCCACGAAATCAATTAACCTGATCTCCAACTGGGAATTAGTTTGGGTATTATTATTAGTGGAGAATTTTAGCACCTTGCAATCTCCATAATTAAGCAGACACCATGCCCAGGGTTCAAATGCATTACTCTTTAAAGAGATATAGTTGTCCAATCGAAATTTAGCTAATAGTTGTTTGTTTACAGACATTTTATAAAATAAATCGGACGATTCCCACCGGTCACTATCTGTAGACTGTTTCAAAGCGGATATTTGGCACATATTTAGCACTCTAGATATATTCGCCCAAAAAACGAACAGGAAACAAGATAAAATGAAAAGATACTAAACATGGAATGTGAAACTATTGTCGGTGATTGTAGAAATAATACTAGGCAGCATATTCAAGCAACGTTTGCTGACGTCCTTCTAAACAAGCAATGAGATGTCATTTTACTGGAAGGGTTTTGTCAATCACTGTGTCCTTTTCTGATTATGGCTGTTTATTTTCTTCCCAGACTTCACAAAAGGAAGATTCTCTTTATTGACAACCATTTTTTCCTGAGCTACGCAAACGTTATCGCCCATGTGCGTAAAATGCAGATGTAAACTACAAGATCTTTTGCAACCATTAATGGCCTGCTGAACAGCTTCAGAAACACAGAAAGTCAGCTTAGGCCAAAGAAATGTCAATAGCTTTCAACGCATCCACAGGCACAAAAAGAGATGCTTTTTTGCATGGCTAAGGCCTATAACAACGATTAGCATTAGGAGCCGGAGAGGACTCAAGGTGCTGGAACAGAGTACCACACTTAGGCGAAAGTTTGGGAGGATGTTCTACCCGGGGCCGAGGCTCTCCTTCCAAAACCAGGGAAAAAGCCAACCAAGTGGATTTTCAAGCTCATGACTTCGAGACTATGCTGCTCTCCATCCCCGACTTCACAAGATGGAAGTGGATAGGCTACTACCATGACACTATATGCATCAATTGCAAATGAACCGAAAACATCCACACGTCGATCTAGTACGCCATCTATTAACTCTATTGGTTATTACCTGGGGCATTATGATATCTAGTAATTTCAGTGCATGCCCGGATTTGCTCAATCTCCCATAAGTATCGTGGACTCCTATCCCGTCAGGACCAAACAATCAAAGCTGCTCCAAAAGGGCAGAACTCAGTTGTTCGACCCACGGTACTTAAAGTATCGTCAGAAGATTCAGGGTTGCTTAGGGCATATGCGCCTACACTGTGGCAGCTGAAAGTAAGCCATAGTACTAGCACAATAAGCCCTTACGGTTGCATAATTCCATCTTACACTTCTTCAACCTAGGGGTCGCATAATGAAAGGAGATGCACTTTTTTTCCGGGACAGCGCTAATGCAGTCCCGACTACCAAAGGTTATGCTCACGAGTTACCCACATTTGGGGCAATCGCGGGGGTCTGCCCAACCGAAGTGCAATGGAAGGACCTCACCCTGGGGGAACCGCCTTCCTGATCGTGGTATCCCCTACGCCAGGTAAGCATCTACACTTAATGAGGTACCCGGTCGGGCAGCCAAGCGTCAGGAAGGAACTTCAAAAATCAAAATTATATAGTCCCTTCCCAAGAAATTGGAATAATAAGCTTCCCTGCTCTTATAACCAATAAATAGATACATGAAGATGATACAGTAACTTACGTAGGAACGTTGGTGCGTAGCGACGTAGTAGGTGAAACGTCGTAATTTGATAAATGTTGGTGTATTTCCAAAACTCCTGTCTTTTCCTTCGAGGTTTCCTTTATTACACAAACTGTGATTACTGTTATCTATTACTGGTAGTTTGTAACGCTTCAAAAACTGGCTCACATTATACACACTTGGTGGTCGCAGAAAGCGTAGCATTTAACGACTCACAGCAATTTGGGCTTCTTACTGTTATTATAGCAACACTTTCTTTTACACCGTAAAGTATTAATGCGCAGGAAGTAAGCAGCTACGATAGCACTCAGTTTCTCGTGCAAACATTGCGATATAGCCTAAGACCATAACTTTAGATATCGGATACTCGTTTCAAATAGCCCAGTTATTAACCACTATTTTACTTTGTAGTAAGCATTACTGGAGTTGAGAATTCTCAACCCTTCTAGGTACACACTGAGAAAAATATAACGATCTCACTGTTCATCATGGATCAGCTGGCAGCAGATTTTTCCTTTTGCTTTTTACTTTATTTTAGGTCGTAATGCTCTATCTATACTAATTACGAAGTCATTTAGAAATATCAAAATTTGGAGCTTAAAGCATTATGTAATCAGTACTTTTGTATAGTTGCGCATTCATCAATTGCTGATATGTACTTCACTGTGAAGATATTCTTTAATTTAGCAACAAAAATACGCCAATTCTAAAGCTTGTTTTGGCTCCGAGAGAATACACATGCCCATATAAATTCTCCATTAAGCATAACTTTGCGCTTATATATCCAATTACCTTATTCCGAAGGTGATATTTTCAATATACCTGAAATTCAATGTAGGCTCCTATACGTATAAGTTAGTAGCTACCTATTACTAAGTGAGGAGATAACTGTACAAATGAAAACCTGGTGACGGCTTTAATTTTTCTTCTTAGTTATTGATACTTCTTATTGTTTCACTTCGATTCATGGCTTCCATTGTCATCTATAATTTATGTTAGTTCTTTCTGCATTAGTTAGGGAAGGTGGCGTAATGGCACGTCCTTAATTTGGACCTCTGGTCCAAAACAACGTAGGCGCTTGCTGCAGAATCTTAAAACACCTGGGATAGATTTAAGCATTAAAGCAGGAATCATGACTGGAACATGTAAGTACCTCTCTGTAACGGTATAACAGCTTACATAAGAAATGTAAGCAGGGGCTTTGCGTAGTATTTCCCACCTATGTCGGTTAATAGCATGGAGACAATTAATTATTTTTTACACAAGCAGCATACACTGATATCATGGATAGTTGTAATCCTGAAATAATGCAGTTGAAGAAATACATGCCTATGTTAACAAGGCATATTACAAATATATTTTCACAAATAAAGTCTTTTTTAATTCTGAGAGCATCTTTTATAAATTATTTAGGTATTTGAAGTTTTCTGCAGCATTGGTTGTTCTGCAATCTCCATGAAGCCACACCCAACATAGGATGCATCGGCACCATAGCTCTCCATTAGACCAAAATCTTGACGGAAGACACACACTTCAGCTGTGGCAGCTTTCTGGACAAACTGTAGTTTACGCCATGCAGATCTACATCATCAATCCAATTCATCATCAGTTTCATCAGAAGAACTGCGATCTACATGAAAGGATATAATTTTTATATTATGCATTTCTTTAAAACTCCCCTTTCTCTTGCTGCTTTGGCTAAATATTTCTTTTCATCTATCCTAACTCATGCTTCCTCTAACATCCATTTCCTTGCTTTGGATGTCAGAACCTCTGAATGTTGTTTGGATTTTGATTTTCGCGACCCTGACGTGTTGTTGCTATTATGGGTTTCAGAGAAATATCTAATACAGATACCACTGCTCCGGTGCAAAGAGGTTCATCATATTCGCTTGATTTGTCTCTCCTTTCACTCTCGAGGACCTCCACAGGTGGTTGACTCATTGGAATGAAGTCTTGTAAGAACACATCTGCTTTGAGAGGAAAGATCCCCTTCGTTTTAAAGCTAGAAATACCCTTTTCAGTCTCGATGACTTTGTGTACGAAGTATTACGTAAACCAGAGACGTCTTCCTTGCACATTCGTAAACATGGGTGTCTTGAAATGAAGAAAAGCTGCTTTAAGTAGTCCATAGAATGAAACATCTAATGGCTGCGATCAACGAACATTTAAACGTTTTAGGACATCATTCCGAACTATCTGGGAATAAGGTGCTTCACTTATCAAGAACACCGTCATTTTCAAACATTAATTATCTTACATACCTCCGCAAACAGCTGCAAATCGGACAAGTGGTAATGTTACACAGCACGGACCACCATGACCCGGATTGTGTACCATTACCCCAAGTTTTGCCATTTTCTAATCTTCCTTTCTAACGTAAAACACAACATATAACAATGAAGCAAAGCAAGTATAATGTAAGTTACAGATCACAGAGTAACATTAGCACTTTGGTTGAAAAATGAAACAGGAGTTTTCTACTTATCTTGCTAAGAAACTAGAAACCTGCTTAGAAGAATGTGTAGCAAAACAAATATTCAAACATAACTCCACCGTCTCTGACTAAAACGACTCCCAACTAACTGTTGCTAGCTTGGTGAAGTTGTCTCTAGATATCAGTGCACCCGCTTGCGGCTCTTGAGCGAAAGCACCAGAGTTTTAATGGTGCCTCCCATTCCCCGCGTTCCATTACCGGTCTCTCAGCTATACATGAAATAATGTATGTGACATATACTATTCATTGTAAATGGTTTAAGTCTTTTAAATAAATACAAAATAAGCTGCTTTGATCCAGGTTAGGATATATTTGTGATTAAAATTTGTGGGAGACTAGGGGGAAAATATTTCGGAGAATTGCGGAGACGTAAATAAATGCGCTGTTCTGTCTGTAGAAATTAGGATTTCGTCAGGTTGACGAACTTTCCACAGCATCCACATAGCACCATTTCGTTTTGTGTTCAGTTTTTTAGGCTTTGAACCGAATATATAACTTTTCTGTATCTTTCATGTATTTAAGAGGATCAACAGACAGCATTAACGATGTACTGCTCAACCTATTCAACAGTACTTCTTGTATCAAAGTAGTTGACTCATAAACTTAAGTCACATTACTGACCTTTATGTTCATCTGACACCTTATAGTGATGCCCAATTTAACAGCAGGAACCCCGAAAGTTCTGTGTCAAAGGTGTTTACTTTTCTAAATCGTTCGGGCATTCGCCGCATTTCTTTAGAATTCTTCCCTCACCTCTCTATTGTCTTGTAGCGGTCGGCGGCAACAATGAATCCACAAGGCGCAATTCCAGTTGTCAGTATATATCGTACGTCATGCATAATGTATATATGAGATGTATGAACATATGTGAAGTTCTTGATGCGTTTATGTTAATTGTTCCACAATAAACACGCATCTGATTAGTTACTGCTTCTAAGCTGACAGCTGGTGCAATATGTAGGCAGCGAAACAAGCGAATGGCACAATATTCCGCACTTTCTATCACAGTGGTGTAGGTTTCCTGGAGAACACCACATTTGTTTCCTATTCTTAGTTTTCTTCATTCACAGTTAAAGCATTAAATATAGCAGTGTCGAAGTGTCATCCATTTAATGTACAGTTGTATTCTATATAAACATAGGATAAACTCAAGCGTCAGGCTAAACTTAAACCTTACTTCTGGCACATTTTTATTTACTCCTACTTCATTCTACACTATGCAAAAATTTCGATCCCAAACATAAATCTGGTATACCCAGTCTCTACTTATCACTAAGCGATAGGGAAAATCTAATAATCAGACAATTCTGATTGGACCAGCATAATACTTGAAAATATCACAAAAAGCACTACATGCATCAATTATATTCATAATATTTCGCTCTAAGATAGTTTATGTTATGTTTATCATTACACAAGGAAGAAATTTACGATTGAAAAACAGGTGTCAGAAGCATCTGGCAGAACCGCTTGACACTACATTTTTACACAACTGTTAACAAACATTCCTTTCTACCGCAGACTTATCTGGCGATTGCATAATTTAATCGCGATAACGGAATTTATATATGTTGGGACAGAATATTATTTTTAGTAATTTTCAAAATAGTGCAATCAGAGCTAAACTTTTCTTTGTTTCAGAGCATTTCTACACTGATTTTTGGAGTATTATGCGTGTTTTCAATTGTACTAAACAAAGGGTCCACATAATCTCTTTATTCAATTTGAGCGTGATGAAGGCGACAGGCCGCTTCAAGTGTTTCAACTACTTATACGTCAATTAATGAATCTAAGTTTATTAATTTCTGCCGTCTTTGTCCTGGAAAGCATATGTATGTGTATGTACTAAAAGACAAATAAAGTATGAAATAACGACTATGATGATGTTTCTGAAAACGAACGTTTGGTATGCTCTGAATTGCTTCAAAATAATAGGTAGCTAATGCAATAACCATTGATCTACAGCTTTAATTAGACCAAATAAAATGAAGGATGAGTTGTGCAGTTAATTGCTTAGAGTGTATTATTCCTGAAAAATAATGTATTAAGACTTATTTTTCAGACACAAATAGAAATGCTCAATAAAACCTGGAATTAAGAACTTAAAATCTATGTTAATACTGTAGTAAATGAATGTGTGAAATATTTTTCAATCCAGATCTTATAAAACTGAACAAAGCCAAAAATGTCTTCGCTCATGCTTTGGCACGTTAAGTTTGGAAATATCTGCAGAATAACTATACCAGATTTATTAACAAAGCCTTAAATTATAAACGCAGCGCAAATGTGTAGTTCTATGCACATATTGTAATGTTATTTGTGCGTATTGCTTCACATATTGTACATCGTATTAATATCACCACTGTCATCATCATAATGGTGTTGACTTCTAAATAATTATGGGTCAAATTTATTGAATTTAACAAGTTCATCGAATAAAACACTCGTGCAATAAAATTCAAAGTATGAAATTTTGGTTTATGCCAGTGCTCCTGGTAACTCACTTGTCATCCATCCTTCAGCAAGGCCGATTTGCTAATTATGACAAGCACGACTGCCACCTCTTCTAGTTCACGTAAATAGAATTCAATACTTTGTTTCACTCGTAGTATGACTTCACTCATTGGTTCACTTTATCTCTTGGAGTTTTTTTCAGCCACACGCAGAAGTGCGTGATAAATCGTAGTTGAAACCTACATTCGTAGATAAATACGAAAAATTAAAGCAAGAAAAGCAGTGAAGCTTTCAAAAAATTAACAACATTTCTACACAAACCATACACTATTAACCCTCGAGTACTCGAGTGATGATTTGTGATGCGAGTGGTCGCGTGGGCTACATATGTAGTCCGCATAAAATTTACTTTGTGAATTGTCTGTAATTGTACTTACATTCAAATTGAGTTTTGTGAACTGTTTCAAGATAATTTGATATTAAAGTATACTATGTGTCGTGCAGGTACGTATTTAGAAGTCAATTTCTAGAGGGTCCAAAAAATCTAAGTTGAATTATTTGCTTTTAATAAATAATTAATCAGGGATGTATTTTTATCATGTTAGTAAACAATAAAGACACATGTAATATATTATATTCACATGACTTTTTCCACCCAAGCTTCTACAATTTGCTCTTGTCTTGTTTCTTTGGATAAAGTCTGTAGAAGGACCTTGCACATTTTACATTTTTTGTTCTTGTACCAGGGATAAAGTGATATAAGCGGTAATCAGATATTTGAAAAGCGGACCACTGATTGATGAACTTGAGGTATCAGTTCTCCTTGAATGAAAAAGGGAATAGAAACTTAGAAGTTAAAATTACATACCTTTAAGTAAGTGTCTGGGAATTCTAATCTACAAATTATAGTACATCGGAATTGGTTAACTTTGCAATACATTATCATTGACATTATTTGTGTATTTTAACGAGTTCTAAAGCTGCTGTGCAGAAATTTTTGTTTATCTCTTAAATAATTTCATATGTGCTTGACAGTGAATAGAGACGTTAAAATGAGAAGTTTGAATGCACTTTCTGGATTTATTTTAAACTAAGTTTTATTTAAAACATTTATTAGAAGTTTTAAATAGCAATTCATTTAGGAGGTCCGGACCCCCTGGACCCCCTAAATACGTCCCTTGTGTCGTGTAAAATGCAGCGTAAACTCGTTTATTGTGTTCCTTTTCATGCCTGAATGAGATTAATGAAGTTAATAGTAGTGAAAGCAACAATATCTGATACAGCATATATTAAATGTACATTGCTCCAACAATCACAACATGAATGTGTAGCAGTTGTCTCAAAATATGACACAAGAACATATTTAGCTTTCAATTCTTCTTGTAGACAACCTTGACACACCGCCGTGGAATGATTATTACAAATATTTCATTGACACATGCTACAACTCAAACTGGTAGATTTTCCTTGCTTCTTCCACGTAAGCAGCGGCTCTCTAACTTGTTATCAGGCTGTGTGACTTGTCTTCTGTGAACTTTTTCAATTCCGATAAGAATCTTAGCACGCTTTCTTAGTGAGACTGATATAGTGTTCAGTTCTGTTCTTCTTGCTATTTAAGGCTTTATGAGCTCCCAAGATATTGTCTCAAGAAACAAGAGTCCTTTGATTTTCTTGTACTTCTGATTCGCAGAAAAAATACACATGGTATTGATCGCGCTAATGAGACTTTTCTCTTTGTAGCCATTTCAACAACTACATTAGTGGCAGCGTGGGCTATATGTAGTCCAGCTGTGCACAAATGAGTTTAAGCGCAAACAACAAAAATACTGTCTCATTAAAATGTATTATAGCCAACTGACCGTTTAGTTCACTTTGCGTCAAGGAGCTACCAAAACCTCCAGCACCAAAAAAGCAGAAGGAGATGCGCAGTTGCAGAAAATAGAGAAAACAAAATTCAATAAAAACATTATTTATATAAATTTTCAAAGATTTTCTGTACATGCGCATTATATATAAACAGAAAATTTTAGTTTGGAAATTGAGGATAAAAGGGGTAAGTAGAAAATTTATAAAAGAGGTAGACAAAATCTATGAAGGGGTGAAGTTTTCCATAAGGTGGGCGAAAATTTAATTACAGAGATGGCAGAGCAAAAAATAGGTCTATGACAAGGATGCAAAATGAGTCCAATTTTACTTAACTTATTTATAGATGAGATAATGGAAAATGTTAAAGAAGGAAATCAGCACTTCCCGGTAATAGCAAACAAAGAAATTCCTGGACTGCTATATGCGGATGACTTAATGGTAGGATCTATAACGATAGCAGGATTGCAGAAGGCAATAAATGAAATTCAGAAATTTTGTGAAGAGTGGGGAATGAAAATAAACATTAATAAGTCGAAAGTTATGGTCTTTGAGAGGGGAGTTAAACTAAAAAAGATGAAAAGTGGGTACTAAATGGCAAAAGGGTAGAAGTGGTCAATGAATTTGAATACTTAGGAGTATGGTTGAATAACAATTGAAAGTGGGGAGCACACAGGAGAAAAATTTAAGCAAAAGGAAGGGCGGCAATGAATGGGATAAGAATATGCAAATATAAACTAGAAATGACAACCAAAATGCTAGAAAAATGTACGAAGCACTAGTTGAATCCAAAATGTTGTATGCAGTGGAGATCTGGGGGGAGGGGGGCACAGAGGTAAACAAAAAGGTGGACCAGAACTACAGAATGTTTTGTAAAGGGCTACTAGGCCTACCAAGATCTGCACCTAGGGAAGTAGCTTTAGTAGGATTAGGAAAGACAAGAAGAAATGGAATATTAATGGAAAGAACAATAAAATTTTAGTATAGGTGTTTGGTTAAAAATGAAGGGGAAATTATGAAATTATGCATGAAACAGCAAAAAATATTTGAGAAATCAAATATTTGCTGGGCAGAGATAGGAGGAATTATGGAGAAAATAGGAATGGGAGATATATGGAGATTAGAGGAAAGGAATACATGCGATGTGGGTAAATTAGTAAAATGCAGAATAGATGATATAGAAAGACAGTAAATGTGGGGACGTATAGAAAATATGAAATCATTACAATTTTACAATCAAATAAAAAGAAATTTGGGACGAGAACCCTATGTAGATTACTGCAATAGGCAAGAGAGAGAAGGGTTAACATGGATGAAAACGGGAATAATATTTCTAAGAGGGATATGAGGTGGGGAAAAGGGTATTTGCGAACTGTGTGGGGGAAAAGAAAGCATAGAACACTATGTAACAGAATTCGAGGAGGTTACAATATGGAGAAAAAAGGTTTGGGAAGAAAAATGGGAGAAAGTGGAGAAGAGGATAGTAGATATAAAAATTTTAACGAGCAGGGAGGAAAAGAAGGTAAGAAGTATTGGTGAGTTCTTACAGAAAGCAAACGAAAAATAGAACAGAAATGTAAAAAAATTAAGAAAGGAAGTGGAGGGGGAAGAAAGGGACTAATAAAGTAATCAAGGAAGTATGGAGGCTAAGAGCTACCTGGCAGAGCAAAACACCAGGGTGTCATGCAAGCCAAGGTAGCAACAAGGTAACGACAAATAAATGTATTCAAAAGTTGTAAATTGTAAAATTTTGGAATATGCACAGTAAATATATCATAAATATCGTACTTCAAAAACTTCATATATATAGGAATCGGAGCGTAATATATCCTATACTGTGCTTGCGTTTGCAACGAAGATGAAAAAGTAATTTTTGACCCGCTTATCCTTGATACGATACACTTGGTTTAGGTTAGATAATACAAGATGTTTGGTTTGTTCCTCTTCTCTGTTGACGTTCCTTTTATGATGTATGTCTTAGGCGAACTGCCCTGGTTGAGACACGCAAAGGACTGCGTCCAACTTGGTGACAACTTTCTGACTAATAAGTTTAATTCGTAGAAGTTAGTTATAGAATGGCGCACGCTATGCATCCGCACATTAATTACCGAGAATATTAACACCAAGCCGTCAAATCTTGCCAAAGTTTTGCCGCTTCCTCATTCCTTGGTCTCTCTGCTAGCGACAATGAAGCTTTGAACACCGACTACAGTATAATCAAAACACGCAGCAAGTTACCAAAACCTGAGTAAGGAAAAAGAAAGCGAGCCTTTAAATCTACTTTTAAACGAAGGATTTGACGGATTGCTGTCTTAAAGCTCATATATCTTTGTAATTTGGCAGCTGCTTGTATCGTTTTCCTATAATGTTCTTTAAGGCGCATGTCACACATTATATCTCAAGGTAAAATTTCTAAACTTTGGTTGCAGTTTTCTCAGAAATTGGTTATTTAATATTAGTGTGTACCTTCAGAGCAAGCCGTACCTATAAACTTTCTAACTTTCAATGCATTACTTTTAGGGTCAACCAGTTCCCTCAAATTCAGAAATGTTACCCATATATTTTCCTTAGAATTAATAAAACGAGTACAAATTAGCTACCAAGTGTTCACGTGTTCGTTTTAGATATTAGCAAAAAACGAGATACTTCAGTTCAGTAGTTCTAGAGAATTTCAAGTAACTATCATCCTGGTAAATATTGGGGTTCACTCACATGTGTTCTTAACATGTATAAGCTATACTTACGTGTAAACATGCTTATTCCTTCGCCTTCTTCATGTTAACTGAGACAACCGTTTGCAAAAGCTATTTTACTGTGAATTCTTTCTATATGAAAGAAGAATACAGTAATATTTAAATCATATTCAGATCCTTTCGTAGCTAGTCGCTTTGTGATGGCTTTAAAATTATATTCCCTTTGAACGGTCGAGAAATAAAAAGTGAATGACTTACTTCCATTTGACAAACGTATATGATTGATCATTTGGAAACATATCAAAGAATCTCGCAAATGTTACACTCCACAACGAATTATGTTTGACATAAATTTTGTATCTTAAAGAGATGTCAATTTTGCCGTAGTAAGTTGTATATTTCTTACGGTTTACCGGTTATGGTATAATTCAGAACGAAGAACACTTCTGAGCACATCGCTCTTCAACTGCGCCTTAACAACCTTTTGTATTGTTCCCATACTTACTGCATCCACGTTCCTGTGTATCCAGTCCAAAAATATAGACTATTTTATGATTTGAACCTATTACTCATATATTTCATATTGTAACTTTAAGGGTTCGTAGAATTAAAAGGCCGAGTTGCAGAAATTAAAAATCTCCTTTATTTTCGTAGAAATACTCTTACAGATTACAGCAGCATTACGTTACTAAAACCATCAGTCTACCAAGGTCGATGACAATAACAAACCGTGACGGCTGATTACATTAGCTTTCGTTACAACACTCTTTTTACGCAACAACTGCTGACCCACTCTTGTTTACAACAACTGTTTCACAACTACAACTGTCTTGCTAGCGTGTCACAATCCGTTTTATATCTCCATTCATGATTACTAGACTGTTCTGTCAATCACTAGCGGTTTCTGTAAAACAAGGCATCTAGTTACATAATTCGAACATTCTATAGCCTTCGAGAAACGTAACTTAATCTACCTGGCGAGGCCTTTGCCTCAGTTATCTTGCTTGCCGGCACTATCTGTTTACACAAGTTCGTTATCTACGTGAAACCTATCCATTCATTATCTATTTGCACCGAAACTTCAGTGCCCGTTAACGCGACAATATTTTGGATGAGTAAAGCCTGACTGAAAAATTCAATGCCATAGCCAGGATTTGAACGAGGTATCTCCCGCTCTCCGTGCGGTTGCTCCAAACCAATGAGTTACTATGGCCAACGTGCCGACATAACATTAAATTCTTAATGAAAATTTCTAGTGGTCTACCGGGAAACATACGAGTCAGCTGGAGAATGTGATATTATTTCGGCACGTTGGCATAGTAGCTCAGTGGTTTAGAGCAATCGTACGGAGAGGGGGAGATCTGTGGTTCAACTCCCGGCTATGGCATTGAATTTTTCAGTCTGGCTCTACTCATCCAAACCTTAGCCTACACACGGCAAGTGTGAAAGAAATGATTATTTCTATCAATCTACCTTTTGTTCTTAACAAATAGAGGCAACAGACTTTCAGTTAAATGGAAACTGGATTTTGTAGTTCCAATCACCGATTCAGGGACAAATCCATATTTTTTATTGTCTTACTGGTTATATCCACTGTTTCGTTTCCTTGCATCTCCCTTTGGCTATAGTGGTCCGTCTCTTTCTGTTTGTTCAGCGGATTTCTCTTTCAGCCGATGTTACAAAAGGAGATAAGGAAAAGGAATACAGCTCATTTATGATAACAATTACACTGAAACTCCAATTCCACGTGAGTTTTAACGATATAAGTTTTATTTATATCAACATTTTTGCTGATCATAGCAGATAACTACTTTTGTTGAAGGAAGTCTCAACCTTATTTGAATCACATTGCGTGTTGGACATTTAATAATTGCTTGATTTATATGCATTTGGTTCTACTTTATTACAATATGTTTACGCTATTTAACACCGATATGACTAGTGTTCCCTTTTCTCTGTATAACACCGAGATATGATTCTTCATTTGTCGTTTCTTTTCTTTTTGTGCCGTTTATTTATTGTTTTCGTTCGATTTCTGTACCTTTTACACATACACACTATACACATAAGCACCCATGCCAAAGGTGGGACTTGAACACGCGACCCTCTACGTAACGGAACGCTCGAGTCATACGCTCTACCAACCAGGGCTACAAAGGTTGGCTTCCTTCGTATACACCAACTCCATTTGTTAAACAAAACAACGTCTTTCTTCTCCGTAAAGCAAGTTAAATAGCTATTTTTACTGAAAGTTAGATTGGACATCATATGTTCTTCCAGAAACATTTTAATAGGTATTCAAATTGTTTTAACAGCCATTAGTCTACAAACGGTATAAGTTATTTCTTCATCCTTCCGAGTATTAATAACTGTGTATTCTCAGTTAGGAGAAGAAAATCTTAAATCTATTTAATTTAATAAAGTAGAGATAAACAGCATATATTTCATGGACATAAAGCTCTCTGTTGATTCTTCAATAAAACCACTAATGGCATACTTATTCAGATGCACTAAAGTGTTGAAGAAAACGAACTTGATACTATCACCTTTCAAATGACGTAGTATCATTAAATGTGAATTTCATTCAATACTAAAACTTTAACTTCAATGCACAGCAGGTCTCTTACTCATAGCCTGCTTGTTATCGAGCTGCTGATTTTCAAACAGATGTAATATTTACAATATTTATATCGTTCACACACACCAAAAGTGCTTAATATTTCCTTATAAAAATAATTATAGAGTAAAATGGTAAGCGTTGCGTCTATCACTCAAAATTCTTAATATATTATTTTCCTCGCTCACTTTTCTTGAGTTCTGTCTAAAGGAATTCTGGGGGAATAAAAGGAGCCAGTCATGGTACATTTAGCTTTGTTAATACCTTTCTGTCTTAATCTGTGTGTACAAAATATCGCTAGTTAATGCATCATCCATTCACAATTATTTTTGCGTTGAAAGTTTTAATGCCAAAATAGCTAGGCTGTTGGTTGTGGAAGTCTATGAAAAAGAGTAAGCATCGTGCCATCACTGATACTTATGCACCTCATTGACACACACCCCTTTATATAATAAGTCTTCCTTCGTAGTCTTGAGAGTAGCATGGTAGCCCAAATTCCCGATGTCATCGGTTTCAAACCGGGCGGCTGGCGTTGGATTTTTTTTTTTCGCGTATGTATGCTATGCATGGCTTCTTTCGAGAGAGAACCAAAGCCCAAGACTCGTATTCTAGCATTACGGAATATAAAAGAACTTCAAATCTGGTAAAGGGTTCTTACAACGCCAGTATAAAGTGGAATTCCAATATAAAAGGATAATTCCTTTTTCAAGTTTGACTTTGTAATAACGATAGATTAAATTACTTACGAAACGTCTTGGGGCTGTGGAGAACATATTGACATTAATTTGGATTTGCTTAAGTTACCATTGACATTTCCCATTTTCACGCTAATAGTGTTATTTTCTTGAACTTACTTCTTGTGCCTGTGACCTGTTCAGATAAACATAAACAGATTTTACATACTGTAAGCTAACGCAGTCTAATCCAAATTTATGTGATATTCAACCCCAGGATAAGGCATCGGGTGCTTAATATGGTTTCCCTTTTCATTGACCACTTTTGACTGATCTTAATGACCTATACGGAGCTTCAGAGAATGTATATGATGTTATAGCATGCGCTAGTGTTAAGTATGTTGTATCGATATAAATTTTAATTCCAATTTATATCAGGAGTTATTTTATGAACTATTATTGAACAATTAGTACCAGTAGAAGAGATATAGTTCTAATTAATTTCACTCTATTCCATCAAAGTAATATTGTATTTTGAGCAGTACCTACAATTCTGTAGTCATGTTGATATTTACATGTCATAGTATCATTGTTGTATATTTAAGTTAAATTAAGGTTGCATAAGCAAACTGCAGTTTGAAGTAGTTTAAATGACATACAGGGAACTTTCTTGTAGAAATGTTTAACATGAATGACGATAAAACATTTAAATATTAAGCATCTTAATTTATCAAGAGAAAAATAGATACGACTGATGTAATTACCAGTGTTAGGTGATTGGGAAAATACATCTGTTACAGCTGATATTCTGCGCATTAAAAATTAATTCCAAAACAAAGAAACTGAACAACTTAAGAAAATGTGCGAGAAAATAATAAATTATAAGTCTTAATGCGATCATTTTTACTTATACAGAAAATGTTCATACTTCAGCTATATGCACACTAAGGTTTCAACTCCTTTAATTATTATGGTTGTCAATTCCTATAATTATTATAGTATAAGCGAAGAATTATATTATGTGGTAAGAAACTTCTTTTATATTTTGAACGTACAAAGAAGACCTATTTTCATTCCGTGCATTACAACAAAATGTGCTTTAGCATTACCATTAATTCTCCATACAAATTAAAAGCCAATTTCTTAACTTTTGACGTTTGAACCAGGAACTTCGGTCCTCGGATAAATTATTCGTTTAATTTTGTAGTATGTATAATAGTTATACATAATTTTGAGAACTGTAACTAACTGTGATTGTGAAAGTAAAATTGTGTTCTTTGATGTAAAATATTTAAATGAACCTGGGCAGATATACATGAGAAACACTGCACTCCCGGACGACAGTCTAGAAAGAGCGGATGTCAGACAATAGAATGGAATGTTAGCTATTTTGCTTTACCGTTACACAGGTCAATATTCTCTTAGTTTTTCCTTATGACGCCGTGCTGCGTATATAAGAGGGTAGCAACCGCCATTCAGCTCTTATTGCTCATTGCCTCATTGCCTCATGACAGTCAAGTACATTCTATGCGTTCGTCTGGTGCGTCCGACGGCTCATTCTCTTAAGTTGTGCCACGTCCATTAAAATGTATTGTAAAATGTCCGGATAAAGTGCAGTTATTTGAGGGTGCCCTGGTGCCACACAAGTGTAAGGACAAATTCAAGGAGTTCAGAGATTATCGGATGTTTGTGTTCTCTCAACATTAAAACCCTGAGAACCCCAAAAAGAGACCATGCAGGAGACAGCAGCTAGAGCGAAGGGTAAAGCAAGCAGCTGACGACGACGTGGAGGCCGAGGAAGGAGTCCCGATGTCGTCCCAGGTACGTGCAGCCGTGAGGCGGAGAGAAAGTACTGCCGCACATTTTCTTGAAACTTTGTTTATAAATTAACTACCGACATTCCTAAATGGACTTTTTGTATAAACATGAATGCTGAATTTTACTTGAGGGAAAACAAGTGCAGAATACTAGAAACACTTGGTATATAAAACTTTACGTGTCTAATTGACGATTCCAGCTTCCCCCAAATAGCCACCTCTAGTATTTTCTCAGGACTAATCACTTTCTTCAGATTAAGTCAAGATATTCCAATGGCCAAAAGTGTCTCTTTTTGGTGGACTTCACCCGAAGTTTCAATGATATTTTATGACATTTAAGTGGCCAAAAATAAACATCCACAATGGAGCCTCAAAAATAAGTAAATATGGTATGAAATGCGGATATAACAAATCTTCGAATTTTTCATAGATATTTGGTATATTACTTTAACCCACGGAGAATGTATGGTTACTCGGAAGACAAAAGCCGGATGGCCCTCCAAATTATGTATCCGTAGAGCCTAGTTTTAACAATATACTGCAGGTACTATCTGATTTCGCTTCTGCAGTGGCTATGAAGTATTTGCCTATTAGGTGACAACGCATCTAAGCACCTGGAACTCATACACTCTACTGAATGGATTTGCTAAGTATTCACTGTGGGAGCATGTTTCGTAAAAACCACACAGCCCGTACTTGTCCAATTAAAACCTTCATTTGTTTGGGTAACAAATAATCATTTACTTGGAACATAGGTTTTGAGTGACAAAGAAATATAATTTTTCAAACAATCGTTTGCAACTTTCTAATGTCAGAAACTGGAAGAAATGAAAGTGAGATATGATAAAACCCAAAAGCATTGTGGGGTGTCAAAAATAAAGGAACGATATGTGTAAACTGTGTCCAAAAAGAAATAGCGCATATCTAAAATTAAACAGAATTCAGCTGGAGCTCATATTCAATCTAATGACTCGTCATTAGCGTTTCAAAAAGCAACTACATACATTAATTTCGCTACCCATTTTTCAACAAACTATTGTCACAAAAGCTTTATTCTTCTATAGAGTACGCGGTAGAAATTAGGAAGGGACACCAGAGTTCAGGGGGTGCGGCAGGGAATATGAAAATGTACGACTCAAATTTAGAAGCTATCACTATAAATTATAAAGGGGCTCAGACCCCAAATTAATTAGCAAGTCTAATAAAATTTACTTGAGGTTCCAATGAAAGTCCAAGAGTATAAGACTCAACTAGCCTAAGGCTCTGTTGTAGCTGGTTAGATTAGATTAGATTAGATTGATTTGCGTGCAGTTGGTTCACTTGTAGCCAAAAAAGGACTGAACATTAAACTTTTCCAGATCTTTAATGTTTAATACATATATGTCAGAATTGAATATAAGATGCACGTTATATATAGGAAGTATTAAGACATTGTGGAAAACAAGGCAGTGATACTTGAATGTAATACAAAATAACTTTTTAATCAACTTTCACTTGACTTTCTCCAGTACGTCTCAACCTTTTTGCAATAAATGCAATTTATTGTCAT
This sequence comes from Mantis religiosa, assembly GCA_030765055.1. Classification (NCBI taxonomy): domain Eukaryota; kingdom Metazoa; phylum Arthropoda; class Insecta; order Mantodea; family Mantidae; genus Mantis; species Mantis religiosa. Next base: position 98,554,314 of record CM060948.1, on the reverse strand, counting down.
TTTTTCAACATCACATACATTAAAATAGCTTATGATCAGAGATTTATCGGAATTTTTAAAAGTACCGAAATTATGAATATTTTCTTTAAGATCATTAGGAATAAAGTCAAATATTTTGATGGTTTTATAATGCACAGCTTTCTGAAAGCAAGAAAATTTAGCACTGGGATAATGAATATTATACTTTTGTCTAGTGTTTTTCTATGGATACATTATTTGTTATAAATGAGACCAGATTACACACAAAGGATTTTAGGATCGATAATATATACATGTAAGGAAGGCTTAATATCTCCAATCTTCTAAAAAGAGCTTTGCAGGGGCGTCTGATATGGGTATGGTAACACGGAGATGCGTAGTCTAAGTAAGTCAATAGATCAATCAAAGAATGACGAAGCGATCAAATCTCAGTTTTTAATATCAACTGCGTTTTTAGTAAAATGGTTGGCACTGGTTTGTCTTTGATTCCCTGTGGTAAAGTTTTAATCAAAACCCCTGTTCCAGGCTACAAGAAGTGCCACAGGAAATCGTTGCAGATGTTGAAACGAGAATCGATTCCTTCAGAAAGCACATACAGATGGGACTAGTGTGTCCCTGTGGCCGGAGGGTGGGGGAAGTAACACCTGGAATCGCCCATGGTCAGTTGCCTGGGAACAACGTCAGCAGGTGCAATAACGTCGGTAGGTCAGCAGTTCCACTGGTCGCTCTCAGGATCGTTCGGTCATCACTCACATCCGACGCAGATTGTGGGCGCACAATCCTCGTTTACGATTAGAGACGGTAGCATGCATGTATGTATGTGGGAGCAATACACCGTGAACAGACATTACCTTTATGCTTTGTTATGTAACGCGCTGATGCACACGGCCACCACCACCAAGCGGTGACTGGAGAGTCGAATGCAGTGGGCCGTACACCACTATCATAGCGAAAATCCGAGTACATCGCTCCAGAGCTCGGTTATATGTCCTTTCTTTCCTTTCTACCCAATTCAGTCCATCCCTTTGCATGATGAGCCTGGGGAAAAAACTTTACGCCCATTGATTTTTTCTTCAAAGCGTAATTGACATATACTCTTGGTTCATTAGTTTCTTCAACTGAAACGCGCCACCTACACAAAACCTCCTACTGACTTCCCACACGACTTTCCGATGAATGAATACTTGGACAAACCATGCGTTATCTTTTTAGAAGGTAAAGAATTCATCGGATATGTAAAAAGCTCAGTAAAATAAAGATAAATAAATATCTGCATGTTAAGTAGGAGTATATTACGAGATCTTGTCTGTCATCCTTTCACAAATTTTCAGCTTACTTTGCTACAACCATATTTTGTTGAACTTTTATGCCTTCTTTAACATTTATACTTCTTTCGGAGGCTTTACTTTGGAAACAACTACTAATCGCAACGACGATAACTCATTTACTTTCGTTTTCGATAAAATATACAATTCTTGAATTTTATAACTAAATTTTGTTATTTAGCCGACTTATAGCTTTTATTTTATAAGAATCACACACATACACAAGATTTGCAACTTTTACAACCCTTTGCAAACTATTTATTCGGGTGGCATCAGAATACATATTTCCGACGAAATTTTAATATCATTGCAATACAACTTCCGTTTCCTACTCCACATAAGTGAGGTGGTAAAATAAAATCAGAAAGTAACCCGTAGAATAATAGTACAAAGTGTGCCTGAGCCCACAGCCATATGCAAGGTAGCGGTGGGCGATCATCTAACCGATACGGGAAGGCGATGTGGTCAGCATCCCGGCACCCCCAGGCGGAAAGTTTGCTTTTTAGACCAGGTTCGCTATATAACATAGTTCCTCAATTTCCTCAAGATGCTGTGTGGGTACCGACACTATTCCCGGGACAAAAAGTTCGCACCCTCTAGGGGTGGGATCGATCCCTGGCGCCTTCCCGACACAGGGAACCAAAGCACATGCTCCAGCCTATTATGCCACGGCGCAAGACTAAGTGAGGGGTTTAAAGAAAGTAAATGTTTACTTAGATATTTTAATTACATACCTAAGGATAGTGAAATGGTCTTGCGTTAATACCGCTATCTAAATAAGTGTACGCGCGGTAACGCGTGTGACTCGAATTCAGGAGGCGAAAGGTTCGACCCCCGTCACCCTCGTAGTCTGACTGGGGTTTTTATGACTTTCCCTTGTCACTTAGGCAAATAATGTGTTGTTTACCATCACAACAGCATTTGGTTTCCATGATTTCTTATGACTCCATTTCCTAGTGATCTTTCAGGTATACTTTCCGTCTTTTAGTGTATGGCGGTGCCAGATAGTTGGCACCCATATATGCGCATTTTTAATCCTGTTCTTGGTGATAGGGGCCGTTGTGGGGTCGCGGTTGTCACGTGGAGAAGCGACATTTGTACGGAATTTTGTCAACTGGCGCCAGAATCTAGAACTCTCGGCATTTGTCAGGGACTTCCGCATTTCTCTGCGAACTGTATTTTTGCACTTGTGACGCTGTGGCCTCCTGCAATTCTCTCACTTCATCCATTTGTCTTGAGATATACCATTTGATAACCTTAACTTTTCAACACTATTAACTATAGTGGAAGTGATTAACTTAATTCCTTAGTTCTAAATTTTTCTGTGCAATCTACGAAAGGACGTCTTGCATTCCAGCTAAAAATGGCCCCTCAGCATGTCTATGTCGTACAGCCCTTTAGTCTTCTAAAGTGCTTGTCTCTTTCTCCCTGTGTGTATGTGTGTGTGTGCGTGTGTGTGTGTGTGTGTGTCGATTACAAACACAGTTCTGTCCTCAAGTTAATTAAGTTGAAGACTACACGAAACTTTGTTGGTCTAAAACCACCTTTCAAAAGGAAAATTTTGTTTTATTCCCCTAAAAGCAATTCCAGAGATTAAGAAAAGCCGTAATATGTGCATTTTGCTACATTATATTTCCTGTAGCTACCCTGTAAAATATATTTGTCTCCTTGAAATTTACATAACTGAGAAATCATAAGTGATTAAGCAAAACATAACGTTATGTAAAAAACTGAAGCTGCTGACAGTGAAGCAAACTAGGTTATTAATAATAACTAAACACAGTAACACAACTTCACTTATCTTATTTAAATCCTGGGACCGGTTTCAAAGCAAACATCTGCTGTATCCTCAGCCACTCAGCTTGACACTCACCCACTTCTAGTGCAATCCACTCCCAATCCAAAGGATGCAGCAGAAGAAACTTAGCGGTCAGTTCTCGGTTACACATACAAGAATCCTGGGTTTGAAACTCGGTTAGTTTAAGCTGGGTTGCATGTCTTCTATTGAGTTTTATTCGTGGTATATGAATGCCCGGTAACTGGACATAAAAGGATCTAGGTTTATTATAAGATAAATGCTCCCACTTAATTCAACCCCTGTGCTATATGAGCTATCTGAATAAAGGACGTTAAAACTCACAGAGAAATGAGCTTAATAATTATGACATTTTCTAGCATTTAGCAGTTTACAAGATTTTAATTAGTTTGAACGTAATACCCATAAAATTCTGAGATTTTCTTAAGGAAAATTGATGTATTCGCAATGAAGTAGTCGGTCAATTGCAGTAGGTGATGCGAACGTCACCCATTTTGGATCTTTCTTTAGCAAGGTGTGTAGCGGTACAGAGTAGATTGTCTAGTGGTAAGGAATGAAGTGATTCTATGTCTTTCTAACACGTATGCGTGGAAATAGGCCAATGCATTTGGTTTTCTTTCTCCCTTTTTATTTAATGCCGGCAGAAACTGCTGTTGTGTTCAACACAAGTCACGGGTATGACTTATACGTACCAACCTATTAACAACAGGCAGTCCTAGTGATCAGCGAGAAGTAAGGAGTATGAAGCAGTTTATTTGAGTGGCTGAAAGATATGTTACATTACCGTAGTCCAGAACGAGTCCTCTCGTGGCTTGATGAGAGAAGTGTTGTACAAAACATTAACCTATAAAAACGTGTGGTTTTAGATTCAAGAGCGAAGGAAAAGAAAAGGGAAGCAAACACTAGACAGAGGGTTAGAACTAGGTAAGAGGTGAGGGTTCGGTGTAACAGAGGCAAATTCCTATTCACTTATCATTCCATACCACGCGCATCATGGTGCCACGATTCTGTGCATTTGACTGTAAGTACAACATGCATTTCCTTCATCCCATTACTCTTTCACTGTAGCTTCGCCTTTCCCTTTTTCTCTCCATTGCTGAACTTCAACCTGAGTTATAAATGAAGACTAAGGGTAAAAAAGGACATACTGATTGACGTTAACGAACATTCAGTTGGCTGACACTTTTGAACGGCTTTTTTGTACTGAGTGTGTTACTAAAATTGTTGGTTTCATATCAACTCTATGGATATATTAACATTTTTTAACTAAAACAGTTACAAAATCCAATTTATATGATGGATGAGCCATTTTACTGCCATACATAAGTTATTGCCTTGCGTTTTTATCAATACTCATTTTTATATATTTATTTATTTACCTGTTTATTTACTTATTCGTTATGCTTCAACTGCTTTTACATGTTTAATTAAAAATTAGTGGTAACACTGCATGCATTTGGCATTATCAGCAGTAAAATATGTAAGCTGATAACAATGAAAAGGAAGAGCATAACAAGTTTCTTAGCTGTGAGCTGGACAATAATTTTGATTAATAGGACATTTTTAGTAAGTTTAATTGTAGGCTGTTATCTTTAGTGCTCTAAATATGTTTATTCAATGTGAACAAAGATGTTTCATTCAAATGTAGAAGGTATCAATGTTCAACAATGCCATACAGAATTATTGGAAGCTTGTGGTAGACAGACTTTACAATATCGCTCCGTGGCAAGCAGGGAGAATGAATTTTGTAGAGGAAGGGAAGACGTTTATGAAAAACGTGAAGCTGGTAGACCGCGATCAGAAGTTATGATGTGCATGTGGATGCTCTTAGAACATATCTGGAAGAACATCGATGTCGGACTTGTACTGAACTAGCAAGGGAAGTTGGGGTTGCTCCTGGAACGATTCTCCACATAAGAAGAAGTTAAAGATGAGGAAAATCTGCGTTCGATAGGTGCGACACAATGTTACACAGGAAACAATGTGGCAGAGGATGGAAACAGCGAGATTACACTTAGGACTCTAAGAACGTGCAGGCCAGCGTTTTCTTCGACCTATCAGAACATTAGATGAAACCTGGGTTCGATGCTACCAACCAAAATTAAAGATACAGTCAAATGAACGGCGGCACATTGATTCACCATGGTCAAAATGTATCTACAAGAACAGGATCTACTTAAGGCCATGTTCATTGTTGCTTATGATTTTGATGGTGTTCTTATCACTAATTCAGTTCCTCAAGGAAATCGTGTGAATGGTGCATATTACAGTCACCTTATGGAACAACATTTATGAACAGCTGTGCGTCGTAAACGTCCAAATCTCATGAATTCTCATCCCATTGTATTACATGATGGTGCTCGCTCTTACACGTCTGCCTCTGTTGTTAATTACCTCTCAGATGGAACTGGGAAATCATGGAGCATCCTCCATAAGGGTGCTACATCTGGAGCATCCCCAGATATGAGCCCATGTGATTTCGACCATTTTGCCAAAATGAAATTACCACTTAGAGGAGTTCGCTTTCTAACCAAACGGGCAACTATATGAGCAGTACAGTAATCTGCAGTACAGTATTAGAACAAGACGCTGTGGATAGCATCCGTCGGCTTCCTGATGTTTGGAGCCGAGTTCTCCATGTTAGAGGAAATTACTTCTAAGCACTACAATCATGCTACTGCTTCAAAAATGTTTTATTTGTTGCTATTTCAAATGTTCCCACTAATTATTGAATGAACTAAGTAAATAAGATGTAAAATTGTCTATTCGCCAGTCCTTGTTGTCATTCAAATGTACGCTCCCATACATCGGGATAGTAAGGCAAAAATGGTGTCGTTCGAGGCTAAAAGGAAAGTTTTACTTTAATAGGCTTTTCAACAATGCGTCATAGCTCTATACTTAAAATATCTGTCAAAGGTGCTTCGTAGACTTAACGGTTTTTGAAAATACTTCTACCTCTTGGCTGTTGGACATAGTCAAAATTATGCTGCGTGACGTGGTCTTGAGGCCGGCAGTCGGGTTACCAGACTAAACCCTTCTCGGCTGTAAAACCATAGGATTTTTATTGTTGTTATTCTTTATTATTGACCGCTATAGACAGCGCTACACTCACTGGACAAAGAAGAAACAAATTTGTGCACCTGAGCTGTGAAACTAGCTAAAAATGATAGGTTAAACTGTATAAACTATCAGTTATGTACTGTCAATCGCTTATACGCAGCTTTACTCCACTGGTACATGTTATATCATGTTGAACTATTACGCTCTAATTACGACTGATAATAGCAATCTTTTCATGAATATCACAAACCACCCATACCCACAGAAAATGTAAAATATTTAGTGTTTAATGCCTGCTTTTACTACATGTTGCACATCGATGATACATGAAATGAAGATGGAGAACATCCGAATGAGAGGGTGGGGAAACCGGATATCACGGAGAAAATCGCTCCCAGCGCCGTGTTTCCACCACAAATCTTACTTTGTGGTAGCCTGGGATCGAACCCGGTCCGCTTTGTCGAGAGTCGAGCTGTCTAAGCACTCAGCCACGACGCGGTCCATACCCATAGCGAGCATGATGAGCGTGATGCCCCGTAGAACAGTCATTTTTAGTTACAAATATCCAATAAAAATAAGTGAAATGGGTGGCACAAAACGCAGATTATAGTTACACATATTATAAGTATATTGAGTATAAACATATATTCAATTAATCGAATTCTCATTTCTCCAGACTAACCTTTGAACAGTTGTGAGCTGTGTTAGGGTTCCAGTTACGAAGTCAAACGTAACATTTAAATTTGTTTAATATAGCAAGCAATAAGTTATTTAGGTTCTTAAAAAGCCCAAGCAGGCCTAAATTTTCTTAATGTGTCGAATTTGCATTATGGGTTACGGAACGAAGGAGGACTTCGAAAAAATGTGATCTTTTCGTACACAGAGCTGAAGCTCTCTCTAATACCAAAGGGGTAGTAGTAGCCTCTTCCTTAGGAAAATAATTTGAGTTTAAAGAGCTCTCACGGGGATGGAGATGTAATATATCGCTAGCAATTGCCGGAACTATTTCAGCACCACCAGTGTGCCAGAATTTCAACCCGTATAAGTTTCTTTAGTTGCCAGTATATCTACTGCAATGAGGCTACTGTTTTTAAACACACATAGGAACCACCGTTCTGTGCCGAATTTGAAACCACACTTACCTATCAGTAGACCAGCAGCTAACCAACGGAGCAACCGAGACCGACAGAATGGAAGTAGATACCACGGAAGCGCTGGCCGCAACTAACACACCACGTTTCTGTCTGCAGTTTGGTTCCAGAGAACATTGAAGTGCCTCATAAACCTACCTGGGTACCTCTGTTCTGAGATATCTAATCACTTTCCCTCCAGGTGCAAAACAGTCCGAAAGAAACTTCTTTCACTGAAGGGTGCGGATGTTTATACTTCAGAATACTACCGTAGTTAGAGTTTTGCAGCGTTTGCAAACCAGTAGCTGCAAAGATCGGAACCCCTTTCTTACATGGGACAACTTCCACACTTACTGTGTCATTCAAATGGGATGATGTTTGTCCTTGAAGACTAAGAGGCCAGCAACCAATCGGAGTCCGGCCGTGTTGTTATATTACATGTCCTGTAAGTGGAGCGCGACATTCACAAAGTGAATCAATTTCTAACAAATATCATTTGCGCTAAGATGAAAATTCAAACAATCCACACAGTGATCCACGAGGAAGTTAGGGAGTAACGTTTGTAACACAGTCATAAAAGCCCCATACTTTTAGGTCAAGTAATGTTCATAAATATAAATAAATAGAGTACCAACTTATTATAACGACACATCATGAAATAAGCCCTCTACTGATCATCGTCTTTCGTTGCCATGGGTGTAAGCCTTATTTGTAATTACTCAGTACTTAAAAGTAATCCATGGGTATGATGTGCTTAAAGAATTTCTTTGAAAAATCCAAGAAGTTTTTTTTTTTTTTAAATTCAAGAGAGAGCAAACAATACACTTACTGTTAGCCTGTAGAATATTGCATCTGCTAAACATGAACCACAGTATGATGTGTGTATGTTTATGAATGCTTCTTAATATGTATTTTCTCTAGATAGTTGAAACAAATATTGTTAAATTCTTCCGTTTAAAAACCATAAAAATGTATCAGCTGGATCAACATGTAGGGGAAATGAGACACATTGTAATGTGACGGGCCCGTTACCACTGCTAATACAATACAACTTAGTGTGGGCTGAAATAAATTTGGGACCGGCAAAAAGAAATAAAGGGTTTCAAATGACTGATGTTGATGGACGAAGAAATTGACAAGGTAATACTACAAGGCTGCGAGAACTGTGGGAGACGTGCTGAAAAGCTATAAAAAGACGACCTTTTGAATGAAACAGCCCGTGCTGAGATTTTGGAGAACATCGTTAACAGTTTGCAAGACTCAAACGAAGTGATAATGAAGAAGTGTAACTTCGCATAAAGCGACATTTACAGCTATACGAATGAACCACTGCCAGTATCATAGGATTAGAAAAATAGGTGACTCATAGACTATAACTATAATTGTAGAAATTATTCTTCAGTTTTGATTTTAATAGTTACCTCATCATCATCAGCAGCATCATCATTAGGTACTATCGTTATTATTATAAAATTTCGGAAAATTCTGTTTGGCTCACATGCTCTAAGATAGATACAAGAGAGAGGGAAATATTAAAAGAGTGGAGGTAACTAGGTGCCAACCCTGAGCAATCAAACGCATCTCATTCGCCGCAGTCCAGAACTCTCCCCGTTTCAAAATAATTAATAGACCTGCAACTACAAAACCCAGCACGAAAGGAAGAAGTGAAGGAATCACAGGAGGCCACATATTGCAGCGGAAAGCCCACAGAGAAGCTCCGAGGTACCGAACAGTTTCAGGCCGGAAGACGTCTCTTAAACGGGAGGCACCTAGAGAGGGGAATGTATAACCGTGGACTAACAGCTTGCTAGCATTCACAAGGCACTCTTTCTTTTGAGAAGTATTCGGACCTACGCCATCTGTGCGGCACTGCCTGGCGTCCCAGATTCTGGGAAGCACATCTATGATCCGGAAGGAACCGGAACGAAAAGGAAATGACGGAAAGGAAAATATATATTAAAACAGTCAGCATTTACTTACCTAGGGAAGTCTACGAAAAACCCAAATGTAGCGGGCACGATTCGAATGCGTGACTGTAAGTTGCACAACTATACCGCGAGCGTCTCAGAGGTTCGAACTTTTGTTTATTGTGAAGCATCCTGATTGTTTCTGGAGATTAAGGCACATTAAATAATGTAACTACGATATGTTTTACAGGCACATGCACATTCAACAATAATTGTAATATTACTATAACGACAGAAACAGAATACAGGTTTACTGAATTCCATTTAAAAGGTATTAGAGATATTTAAGATACCTATTTCACTACACATGTTTGATGCGTACCTGCATGAGAAAAACTGTTACATAAAAGGGGGCACATCCCTGAATTGGCCATACATTTCCCTTCCGATTCACAGCACACAACCCGTGTCGTGCTCCACCCGCATAAATCTGTCAGTCTTGACTACTGAAATGCACTGCGACTGTAAAGCATTTCGGATGAGTAAAAGAAAATTCTGTTTCCCCTTTATGTTCGCGTGCAGAGTTAGGCTGTGTTATTACTATAGTATTACAAAAAACTACCACCTACTCAATGAATACGTGTATGTGCATAAAGTATCATCTCAGTTACTATGTAAACACCTTTCTGCGTATCGTATATTTTGATGCATATCTCATATGTTTCTTAAGAAAAGTAGAAAAACAAACAGATGTGACCGAATTTATCTCCTCATAAGCTAAAAATTTGGAATTATGGTAGATTCAAATTACTTCGAGACACGAAGGTATGGTAATTGTAATACGTATAGTTTGCATGTAAAAAGAATGTGAAGGAAAACACCAGTTTAAAGTACTATTTTACAACCTAAAATACGTAGAATTTCTACTTAAAGTTTTATTCACTGAAATATGACAAGACTTGAAAATTTAGCTATTTCTGTATAAATTTGCTAAGTCCGAGATAGTGTATAACACTATAAAGAGTCGAAAAATAAAGAAATTGTGCTTTTCTAAAATTATTAATATTTTAAGTCACCACTTCTGATTATATATGAGAAGTTAGAATACTTTAAATGTATATTTTTTCCATCTAACTGCAGTTGTCATATCCGCGGCCGCTCTCCTTTGCGAAAATATCGATGGTGTTAACTTATATGCTTAGGATTGCTTGTAATTTATATACTAATCATTAAATCACGCGCACATTTACACTCCTTTTCATACTTCCAGACTCGGGGGACGTTGGCGAATCATTGTGGTAGGAGAAAAATCCCCAGCCACAGCCGGAAATCGAACCTGAGACCCCTTGTACAGTAGGCAGGAGTTTTACGGGGGCAGTCCTAAAATAATTTGTATCCACAGAATAACTTGAAACACAACATAACCAAAACCAACTGCTAACAGAGGTTTTGTGATGTCTAAGAGTAACTTCTGAACACAATGGAAGTTGCCAAGCTAAATCAGTATGCATGTGATATTTATTAACCTACTAAAGTTTCAGTTTTTTTCCTGGCCAAGTGGGACTTTAAATCTGATACCACGTTGACACCTGAATTTACCATACACACTCTCTCTCTGTGCATTAATTGTTTTCCACTTAGGGTTATGATTACTATGAGAGTAAGATTACATTAACGGCAATTATAAATGTGACTCTAATGGTGAGGAAAATATAAGATATGACTTTCAGTATTCGGGATCCTTAAGAGAAGAATAGCATACTCTAAAAGTAACATACTGGTAATTAGAAGTACTGAAAATGTGTTGAGGTACAATATCATGGGTACCTTGAGCTGATTTTTTCCGACCTACTCTTATCCAGAGCATTATTCAAAATGTTTATTCCACAATCTTCTGCAAGTTAATCAAGATACAGTTCTGTAGAAATGGTGTTATTATATATTTACATATTTATACCTGAAATAAGAATGACAGAATATGTAAGAGCTGATCGGTATGTCACAGATACCTATTTAAGAAAATTAACCATATAAAAATTTCAACTCATAAGAAAATGTATCTCAAAAGTGATTATCTGCATTAGAAAAGTATTGACATAAATTTGTGTTTTAAGCAGATCTTTGTGTAGTAGTGCCTTGTCTATATTTTACAATTCAACCGTTATACTAAGCTCATTTACAATGTAGAATTCAGAGGATATTCCCAGAAAATTAGAGGCATACTTTTGACCCCCCCCCCCCCATGATATAGCTGTCCCAAACTGGACTGCCGGCTTCACGCTCACACAGGCAAGGCAGCGGTGAGTGATCAGCCAGTCAATACGGGGAGGAAATGTGGTCAGCATCACGTCACCTCCAGCCGGAAAGTTTGCCGTTTTTATAGGTGTTTTCTATCTATCGTAGCTCAAATTCCTCACGATGCTAAGTGGGCACTGATATTATACCCGGGATATAAAATCCGCACCCCGCAAGGTTGGAACCCGCGTGCTTTCCGAAGCAGGGAGACAAAGCTCAACGTCCTAACCCACTAAGCCATGGCGCAAGACGTAAATTTAATTAATAATGAAATTATCGTAAAGACACGGTAACTGAAACAAAATAAAATTAGATTTTTGAGAAAATCAGAAGCCTTGAAAACTTTATCCTGCAAATTGTAGTTTGAGGAGCAGGAATTTTATCGAAAACATTCATATCTCATCCTTGGAGCATACTAAACTAAAATACCAGGTTTTCCACTTTCCTTTTTGAGTTATGGTCCTTACATACATACACACATAACCACACAAACAAAGTCGAGTGCGAATTTTTTTCTAAAATGTTTCTTTTGGATTCAGGGCACTTCAAAAAATGTACTAATAGTGAAATTTCGACATGGATTTTGGAATGGAACTCAATGTTTTTCTATCTACCTGTAAATGATAGTAAAACATAAAAAGAGGGTAACACTTTTTCTTCAATATCTGCAATACGCTAATACTAAATATCAATCTTCTAAGGAAAATCTACGCCATCTACGTCAAAATATGAACAAGGGACTACACTTTGTACTAAGGTTTCTATGACGTATAAGACGTTTATCACAATTCGTGGCGAGGAACTGCTATGCGCGAGTCTAACTCTCCGCTTGTCACACTGGGAATGCCGGTTGACTTAGACTCATTGGAATCACTCAAGACCGTAGTTTACTTTCTTGCTGTGCTTAACTTGTTCTTGGATTTGATCACAATTACTTTGAAGTAATATTACATTGTTATATTACTCTTTACAGTCATGGGAATTATACAGCAGAAGAGAAAGATGGTGCACAGCAAATATGTACCTACACAGGACCTTCCTGCGGTTTACAGAAGCACAACAAATACTGATTAGAGAAGATAAGTGAGGGAAATGAGCCTGACTTTCGCTAGAGGTCCAATTATATATTCTCAATAGTGTAATTTAGAGAACAAATGTTTCTGGTATTCTCACATAGACAATCCAAATGTTGAATAGTTTCACCCCATGACACATAAAAGGAAAAGTAAGATGTGTTTTCAATATCTTACTTTTAAACTGCTATTTTGGTTATCACTTTACAAGTGAGATTATTCTGAAGTTCATGAACAGTCCATTGTTAAAATTCAAATTCCAACAATGTGGCAAAAAGGACCACAGGTTCATAATCAGCATACTTCACACAATATGATCTCATACATTGAGGTCGTTAGCTTCCAGTACGTGGCCAAAGACACCATTTTCTAAATGGCAGGTATCAATGTTGCGTTTCAACTAAGGGCTTTCATTGAATTCCTGGTCAAAGTGTAAAACTGTTGTGCCGAAATTCACTTGGTACTTCAATGTGACCACGGAGATATCTGCATGGGCACCAGCAGTGATAGGAGATGGGTGAAACATTTGAAGTTTGAAACACGAGTGTTCCAGATGATTTTCTCGTAGGTGTAAGGGAAATGTGGGAATGTAGTAGGCTTCAGGTGATAGGCAGATATTTTAAAGCTGATCACTTACCTTGAATTTACGTTGTATTTGCATGACAAATAGCAGAAGAAAGGTAAGAAAATAACAAGGAGTATCTTCAAAATTGTTCCATTCACAAAAGGCTACCTCACATAAATTGTGTACTAAAGCAAGTTTTTTTTGTAGTAAGATATTCTATATTACGCAGGTTTCCAAGTAATGCAAGATCATTCACCAAGAAGAGAATTTCTGAGGAAATTCTCAGAAAATTCAATATATACATTTAATTTGGCAAAAATCTTGCTCTATATGGCACAAACAATAGAGCAAATAGAAATGGAGACTATGTGGAGAACTGACAGATGATGTGTAATATTTGTCTATCCATCGGCATGAGAACATTTAGAAGTTGTTGCTCAAGTCTTTCAGCATGACTCCTGAGCTACTGTATCCATGACACTAGTAGTATTTACATGTTTGATCGGAGCCTCAATATACTTCCTGGTTCATTTACAGTAATTAAGTAGAAAACTGCGAGGTACCAGCTGCTGCATTGAGAAGGCAACAGGCACATCTGAAAGATGGCAAATCTCTGAATTGACAAAATTTAAACTAAAAGTCTGAAGCACCACGTTAATTTATGATTTGAATATAGCTGCTTTCGCTCATATAACCTACAATGTAACCAGTAATTTCTGTCAATTCCTTCTGTACGCTATTGTAAAACTTTTGACATGCATTAAATAGTAAAATTTATCCAAACACGGAGCTAAAAATATATCATAAATAATATTGTACCAAAAAGGTAATCTGTATCATTTGCTGTAGTCTATGACAATAGCGTACTAGATTTTTATAAATAGGCTGCAGCCAATTTACATGATAGAGGTTTGAAAATTGATCTAAAAGTATAGTTTGAAAGTGGGTAGCTTAAAGTTCAGATAAAATTAAGTAAGCTAAGTTTCGTCAAAACTGTACCAAAGTTTCTCCTTAATATTACAATTAGGTGAAAATTGGAGTAGAATTTTTTAGTACAAATATAAGAAAATTTCCAATCAATTAGCCCATTTTAAGCACTATAAAGCTCACAGTTTTATTCCCTGTGGTTGAAAGAAGTTAAATACCTAGTATTTTATCAATAAAGCATGAAAATAACAACACTCCTTATTCATAACAAAACGGGATTGATGATAGTATCACAGTTATGAAAAGACATTTTAATATCCCCATGTTAAATACCTCTGGATATGCTGTGTAACCTATAACCCTCTGAAGAGTAGGGCTTTTTAATAGTGACGATAATTACTCCGCTACACACCACCACACCACCTCTTTGTTTATGATGTTAGAATTATACAAGGACCTAACCAGGTACTAAAGCTCAGACGATAATCGATATGTGCAGGAAAATACATCGATCATCCTACAAGGCTTCTCCCCCTCAATGTGTTCAACCCTGTACACAAACCACAAACTATCACCACATGATGTGGCAGCTATGACGCGTTCATTCCCATGATATGCAACATGATAAATAAAGGAAAAAATGCAGAGGTAGATTGCCAATTAATTCTCTGACAGATACTAGTAAAATTGATCGTTAACTTGATGACTTGCATGGTTAGTGCGGTTTCTGAAATAAGAGACAAAACGCTTTCAAGCACCGCAACGAACACGTTATATGCTTGCGACCATGCAAATCATGATAACAAATGCGGTCAGAGTGTAACATGTCAGTAAACAGCTGTGCACAAGTGTTATTAACAGCTGCATTCTGGTTTCGATGCTTTAAAACTTATGAAGCCTGTCTATGTGTCCTTTTATCCAAATTCATAACCCAATATGAGCGGTTCGTATCTATTCCCATCTCATACACACTGCGTAATCGTTAAGACCTCCAGCACACAAAGTGTCCTCTTATTAAGAATAGCAGGATACATAGTTCCGTTTAAGTTATTCGTTAAATGCGAGGATTTTATTGTGTTAGTCTTTCGTTAAGCTTCTCCCTGTCTTTTTTTTCGAGTGGAGGAAAAATCCATTTACGGAGTCCCATTGTGTTGGAGGGCACAATGGGGACTGTGGGGATCACCTGTCCTTGGCAATACCCACTAAAAAACCTCCACCGGATAATTAAAGGATAATGATCTGTGAATGGCGTGGCTTAATGCGGTCCCGCATAGAACCCGTGTTAGTGTGTGAAAGATGGGATGCTGGCACCCAATAGGTACGAACGCTTGGAAGATGTTACTAGGCTACAGACATGGAACCTGACTGCAGCCTAGGGGTTAAGAGGTGTTAATGGGTAAGGACAGGTACCGAATTATTGGTCTCTTGCTTTCCACTGTACGTGGCGAGACTTGATGTCCTCCACGTACAACTGGTTGACGGTTTTGCGCTGTTGCTCTGAGATGTGCTGGTTCTCTGAAGGTGGTTCACGCGGAAGGAAGGTTGAGCTCACAGAGTTCCTGAGGACCCCCCTGACGCTCGTAATGTGCTCGTCCAGCTTCCGGTGTATGGATTGGTGCTCTATTGTGAAGTGAGTTGTCTGCATTGTCTGGAGCTCTCTTAGGAGGTCCTCCAGGGCGGTCAGCTTGGCCGCTATGACCTGGAGCTCCGAATGAAGTTCCTGAGCAGCCTCCTCTAGGCCCCGGACTTCTTCCCTGAGCAGCTCCTGGCTGGTGGTGTAGTCTGCATTTGCCGGCTGTTGATGATGTTTATGATGCAGAGCGCTCAGCTGCTGCTGAGTGGTTGGCGGCGCTGGAAGGCAAGGCGATGCCTCCCTGCAGGGATGCAGGGGGCAAAGCGCATGACCCGTGAAATGGCTGTGGCCACCACAGGAGGCACAGTAGTGGCGGCGGCGGCGGCGGAGGTCATGTTCTGTGCAGAACAAGGTGAGGCTGGAAGCACCACAGTAGTGGCACTTCGGCTCGGCTGTACAGAACTCGGCTGCATGCCCGTAGGCGCAGTAGCGGCGGCATGGAGTTTGGCGGTCCTGTCGGCTGACTTCAGTGCGCAGCACCCGCCCTAATAAGGGCAGGTCGTTAGCTAAAGCAGCTTCCAGTTCCGCGTGGCTGGTTAGCTCCACCCGGATGAGTGGTGTTGGACCTCGGGCTGAGGTAATGCGTGTGTCCCTCATTGCTGACGGTCACTGCTGCTGCGCTGCAGCAAGCACGTATCGTGCTTGCAGGTCCCGAGGCACTCTTGTTACCACTATGCTCGTGCGGCGGTGCAGTGGTTGAGGCGGCGTTGGCTGGCTGGCTAGCGCTGGCGACGGGCCTGCTCCCGGCTGGGTAGCAGAGACGGGTTCTGGCTGCGGTGTTACAGGACGTTCCTCCTCGGCTGGCTGTGCGGCGGCGATGACTGCTGGTTTCATCGTTCCTCTCTTCGCACGACCCATGTTGCTGCTCTAAAGGTTCGAGGACCTCCCTCTCTGTCCCTTTTCCCTCTTCTATTCTATCTCCCCTCTCCTCTTCGTTTACCTGGCGGTCTTTCACATCCTCTCTGCAGAGCTAACATAGAGAAAATTATGAAAATCGAAAATTTTTGTAGGGTTAGTGTACTGATACTGTAGCAAAGAATCTGGTTAAAACAATTTTAACAAACATTTCAAAAGTAATAATTTAAATAGAAGGTTAATTTTGGTAGTGTTAAGGACGAAAACATTTCAGAAATAACTGTAAAAGAATGAAACTTTAAACATTCTATGCAATTAAATTTTAAGATTATTGTGTCTATATATATACAGCCCATAAAGTAAAATGCATGAAATGAACATAAAATGTAATGTAATACAATGCATAGAATATGACCATTCAGTTTCACAATGTAAATCAGGTGTGCAGACTGATGCTTCTGGGAACATTTTGAATAAATTCTGTATGCCGTCATTTTGAAATCAATGGCTCTATTGTGTTTTTGCTGTCACAGAAAGTTCTGGAAATTTCTCCTGAAACAAATTCTTTGTTTTCACAGAAGATACAAAGCTAATGAAACCTCTAACAATGACAATACACTTTGATATCGAACATCACATTATCATATACATCGTTTCACACAGCGACGCCTTTTTCTCAAATAGTTTCTACAAGTTTTACTTGCTGCAGCTGCAGCTACCTTCCACGTGTGTCGACCCCCCTGCTCGACACGTCACCTTTTGTTAGGAAGGTAGATAATTTAATTTTTGCCATTAGCGCAATACGGGAAAATATCCATGTAACAATCGTAAATAACACAAAATGCCATAATTATTTGAGGGACCCGGTTTTACGTGCCACACCTGTACCTTCCGATACTGTGAAACTTTTGCAAAGCTAGTAAAACATTTACGTTACATACCTACCCTGATAAGCATTAATTTACAGTTATTTTGTAACTACCGGAGTGCACTTGATTAAAAGAAACATTTTGTAAAAGTTGAAGGTAGATTAAGTTTAAAAATGATATGCCATAGTAGCATGCACAAGCTGATTTCACACAAAATTTCGATGTTGAGGAAATATATCTTAAGAGGGCTCCTGAATAAAATAAAAATAATTCCTATAAGATGTATTTGAGAGAGGGAGAGACAGACAGAGACAGCCCAGTATAACTAAAAATAAAAAGTATTCATGTTTGGACAAAACTTATTTTTTATTATGTGACGTGAGGGAACTCAACAAAATCAAATTGCCATATATTTCACATTTGTAGGCGTAATAAAATACATGTATTGAATATTCCGTGAACATCTCGCTGATTTGCCCAATCTGCTCTCTGTCCCTGTATAGTACCAAAACTTGAGAAAGAGACAAATCTTACAATGGAAAATTGTAAAGCTCATTAAATTAAACAGTTGCTTTCATTTATTTGCCTCGCAATAGTTATTTTCCAATATTCCTGTGTTGCTATTTTGCCACTTTCACGGGTGTGAGGCCGTCGTATAACAAGCATATTGAAAGAATGTATTTACTTCTTCTATTTTCTTCGACTTCTTCTATTCTTTATTTGAACCACTTGGTACAAAGAATGAATACTTGTACGTTGTTTTAAATAATATAAACTGACACTTCTTGCTTAACCTAATTTTATTCCTAAAAATATCAGGAAGATAACTTTTAAACAAATACCCCAACTATAACTACCTTGAACTTTGAAGCATAATAAAGGGGTAATTTACATTACAGCAAAATCGTTGAAATAACGCGTAAATAAAGTGAATGATGTATGCAAGTTAGTATGGAATATTTGCTCTATATAACGTTGATATTTTATGTTCTGGAATCGGAGCATATCCGTGTAAAAGTATATTTTAGTCACTAGTATAATATAAGAGCGATCTTAAAATTCTGTATGAGTAACAACTTACATAATAAACACCTGTAGTTATGAACCTGATACAAGGTAAACCAATGCTGTGCGTCTTGCCGCATCTTACTCTAAACCAGAGGAACACAGCTTGGAGAGTTGTGACATACTTCAGCCAGGAGCAGGGCCTGCAGTGCGTATGACGTCAGAAAGAACCGTGTAGCACAAAGTTGCCTATATAAATGGCGCTGTGAGTGCAGAATATGAGGGTTCAGTCAGGTGTAGCACACTCGATGACAACAATGTAGCTGCCACGTACTCAATGGAACTGTTCAATTTACAATATGACCGTTTATTGAAGGACAAACATACAAACAAGAAAGACTTGACTGATTTTTAAAAAAATGTCCCCCAAACCAGATTTCCGAGGTTGTATTCACTTACCGCACGGACATTGTGTGTGTGTGTGTGTGTGTGTGTGGGGGGGGGGGGGCCTCGACATATGTGTGCGAACAATTTGTTTTCTGTTATGAAGTTAGCGAAGTCCAAACCCCGAAGTACCCTGTCGGATGACAATCTAACATGCAGCCTTCGATTACAAACTTCCCACACATTACGTCCTGACATTGATGAACTAGTTAAAGAAAAACGAAACAGAACGTGTCGGAGAATGTCCACGTAGTTTTGTTCTGAATGAATCTCCTCTAATTTGCAGAGAAAATAAACTTATGCATTATTTTATCTGCTTTATAACCTGCCTGATCTTCAGATAAACTGCGAGTTGTTTTATATATTTTCTCATAGCACAGTGCCAAAACGTGATAGTGTATAAGCTGTGACCAATTGTGTAATTAAAGCAGTCAGCATTTACAACACCCAATATATAAGTTGTGCATATTATTCCCGCAGGGGAGGGGATCCATCCCCTTCAGCTGCCGTGGTGCGGGCGCTGCGGACCCTTAGTAGTCGTGGTACCTCTGACGTTACTAGAGGAACCTCGGGCCGTACTGCCGAGCCCCTCCCGTCGGGGAGTTGTTCGGATTGGGTTGGACTCGAGGGAGCTGTGTGTTCCCGACACCCACGATGAATTGGGTACCTCCGGCCAGGCTACGGCCGCCCGGAAAGGGTAGAGGTTTGCCTTATAATTCCCGAGTACTAGCCTGCAGAGCTAGTAGAAGGTGTGCTAGATCACCAGGCGGCCCCACCGAGGTCATATCGGTAGTCTTCCCTGCGGGGTGACGCGCGTAAGTGGCGTATCCACTTCCACCCGTCTTGACGTTGTAGTCGAAGGGGGGCCTTTTAGACTCAAGGTATTGCCCCATAGAGAGACCCCCTGAGTTTCCATCGCTCCCGGGTAGAAGGAAGCCCGGGTTCCTGGTCCGATGGTTCCAGGACAAATGGGAGTAGATCCTCTGCACCTAAATAATAATGTACATATTATTAATACCCGATAGGTTTCCTGTCTTACCCATGCTTTTGGAACCCGCACACATCAAAATATTTCCTTCCTCTATGGCAGCAAAATTCAGCGCTTTGGCGTCACACGCTAATCTACCTTTTGTTCGGGGCATTTTGGCGGTTAGAGCTCACGGAGCTGACGTCACACTGCTACTACCTGTCTTCCCCTGCTCTAAACATAAATTGAATCACAAATATAGTGATACTGCACTGAGATATGGATCTAAACATTTCCTCCTTTTAAGAAACGAGAAAGAGAACAAACTATTTACGAAAACAGGCAGAACATTCTTAAGAAGATATCTCCTCTATAGGCCTGCAGGGACACCAATTTCTCATTCTTTGTTATGGGAAATAAATTTACCGGCAATTCAGATTAATGAGTAAAGTGAATAAGTTAGTGCCCTATTTCAAACCAATGAGCGATAAGGAATATTCCAAAATACTGTACCGTGTTTGACTGTCTTCATTTTAGGTTAAATATTATGATGTACATTTTAATTACTGAACCGATGTAATGGTGCTGTAAATTAGTAGGCTTTTGGTATGTCGGTGTATTAATTCATTTAAACGGAATTAAGTAATCAAGCTTTGGACTGCTAAAATTAATATATGCTGATTTTCTACATTCCAGAGGAAACAGTTTCAAAATTATATATTTTAAAATTCAAATTAAGTCTAAAGTATATATTATACGTACTTAATACAGATGAAGCATTACATTTCTCTTAAAGGTCATGAATAAACCATATCCGTTTAGATTTGGGTAGTTCAATATACGGCATAAAGATGTATAATATAGAGCAACTTTTTAAATTTTGACAAGTATCTTTCGTACCACGTGTAACACAAATATTCAAAGGACAATGTCGTTTTTATAATCCAAATCGGCTCCAAGGTCATATATTTTAGGTATACTCATATAATTTACATACATTTATTTACTACATTGCGTCTAAATATAGTATTATAAGCTAGAGCCAAACAGCTATCATGCTTCTGCAGCTTACGGCTACAACTTTTGGAGATTCAGTATTGAAATAAATTTACCCACCCAATAGTACCTCATCACCCTTTTTGTGCTGAGATATATACTTATATTTGCATCACTATTCTTTCTCTCATTGTATTTCGTACAAACTAATACAATAATATCATTCTAATTTAATATTATTTCATATGGAGGATCTAGACAAAAGCACAACACAGGTGATAATTACAAACAATTTGCTAAATGTTTGAATATACCAAGAGTCACAGATATTACGGAGGCCCTTAGGCCAAACACAGTATGTGTGCATGTTGGAATTTACATCAGGAGAGACCGCCAGTCTGCAAATATCCAATTCCAATAGTGTTGTTGATAGAGTTTCACGAATGAGTATAGCTCAAACTAAGCTAAGTAATCACATTATCTTCTATCTACCCAATATGTCATAATGAATCGTGGCTTGCAGTTTAGCAGTTCATCGTTTGGGCTATTCAGATTTACATGGACGTAATGGCATACACTGCAATTGTTTAAGAGCGTTGCGGCTTCACTTACCAGGTGTAGTTATGTTGCTGGGATTTTATGGACGTTCTGTGTTATGTTAGAAATCCAGAGTTCTCATTCCAAACAACCACTGAACCCGTATATAAGAGGCGGTCTCTCGGAACAGTAACCGCATCATCACCATTCCCCGTTTGTTGGAGCATCGGATCATTAATTTGGCCTGCTTTGCGGACCTTGTTTCCTGCATCCAGCACGTCTGCTAGGTGAATTGTTCATAACCCTTTGCAATGAATCCAATGCTTTAAGGTCCATCACAGTGGTTAAAGCAAAGCTAATAGTAAATCTGATTGAAGGCGTCCTGATGGCTAACTCATTAAAACCAACTTGACTGACGGCCGCTTTAATACTCCTAGTGGAACAATACATTATTTTTCCAGCTCTAAGAAATAAATAAATGTAATTTGTTACACTTGCATAACGCTCTATAAAAATTATTAATAAGCAATATATTATTTAATATTCGGCAACATGTAGCACCATCAATGAACGTAACGCACAACTTGCTGCGAGAGGCCAGTTGTCGTATGAATGAAGTAAACAAGCATCTCTCGGAATGGGAGAGGGTATCTGTAGGTAGTTGGCCTTACTTCCAATATATAAACAACTAGTCGGTATTATTATCTTCTGACTTATTAACGTCTAGACAAAAAGTAAGAAAAAGGGAAAGGGATAATAGATTGGCGTTTGCAAATGTTCATAGGCCTAAGTGTGTCATATTAAAGTGCGCCAAACTGGAATACGACAGTGAAAGTCCTTTACAAGCAATGTACTGCTCAATTAAATGGAGGGGAGAAGCATCTATACCTTGATTAACAGTAGTAAGGACATTTATTTGAAAACACTTAATATTACACTTACAAAGTACAAAAACTGCCTGGGCTTCTTAGTCATATATTCATTTGGTTTCAGGGAAACTTAGAGTAAGACTGCAGTGTTAAATTTTAATAATATAATAGGAAAAAATAGCAGAAGGAATGGGACATGCAGAGAAATAATATGGAAGTAAGCGGATATTTTAATTACACACATTCGGAGAAAGACTAAGGATAAGATATAATTTAAGTGAAATAAAGGTATTAAATGAGTAGTTAAATATGTACAGTTCTCCCACCCGTGCTCCTATGTACAATAACCCCTCCTGTATTCTCCATAGCAATTACCTCTTTTCCCGAGTCTTAGCCAGAAATGATCTCAGTTTACAACACCCACGTCCGACATTACATCCAAGCCAGCCTTCATTTCTCCACTGTAGTGGCAAGTATTGCTTTCTTAATACAGTTTCTGTGTACTCTGCCAGAATATTACTGGGTTTTCTTCCTTTTTACTTCACGCCCGCTATAAATTGCTGCCTCTCCATGTTCCAAATATTAGCCACCCTGAACCACTTCTTTCTACTCGAGTAAGGCCTCTTATAAAGTTTCACAATACATGGAACATGACGCATAAGCTATTAATGTATTGACACCTTTATGTATTATATATTACTATATTAAACTAAAATGCTATTATCATATTGGTCGTGGTCGTCGTCATCATCATCATCATCATCATCATCATCATCATCATCATCATCATCATCATCATTATTATTAATTACACAAATATATCTCTGAAGGAATTTCAAGTTAAGAAGTAAGTGTTTAGATACACCTAGCTAAAATTAACATGTACTCTCGCAGCCGTATATCCTGATACCAAATAGGAGAGATATATTCACAAACTGTGGTAAGAAGCTAAATTGATGAAACATAAGCATGAAAAAATTTAATTTTCGGTATGTTCCGTAAGATGATCCATTACTATTTTAGAGGTTACATTCAGAGTATTTCAAATAGATCTAGCGCAACGAAAACAATTGTACAAGATAGTGGATGTACATTAATGAGCCTAACAGTTTAGAAAAAATATTAAAGAAAAAATTCTAATAAAAGATAAAGACAAATATATCAATAATTTTAGTATGACATACTAATGCTATAAATTAACTAATTTCTTGTCTCCTGCAGTAATTTATTACACATCTCTTATTCTTACAAAGCATGACAAATTAGCATAAAATACGGCATGAATGAGGAGTCCCCTGACGCTTACAAGTATTAAGATGTACTTTCTATTTTTCGTGCCATATGTCAGGATTAGAATTAGGATTAGGATTACTACGGAGGGGATTTGGCACCGGAATCTGTGGTTTATTGCACCTAAGCCCCAAGTGGGGCATCCCCAGGAGGAAGGATGTGTCGAGAAGAGACAGAAGAGGTCGACCTCTGTAATCACGAAATCGTCGAGACACCCGTCAACGCATCTAATCCTGAAAGACATCACCAGCTGAGAGATAATGTGAGATCATAATGGAGATGAAATAGAGGGATAGGAAATTCTCGGGTGTAACTAACCTACACAGCATTCGCCTGGCGACCCGGAAAATTCCTCCGCAAGAACCCATGGGTCAGACGCGGGAATCTTCTGAATTCGAGCTACAGAACGAAACCGCTGAGCCATTCCACTACTTATTAAGTCAAATACCTATAGGTTATTTTATGTTTTGGCATTGCTCTTTCACACTAACCTATGCAGAAACTAATTAGCATACTTGAATAATACTTCCAAAATATCAGTGACACGAAATGGAATCAAAACACGGATATTTAATTCCACGTCATTTTTCTTGTAGAAAGGGCTCTTAATCCTTCAGCTGCCATTGAGCGAGTTCCTTTGTGTTCTAGCACTCGTGGTACTTCTGACGTCACCATAAGTACTACGGACCTACATAGGAGCCGCTCCCGCAAGAAAGTTGATTAGTTTAAACAGGAATTTCTGGGGTTCGCGGTAATTATGAAAGACTGGAAATGTTTGAGCGATGTCCATCCGGGGTTCCAAGGCGCCATAAAGTCGTCCTACAGTACCCACTTGGAGAGCAGGTGTATGTTGGCCAGAATCTCTCAACTCCAGCGGGTTCTTGTGTTTCGACATAAACTTCGACATGCGTAACTGGCTCATCCACTTCCGTCGTAGCGTTAGCTAGAGCGAGTGTGAGATATAAAATAGGCCACAGTCCCAAGCAAAAACCCCAATTGACATCTATTCCTAGGACTTCCAGTCAGAACTGGATTATTGCTCTTCCTTTCACTTCATAAACATAACCCATGGCCTAAAAGCCCAAAGTGGGCCTGAGCCTGCCAAAACCGACTGCCGCCCCACGTCATCCAACTGATAGGGGGAGGAGATGTAGTCAGCATCTCGGCAACCCCAGCAGTAAATTTGGCTTTCTAGACTAGGGTTCACTTCCTAGCTTAGCTTCTCAATATCTTCACGATGCTAAGTGGGCACCGGTTCTATACCCGGAACACAAAATCTGCACCCCCCAGGGATGGGATCGATCCCCGGCAAATTCCGGACGCAGGGAACCAAAGTACACGCTCCAGCCCACTACGCCATCGCGCAGGACCTCTTACTTTTCCCTCTTCTATACTGCCCCATAGAGGATGTGTTCCAAATACATCAGCTGCCATGGTCTAATAATCGTGTTTACCTAGCTCCAGTTGTACTTATATTACTAAATGTACGTCTTACCAAACTTTTGTACTTCATGGAGGGAAGTGATCGTATTGGGTTAGACACAGCGCCAAAGATTTTCTCGGTATCAAAAGATTGCACCTTTTCCGTTTGCGCAGTGAAATCCAGCCTCAGTTCAATATCCTCCTTTTCTGCCCTGTAGAGCTATGGAACGCTTTACTATGTCACCCTTACCAAGGCTTTTCGTTAGAATATTCTTTTGTTGGTGGCGCAAGTGTATCCACTTCTGCCGTTGCGTAATCGACGGGATATTTTTCAATAAATCAGGTATTATTAAGGTATAACCCATAGCAAATCCAATCTTTTCAAAATGTCTCCGTGTTGATATTCTGGTCATTTGAGCTTCCGCACATTATACATTTTTATCCGAATCAATTATCCCTCTGAAGCTTCAAAAATTGGAGATAATATATATAATATTAAAATTAACTTATAATGTTGAAGTGCAATCGGTAACTGATATACGCTGGTTACTATAGTAATGAACGTGGAAATTAGTAGTTCTTTCACAGTGGACTTGTCGGATATGGTTGGAAAAGGTACAAATAGCCGGGCATTGGACCACCGGTCTTCGGTTTCTGTCCGATCGTTCCGGCTAACTGAGCCACCATGGTAGAACTAAATTGTCCAACTGACTCCCATTTTTCCTGTCAAACAAAAGGTAGACCTAAAAAGAATTTGAGATAAGATACTAAAACAGCGAATTAAAATTATCTCATAAGTTTGAAAATAGTAGTTCTTGTAAACTAGGCGTTTCGCACTGATTCTTCAGACACATCTACTGAGAAAGCACAATTGGTTGAAAAACTTGTTGGTTACACTTCGACAACTTGATATCAAAGTACTTAAAACATTGTTAACTGTCATTGTGGTGTATAATCTCAAAATATGTTGAAAACCCCTTGTAGCCTACTGGAAGAGAGCCATTTATTTCGAGCTATTAATATGGTACTCACATGTTGCTATGCTTTTTCCTTTGTTTTAATTAACGTCCTCCATCGTAACTCATATTGGACGATGGGTGAAATGGGTAAAGTGATGTTCAAATGAGCTCAGAATCCATAGAGCTCAGAGATATCTGATATGAATTTCTCAGAATAAGTTTAATCTCGGAAACAAATCCATCCAGATAACTCTCCCTGACCGAGATTCGAACTAGGAACCACGGTACAGAGGTGGGCACATATTACTGTGGTACCACAGTTTGTTAGAGCAACCGGACGGAAACCGGAAGTGCAAATCTCGGTCATGGCTTAGAACTATTTAGTCTGATTCAACCTTTCAAAACTACTCACTATGTGGTTTATTATTATCTGCCATTCTTTGCCTTTGCGTTCTCTAAAGAGAAAAGAGCAGTTTGGGGAAAATATTGTGTTGTGGTATCTGAGCGAAAATTAATGACTTCATCCGAAGGAACTCGAGTGAAAAAAGTTGGTGCGTGTCCTCCTGATAAGCTTCAACATAAAATTATAAGGTAGTACTTCAACGTTTGTGGGCAAACTTAAGTGTCATTCTGAAACGCTCAAACTGGAATGTTGAAACTGCTATTGAGAAATTACTTTTCACACATGTTTAATCCTCTAAATAAACATTGCAGCTCAACACATAAAAATTATCACCTCATTAGCTCATGCTCTGACAAATACAATAAGGATCCGTCTGTGTGTGTGTGTGTGTGTGTGTGTGTGTGTGTGTGTGTGTGTGTGTGTGTGTGTGTGTGTGTGTGTGTGTGTGTGTGTGTGTCCCAAGTAGAGTAGAAATTTCACAATTCTCAAAACGGATTACTCACATTATGTAAAATAACTGTAAAATACGTTAGGTAGTGGTCATATGGCCAACATGCTACATAAATAAATAGCCACAATGCATAACACATAATTAAATATTCTGTAGCGTAAAGTAGGGAAAAATTACAACAGAGGTACAACATCAGTTGTTCAGATTTCACTCAGTTGTAGTTCAGTGTGTCACTTTTGTTAACTTCAGTCTTGAAAAGCCTTTGATCACATAGTCATGGGATTATTTTGAACACGCTTGTGAAATCGGCTTAGCTCCTGACTTCCGTAGTTTAATACTATCATTTATAATGGACTTAAAGCTGGGCACTTTGCGTAAAGGAATTCTTACAAATCCGAATCTCATCGATGCATAAAACATCATCGCTGGCAGTGATGGTATCGACCATTAGCAAGTTCAAATGCGAATTACAAGACCAGACAAAAGAAGACTGTTCTGCGGAAATACTGATTGTGGGGGTGCTTATGCAGATGACGTAACTGTAATTGTCAAACATAATGAAGATTTGATGCGCTTAATTGAGAACCTCTATACGTTTCGCTTGGAGAGCGGTTGTCGGATAAATGAGGGGAAATCACGGATATTGCTGTGGCTTGATTAGGGCCAGCTCATTTACGTGCTTAACATTTACGGTAAAGGTTTCCCAGTTTACTGAAAATATTTATTGCTGACATACTTGTTTATTCTTCTATCAGATATCATATGACATTCTGATATTAAATTGTTTGTTTATAGATTTGTACAGTATAGATAATTGAATGAAACATTACTAGTGCCTTAAGAATTAACTCCTATCAACTGACTGATTACAAAAAGTGTTTAGAATATATCTCACTCACATTGCTGGTGTTTCGAGATTCACTCCGCAGAAGCGATTAACGCACAAAAGAAGTGCTGTTTTTGACCTTGATGTATATACAGGATGAGTCGAAAAACAACGGTGACAGCGCTTAGTATGTTGCGCAGGGCAGCACACTGATCATTTTCTAAACAGGACCCCATATCCGGAAACGCACGGTTTGGTTGCTATAGAACGTCAAACTTAGAGAACTGGTGTCTTAAGTGAATGTTTGGGCGGACGAAAATATACGTGCGCAGATCGTTTGAAGTCACCAACACGTTTAGTATCACGCTTTGTCCTGGCATAATTGCTGACCATATCGTTGGTCCCGTATCTACTCCCAAACAAACATGACCGATATACCTGACATTTCCTACAGGTATTTTGCCTACCTTATTGGAGGACATCCCACTGCATATTTGGAAGTTAATGTGGCTGCAATATAACGGAGCTCTAGCACACTTTGAGAGAAATGTGTGAAATCATCTGAATGTTACACACCATAATAAATGGATTGGTTGATGTGGACCAGTTCCTTGGCCAGCATGATCACCAGATCTGACACCACTGGTGTAGTAGTGGGGTAGTACGCAAATCATGGTGTACGACTGCTGTAGAAGGACCTCATTCCACGAGTATACGGAGCAACTGCCATTCTTTCAGGTCAACCACACATATTGCAGCATTTACGTGAGGCTCAGCGCCAACGATGTAGGCTCTGCACTGGCGTATGAGGTACTCAGTTTGATCCCGTTTGTAATGTTAAACCACTTTATGCTGCATACAGTTTGTTAGTTGCATTGATATGTGGAGTGAACACTTTGATGGTTTACTGCACCCAAAACGCCTGCCTCCGGATATGGATTGCTACTCGGAAAATAATCCGTTTGCCGACCTGCAAAGCATACTAAGTACTGTAGTTCATTTTACTCACTCTGTACAGTATTATTCATAAACTAATGGCCATTTCCATTAATATTCCTTCAATGCAAAGCGTTTCCTATTCTACGTATAAAGTGAATACAATAACTGTATTTTACTATGTTCTATGTGAAGCAGTTTTTAACTATAGCTACAGAACGTGAAACAATTAAGTAGCGCGATACTACATACATGTTTAGTGCCATGCATTTGACGGCCAGCTGTTAGCACACAGGCGGCCTGCACCGGTCACCTATCTGACCCGTACCTAGTTAACTGAGGATACTGTGAAAGTGTACCTGAGAGAAGGGAAAGCATCTTTAGTCAGGTATCTGGGGCAACAGGACTGCGTAACGCTAAATTCTTATGGTATATTGCTTCGTTTCGTAGATTAATATTTTGTGGTACTTTGAAGCTCATTATACCTAGAAAATATGGGCATAAAGGTTTTGTAGCCAGTTTCTCCACGGAGTGGGATTCTACAGATTTTGTGCTCAAAGTCCGAATGCCTTGAATACTCTTATCATTTCAAGACGGGTAACGAAACCACAGGTACGGAAACTGCTTCACTGTAGAAAACAATGAATTAGGAAAGCTTCTGTTGGTGTGCTCTGTTTTTAGATTACTCCCCATTAACATTGACTCCTTTATTTCAAATTTCTTACTAATTGATATATTTTCGCTATGCGTAACAACGTCAAAGTTTAAAAAAGAAAGAAAATCTAGAAATTCAGTTCATATAATTCCTGATGGCTATAAAATGTGTTAACAATCAAAATTGACACAGCCCACATTTTTAAAATAGTTCTATTATATCGCAGAGCAGAGCAGTTTAATTATTAAATACACTAAGAGAAGCATCTTGTGGGTTTTTGACTATTTGAATGTATAAATGCATCATAATAACTCCGTAATCAGTAACATAGAGATAGATTTCCATTTTTGATGCACAACTGATAGTATAGTGTGTTAACGGATTATGCTCCGCCTGGCCCCTTTCTCTATCAAAGCCTGTGTGCGAGAGGTGTTTTGCTGGATAGGACCTGAAGACGAAGTTTTACGACATGTCGTTATAAATATGAAAGTGGGGCTTTTAACGACTTACATTGTGTAGAATTTAATTTCTCTGTTAGAAGGATTTTATTTCTCATAATGAGTTGAGATTTTCCATGCTGAAAGAGTAAGCTTTTGAGTTGTGAAGAGAAGATTATTTTATTGTTCTTCCCGATTACCTGTCTCTCTCTCTCTCTCTCTCTCTCTCTTAATATTTCCTTTAGAATTGTTGTGAGCTTTCAAGATATTGTGTAGCGTACAATTTCCAGGACAAATTTATAACGTACTGCAACATGTAGAATACGCGAGGGAAGAACCAATTTGGAAAAGCTGCTTATTCTAACTACAGTGTACTCGTAGAAGAAAGTATATGGTAAGCTACTCTAAATTTAATATAGCACTTGAACTAAGCTCAAGAAAACAGTAAGCTACCAAATAGTGCACCAAACAAACACTCTTTGTAGTATTTGGTGTGATATTTTTCATCGTGCGGATAAATACTAAAGAAGGAGCTATCTTGTAGCAGAAAATATTAGAAAGTCTTGTGGTGTATTGTAACACAATCTGGTCAAAATATGAGGCCCTTTATTATTCTGTACATAAATGCCTAAAGATGCTATAATACAGCAAAATCACTGTTTTGCATAACGTATCGTAAATTGCAAAATGTTGAAACTTTCTAGTTTTTACTGTGATTTCATTAATGTGACCTAGGTCACCTCCAATGTCATTTCACTTAGTTCATACTGCCATTTCGTTCATATGATTCAGATTGAATTTTCCGTACATTTAATTTCTCTAATGAACGTAGCGCGAAACAGCATCTTTGGCTTATTCGTTCGCCTTAGAATCTACTATTAGAGGTTTCTAAGCTCTTACAGTAATATTACTCACTACACGTCGCATTAGTCCTCACAAACCCGATCAGAGGGCGAGAAACGCACATAATGTCTTGAGTTTTTCACTAGTAAACAAGCTGGCTTATCCACCCTCTGAAAAGCACAACATTGGAGAATATTCTAGAGGCGGAGAGAAGGCAAACTTCTGGAAGATTCTGGCTATCTAGCAATGCGATGCACTACATTGTTGATAGGAGTGGTTACCCCATAGAGACCGTCCAGGAAATATGGCAATACCAACAATTTGCTTTTAGTGGCCGTAAGGTAACAGAGCCGAAAGTTATCACCCTCATGGAATCAAGCTGGTTGCTGCTTGCTTTTACCCTGTCACTTTATGGTGCCTCCCAGACTAGTACTTGGCGCTACATCATGTTACACTCGAACCTGACTGCGCGAATAAACACCGCACCATACAGATATTGCATTGTTGCAACCACCTTTTCACGTCGCTTCGTAAGTGCAACCAAACAAGGATTTCCATTATGGTCAAATTTGCACTGTGGTGACGTCCGGTAGTATCAGTATGTATTTCCCCCAAGACATCTTACACGTTTCTGCTAGGAAGCACCAACTATTCTCACCTATCTGGAGACTATCAGTCCCTCTAAAATAACTTTCTGGGTCACCAGGTGTGACATTTCTCATAGACCTTATAGGTGAGCCATTTCAAAATAACAATTTCTCAGGACTAAGTGTCCACAAATTTGGATGCGTACACTGTTCTCTCATTAGGCGCTCTAGATATCGCCGAACTGCTTACACCTTTGACACAAATTTGGCTTATAGGTCGCAGCACAACTGCGGTATTAATTGTATTTCCCTGTTGACCTGTATGCTCAGTCATAGTGGTCTCCCTCATCCTCTTGTTTCTCGTTAACCCATTTTCTTATTTATCTAGATACTCTTCCACTGCATTAATTTTATTTTGTATGAAAGATTTAATATATGTAACTCGCTTTCAACGTCATCTTTTACAGCTCCCTCAGCTGCCATTATTTTACATTTTACTGTGGCAGTGACAAAATCTAGTTGGAATTTTGTTTCCTCTCTTTCGTTCTGAATTTATGTTTACATATACTTCGTTAAACCTTTCACCTCCTGAACTTCGGATTTCATTTTCTCCACACCAGACTTCATTTCCTTTCCCTTCCATACCGTTAATTATCTCTCCATTCTGGAATTAAGTAACAATTCTGGCATTTATACCCCAGAATTAAAACAAGTGAGACTTCTTCCAGTTCTCACTATTATTCAATAACTTCTTATTGTCAACTGATTAATGTGACCAAGTTGAACTTCCATCTTGATTTCGCTTAATCTACATTCTCACTTCCATAATGTGATCTAGTTTCACATTTCCGGTCACTTCACTTACTTCCACGAATTATGGCATATCGCAGAGTATGAACGAAGTAGCTTCTTCTTCGGAGAATTCATCACTGTAAATTGTACATAAGACATTTCTAGCCTCATCGGATAGCAGCTTCACTGCATGTAAACTCGCTCGGAGACTAACACCTTTAAATCCATATACATGCAATTACAAGTTGCTGTTTTCAATGGAAAATTACAAATTTTTCTAGAGACATGGAAAAGTAAATTTCCAAATGATTCTGGTTATCCCTCATTAGCGTTTCTTTTATTTACGTTGTTGACAGCGCTGCCGCTCCTGCTTACCTCTACCTATCTATACACTTTTGTACTTGAATTACGATTTAATTAATTTAAATTAATTCCCTCTCAGAGTTCTCTATGAAGCCATTGAGCAATAAACTAAAAGATGTTTTGGTGAATCCTTCACATTATCCCTTATAATTTTATTTTTGTGCGTTCTCAGCTAATTCAATGAAAATATTAAAAATTATATGATGTTCTCGCAAAAACTATGAAGTATGGGTGGAAAATACATTACCTCAACTTTCCCCTAAAAGTTTTCAAATTTTGCAAATGTTTGAGGAATCTTTAGGTAATCATTGTGGGCAATAATTTATATCTTTGTACGTTGTGTTTACTTACGTACTATAAAATAAAGGATATATTTTCTTATAAAGTAAATGCACACATAACAGGTACAGCAAAATAAGGACGAGAATTCCGAATATACAGATTCCACACTCCTCAGAACTTTGGTTAAGCCATTTGGAAAGTACGTATGACCTACTGTCGATAAAAACAGTCTTCTCGATACTTAATTAAAATATATGTTAGAGGTTTTCCCATCTTAGCAAATTTCTTTCACTATATAATTGATTCAGCAAGCCCTATTAACAAAGCTGATTACACTACAAGAGCAGAAGAAATCCATTGAAGCTTTCTTATATGTTGATTTTTTTATTTACTTGCGTTCTCTATTCTTACATACCTACAGATGATAGATGATAGCAATAGGTGGAATAAAGGCGGCGGAAATCGGAGATAACGGAGAAAACCCGCCGCTGTGCCGTATAGCCCACCACAAATCCCTCTTACGGTTACCTGGGATTGAATCATCTTCGCCTTAATGAGAGTCAAGCAGTCTAAATGTTGTCCATGGTGCGGTTGAGGCATATTAAAATATTCTGAGATTTGTTTAACAGGGTTACTGCAGGTGGTTACAAAACAGCACTAACATGCTACAAAGTTGGCAAATAGACTCTGTGTTGAGGGGTAGAACTATCGGACGTGTAGAGGCAGGGGAGACACAGACCACAGACTCTCAGGCCCTGAATGTGCCTCAAAATGTCATTTCCAGGCTCTGGAGATGATGACAGAAGCTGTTCATCGGATCCCGGAACCCAGGGGTAAAATGCCGCCGCTACAGGACCGATATTTGACCGTGAAGGAACGATCACAACGGAGGATGCTCTCAAGCCAACTGTCTCCCGAGCTTGCAGCCGCTTCAGGTGTTCGAGTTTCGAGATACTGTAGGCACAGGGATGTCAGCCTCTATACCAGACGTCCAGCAATGTGTGCCTCATTCACATACGGTCCCGTTTACATTGGAGTCAGCAATGTCAACATTGGACCTAGATTGAATAGAATGAATGGAGGAACTTGCAGTTTATAAATGAGTCCAGATTCAGTTTAAAGAATGATTCTCTTCGGCCAATAATCTGGAAAGAACGTGGAACCCGGTTTCATCTCACAAATATTGTGGAAAAACGCCCATTTTCATGTTTCCAATATCGTGAAAATACGCCCATTTGGTGGTGGTGACGCTCTTGCAGGCAGCATAATGTTCAATGATCATACAGAACTGCACATCTTCGACGGTTGTACAGTGAATGCCCAGAGGTACAGAAAATGTGAAATGTGTAGGGTTTAACGTTTACTACATACGGCACCAAAGGCGGTGACACTGATGGTGCACGAGATGAAGATGGAGCACCAGTGGAATGAGATGGCGGGGGAAACCGGAGGTTCCGGAGAAAACCCGCCCCAGCGCCATCTTGTCCAGCAAAATTTTCACTTTGCGGTCGCCTGGGATCGAACCCGGGCCGCCTTGGTGGAGATACTAGAACTACCTAGGCGACCTCCTGTAGGTGCAGTTGGTCCATACTTCACATTAATGGACGTTAATGCATATCCGCATAGAGCCTACCAGGTGGACCACTATCTTGAAAGGGAATATATTCAGCGCATGGATTGGGCAGCGAAGTCCCGGATATGAACCCTATAGAGCATGCCTAGGATGCATAGGAAGAGGAGTTGCATCCCGTCAGACATCACCGAGGGCACTTCCGGACCTCCCACATACTCTCCACGAGAAATGGAAACTGCTGCCTGCAGAGCTCTTGAACCACTTTTATACAGAGCTTGCCAGGGCGCTGCGAATCTGTGTAATTATGAGGGTCACAACACTTCATATGAACCACCCAGGAACATCATTGTCATTCTGTAAGTGATCGTCAGATTGTTTGTTTTGTTTAATTTACATCCTCCAACGTTAAGTCGTATCGGACGATGACTGAAATGAGGAAATGATGCTGAAATGAGCCCAGGGTCCATAGAGATTAGAGATACCAGACATTAATCTTTCAGGATAAGGGAAGAGCCCGGAAAAAACTTTATCCGGATAACTCACTCTGACCAAGATTCGAACTCGGGACCTGAACTTAAGGCAGGCACACTACCGTCCACCGAGGTGGGCTAATCAGGTTTTGTGCTTGAGTAAAAAGGTGTCCCGAGGTCAAAATTGCTTGCTATTTCTCACTCTGTTGCATACAGATCATGCGTGATGCGTTAATAACAACATACTGCTTTGTGCTTAACTTTGTACAATAAATGTAATAGTTTGGTAATAACCTATTTAATTATGCTTTACTTTTGGACACTAGTGCACATTGAATTATGGTTTGTTCCCTGTGTGTCCTAAATTGTGATCATATAATATACTAATTGAAATGAAACATATTGTATTTTCTTCTGTGTCCATATTTTACAGTTATACTCCGTGGATTAATAGCAGCTATTTTCTTTTCCATGGATTCTCATATATAATTCAGGCCTTCTTTAAAATTATATGCTTTTATGAGACCGCTTTTTGATACCATGAGTGTTTTCATACACAGATATACTAAAACTACATGAGTCCTTTTTAATTTTTAAATAATTTAAGAAAATAATACGTATTTTGGTTTCTTGCCTCATTTCAGTCAGAATAAATTGGGCTTTCCAATGGTCAAAGGTATGATCACGCGCGCGCAATCACATACACAAACACAAGACACACATTCTTCCTTTATATAGAGGAATAGCGGGTAATTTTTAAAGCTTAATTTTATATTTTTTAAATTAATAAATATATGTCTTTCTACACAGGCAAGGCACAAAAATTGTTCTGCATCAAAATACCATAAACGGCATTTGGCGCCTCACGTTATTACGTTAAACATACCTAAGGGTTTAAATGAAATATTTTAGTACCATTAGCTCATTATTACCGGTATACTTTACAGTTTCGGATTGATCAAGAGCGTTCCATTAGTAATGTACCAGATTATGGAATAATCATTTTTAAAATCAACACAAATGCCTATGTTCTAAGGAGTATTAATTTAGTTGTTGCAGGAATAAACTTAAATTATATTTTGTTGAAAATTATAGCAACAAGATTATTTGAAATAATTAGAGACGTATCTTTCTCTCCCTCACCCCCTCGCTGTCTCTTTCTAACATTCGTGTTGTGGATGTGGAAAATAGGCACACAAAACTCTGTGGAGTGTTAACACAAATTAGAACATAAAAACAATTAACACTATACAGTCTCGAAACGGCCTATTACATTTATTTTTCAGAATATTAAAGATATTAAGTAAGTAACTTATTTTGTCAGCTGCCGTACAAGTGCAGATAGACAACGTCAAATGCACAACAACATTAACAATTATAAAATTCTTGAAGAGAGTAAAAGCATAGCTTTGTAAGATAAATCTTTAAACAGGGTTAAGCTTTCTTAACAATTTGATGTACCTTATGTCCTTAGGCAGATTATTTACTACTTCAATTGTAGAGAAAATTGGTGACTTATAAATTTAAATGCTCTATATTGTGCTATATGTATGTCACTTTAGTTCTAGTGTCATAATTACATGCGTCCTTATTTTTAATAAATAGTTCAGGATTATTAACGGAATATATATCAGACTTATAGATAAAGAAGAATAAATGTAAGAGACAAAATTCCAAAATTTCTAAAAATATATCTAAGAGAATCCCTTGTTATTAAGTTAAAACAATTTTCAACGTTCGTTTATGGATAAGGAAAATCCTATTAATATTGCATGCATTGTCCAGAAGATCACTTTATACGTTAAAACAGAATGAACGAGGGAAAATAAATGTTTAATAAATTGTCAAACTCTAAAGATAGTTTAAGACATTCAAGAGCAAAACATACTTTGTTTTATCTATTACGTGTATCCTCCAAATGTGCACTATATTAAAGCTTTTCATCTAGGAATATACCTTAAAGTTTTACAATAGGTTAAATTTGAGTATTTGTTAAGGGCCGACCATTAACAAAGTATTATGAAACGACAGAATAATAGTGTTTTCCATGTTTTTAATTAATATACTTGCATCACATCAACTTTTAAAAACGTAAGTAATATCTTTAATATGTTTATCCAATTTATCTACAGTAATTTAGGATATAAACATGAACACATCATCTGCATTATTGGTCTATTAATATACATATATATCCAAATCATTAAATGTAAAGCAAAAGTAATAATGGATACAAAATGGAACCTTGGGGAACACCAATGATAAGGACTTGTTCTTTTGCAATTGTTTTGACATCTTTATAATTGCTTTACAACCAGAAATGTATGATAAAATTCAATTTTTAACACAACCTCTAATAACCAGTCTATTTAGTTAAGTTCTTAAGAACGCATCATGGATACAGTCAAATGCATTAGAGAGGCTTAAAGAATACACCAGCAACAAATAAGCTTTTATCAAGAGAACCATAAATATGATTTACTAGATGCATTTTAAGGGGAGTGTAAATGATGACTTTAGTGGACAAAATTGAGCCTAGGGATTTGTGAAGCAATTTGTGCAGCTTATCTGCAACCTATTTATTTTTCTTCCATTAAAATCCAATTTCATAAACCTATTTCACATTATTTTATAAACTGTTTGATAGAAATGTAATTTTGTGTTTAATTGGTAGTTAGGGAAAACTTATATTGATAAAAAGGTTGTTATATAAGATGTAAAGTAAATTTAATTTTAAAACATTTTTTTTTCAATACCATTTTACGCTTTATGTTTGAAAGCGTATAGCCTTTTTTCTGCGCCCCTTAAAATATTAACCCTTTTAATAAATCAACAGCAAACGTGTGATAGAGCATGCTTTGAGAAATTCGTTTCACTATCCTAAAGATAGTTGAAAATAATGGTTCAACATTTAGGTATCTCTACTATCGACGAGATATTATATTAACGCTTACTATAAACATTGCTGCAAGAGAAAATTTAATTAAAGAACCCCAGTAAACTATCCTTGTGAAATTTGAACTATAATGTTATGTTTCATATACGAATACAAGATACATATTTCACCATGAAGCTTTCTCTTTATGCTGGACGTAAGCTATGCTGTTTGCTAAGTTCTTTTAATTATTGATTGAGGTATTGATTAGATAAAAGATACATAGTAAGCCACAGGTTACACAAAGAAAAAGGATTAAGGAAATGCTACCTTTAATTTACGACGAATAGTAAATGTTTAGTTAGGTAGCTTTTTTAATCTCAAAGTAAAATCCTGAACATTTTTAAAAACCAGTCCACGTTTAAAATATAAGAGCTGCTGCAGAAATAAAAGAACCTTTTTTGTTTTGAAAAATTAAGTATATTATTTAACGTTCGCAGTTCGTATAATAAGAGATTTTCAAGTCATTATTCTGCAAATGACATTGGTTTGAAAAAAGGATTTAAATCCCAAAGATAGCAACTAGTGTAAGTAAATTAACAAATACTTTAAATTTAAAACAACAACAGTAACTTTTCTGTTAAACCAATTTCACACCTGTAGTTACTGATTAATGGAGCTGAAAATTGAAGTAGAAAAAGCACACCTGACTCTCACCCAAAATATATTACGTAGCTGTAAACAAGCAGTGAAATTTGAACGTACAACCTGAAAGTCAGATGCAGCGTGATAGATGTATCTTTCCCGCCATAGTAAAGCTAGGTATTAAATATACAAAAAGCCGCCAAAACAAATCCGATTTCTCGCGTGGCATCTCTTGCATTACTAACTCAGACTGATGGAACATATTAATGTAGAAGTAAAAATGGATCAAAGGGTTACAGACCGATGTATTTTTAATCTAACAAACGTTAGTGAAACTGAAAGCTGGAGACGAAAATGAAGGAAAACGGTAGTAAAATTCCAATTTCCACCCGTCAGATAACTTTTCATGACTATTATATAAATTAAGATAAATACTGATATTCACTTTAGCTAAATGATGATACATATTTGCCTAGAAATGGCTAAAATATTGCGGAGTCAGCATTAATATATTTATATACTAAGTCGTTACCAAAGAACCTATGAAACTGAAAATCAAACAGTAATCACAGGTTTAAAAATGTTCTCTCAATTGAACAGCATACAAAAATGGGTTGAGCAACCCTCGGTGGGACCGGTTACGCGACGTGCAACCGGCCTGCGTGACTGGTTGTTGTGGGGTGTAACAGGAACTCTGAAGAAAGCAGAGCACTGTCGTCTATGTCGTTTGTAATATATAAAACAATGTTTCTTAAAGAAGAAAAGAAATTTACTTTTGTGTGTGAAGCAAGGATATATTGGAAATGTGTCTTTTCTGTTTCAAACATGTTTGGCACCCGTTCATAAAATTATCCAATGCACTCTATAATACCCTTTTTGAAATGGGAACAGTTACTTCACGAATAGAATTTTTAGCTTTAAGTAAGATTTGTGGGTAAGTTTGGTTAACTTTCTCTTTCAATGCCCTCCCAGGTAAATATTGCAGGTAGGTATTTGAGAACAACGAGGTGGTATTATAAGAGAAAGTTCACAAAGCCAATTCACAATCCGTCTTTTAACTTAAATGAAAGAAACTTCTCCCCTTTCTCAGAGAAAACAGTTGAATGTAAAGTACAGTTTTTTAAGCATGTGCTAGAAATGCTTGGACAACAATGAAAAGCTCCTGCAATAGCTCCTTGCTTGATATACGTGAATAATTTACTTTCCTTTTTAAGTGCTTAGGCTATGTCATTGGAAGTGACTCCACTGACAAAAATTTTTATGTACTGTGGACTTCCAGCCACCTTCACAGAGAACACAGCAACCAGACTCCACGACCGGCCGTACACCAGGAAAGGGGATCCAACAAAGAGTCATGAAGCATTCAATGTTGCTAATATTAAAAATCATAAACATAAATGTGTATCGAAGCGAAGCAGGCTTTCTCCAAATTACATATTTATTTTGATACAGATCTAATAGTTTCCAAGTAATGATAAATGTTGTTAGAATCGAAAATGTCACAGGTTACAGAAAAAAAATTCAAGTGTATGGAATTGATACCCATGACAATATTTGAAAGAAATTGTGTTTAAATTAACCTCTTCAGAGCCTCCCAATACTGTCAAAATGTTGAAAAATGTTCACATGAAAGAAAGTTTTAGAAATATGGCAACTGTTTCTGGTAACTTAATATAAAGATTACTTTTGGGGGCCCCCATTATGAATCAACATGAGATGTATACAGAAACTGTTAAATGCAATGTTAATGGACGAACTCACACCTATGACACCTAAATTGAATATTACGTTATATGGTTTTAAATTTATAGGCTAAATTAAATTTTACAATGTTCATAACAGTTATTTTATAAAAAGTAACACAAAAGATAGGAATAAAGTGGTCAATAAATGACTGTCTACAAACACGAACTGAATATGTATTGTTAGGGGAAGGTAAAACAAATTAAAAATTAAAGGTTGCATGTTATATTAGGTTCATAAAGCACTTCACGACTTTTGGTGTCATTTTTGTTAAAGCAACATCAACATGATATTTAGGCATTTAAATTTTTCAGCATGAAATGCAGAAGCTTGCACTCGGAAATATAAGAACTGGAAAATGGACTAACGCTAGAAGGGCCCTCTTTCTAATTATTGGACACTTATCTTCGATATGGCACCAAATTTTAACAAATACAAAAGGTTAAGGTACTCAATCTTGACCTTAGGATTGAAATCGCTGGAATGTTATTTTCTTTATTATGACCGCTAGAATGCTGTGTTGGTAGAAGCGTTTTTTCGACTATATTATGTGTAAACATAACAATACATTAGGTAATTATAGCAATCTCTACACTTCCGCTATTCTGTGTTTTTCTTGACAATTAAGGGATCACAAATTTTCTTTCAGCAACTATGGTAAAAAATGTACTCCTATAATTCTCGGCATAAAAGACACACTTTAATATATATGTGACATAATCTCCCTAGACATGTGGAACAAGTTTGAAACACATTTAATTTATACCCCATCCAGGAAAATTACGAGACATTTAGTCGTTGCAATGGTTTCATTTTTCCATTCTGGATGCTCATGTTTTACTACAAAAGTGTAGTTAGATGCCGAAAAATCGCCCAAAATGCATTTAAGTGTGTGGGTGACAAATATCCAAATGGAATATTTATATCAGCTTTATCTCATTTCTCCCTTCCTACCGCTGGTGTTAGGAGTCGCTCGGTTCCCTCAGATCGAGGGAGCAGAAGCATTTGATCCTGAATATCAGGGTTAAGGGATCGGCTCAACGCCTGGGATGATGAAGAGATGAATAATAGAGCAATTGGTGAAATGATGGTGGGGGAAACCGGAGGACCCGGAGGAAACCCACCCCAGTGCCATGTTGTCTTCTAAAAATCCCACTTTACGGTCGCCTGGGATCGAACTATTTTATTTTTACAAAACTAATTACCTTAGTCATGCAATCTTTTATGGCATTTTGTTGTCAAATATTTAGAAAAATATTATATGGACTACATATGGACATTCCTGCCAGATGTTTTGTTATAAAGGTGTTGAGGAATGTAACTTTAATATAACATACTTAGTTCAATGTCTGCATTATCACAGTATAAATTAATATCTTAAGAATTGAATTGCATAGGGAACTGAAGCTATAATTATAATTAAACGCTCCTTTAATTGCTAATAATGCAAGTGCAGAAATATTGAAATTTCAGCTCTATTTTTCACAGATGTGCCTTTATCCTTTTGCTGTACTCTTATAATATTTGTCGGAACATAAAGTAAACATTTTAATTAGTTAATGGTGGATTACATACATCTTTGACACTTAAGTAAAATAAAATCATTTTTGCACCAAATTTTTATGTCGTATTACTGCTTAATGGAACAAAAACAAAATGATTTCGTTCTATACCCTTCTTTCGTTTATAATGTCTATATTTTTCTTTGGAATAAATCACAAGAGGAAGTAGAAACGTACAAATACAATTAGTTGCCTTTGAGATAATAAATGTCAAAGAAACACTTTTGCAGGTTTTATAGGCCCTTAGAGTTGTCTTAATCGTTCATATAGATAAAGCCACTATATTAATAGAAACTTCGTGTACAAAGTTACAGCCTACAAAATAGCGATAGCATTGAAGAGACCAATGTGTGAAAACTGAAGATAATTCTTAAAAATTAGGTCTGTGCAGCAAATCATTTTGATGATGATATAACGGATGACTGTACAATGATTCAGAACAAATTCATTACCTACAATGCCAGCAAATTGCTTCCTAATTATTTTTCAAATCTTATCACTCAAAGTGTTGTTTGAGGTGTAAATATTCATATTTACTCTGTAAGCTTGACCGTAGGTTCCTTAAATTGTAATAAGCGAAACTTACTACTGGAAAAGTTTAGAAAAATACAAATAATGAGGCGATGAACTTTAAAGGTTTCTCATATAGAAAGAGCGAAAACAATATATTTTGCTAGAATTCATACCAGTTGCATTATAAATGTGCACTATCTAATTTTCCCGGACAAAATGGTTTTACGTCTATACATTAAGCTTTCTTTTCTCTACCACATTTACTTCCCTTTAACTTTATTTATAATTTAATAAAAATACTGTTGGTCTTAAGTTTAGGCAATGATGACAAATTCTCTAGCACGTAACATTTTTAATTCCATCTTGAATATTACTCTTTTCACTGTAAGTATTTACTGCTAGTTGGTGCATTGATGAAGTATGAGATTTATTTTTCAAAATATGTGAACTAACTTCAGACTGTGAACTAACATCAGTTAAGTTGACTGATAAATTAAAAGGAACCTAATAATGCGAATTGTTAATGTTTGTGATGTAGTCGTATTTCTGTTTCTCAGCAAGAAAAAGTATAACTGTTGAGCAGTTAAATCTTCCACTTTCTGAAGTATCAATGCTTCACGCTTTAAACCTGTTCCCGTAATAATAATATCAATAGTGCCCGTCTCGGTAGCGTAGATAGTAGCGTGTCTGCCTCTTGTTCAAGAAGTCCTGAGTTCGAATCTCGGTTAGGGTGAGTTACCTGAATAAGGGTTTTCCGGGGTTTTCCCTTTTCCTGATAGGCGAATGTCAGGTAACTATAAACTCCATGGACCTCGGACTCATTTGAGCATCATTTCTCTCGTTTCATTCATTGTCCGATGTGACAACATTGGAGGACGTAAATTACAACAACAAAAGCCAGTAGTTTCTTTGGATATGATTTATTCAATTTCCTTAGCTAAATTGGCTTCAGTAATTGCCCTTCTTCAACTTGGCGCACGCTAATTCCTATTTCTCATGAAAAACAAATTTAACTCAAGCTTGTATATTATGCATTATTTTAAAATTATGTAAATATTTCTTGGAATTATTATGTATCTCCTCATCCTTACATTAAAAAGCAATTTATGTTACCCGAAAATATTTGCGGACTTAGTAATCTCAGTTTTAAGGTATAACAGTAGTCCGTTTTATGATGAAATGAAGGCTAAGATATTCCACTTCATAATTCAATCGGAATTCGTAGATTTCACTATCTGTGTCATATTCCCTGCAATGTAAGAAAATACCAATACAGACATATTACTCTGAATTATATGTTGATATCTCTAAACTATCTAAGGAACACGTGGAAAAAGCTATGTCCACGAAAGACTTATTTTTAACGTATTTCATTTAACATCAGTGGGAGCAGTTACGAGTTCTTAATATCGTTAATTTCTTTTCTCTACACACAATTAAACGCCTAACCTAATTTTGAGGTAATCTAGATCTATGCAGTACACAATGCTCTCTTATAAATTCTTGTCCAACTTAATTCATGTTTATTCTCTTAAAAGTAACACACAAAAGTTCTAGTTAATAGTTGAGAACACAGCAAAGGCAGGTCTCTTTGAGTTGGATCCTATAAGTCAGTTCACGAACCCATGCTTACATCACTAACCACTCTAAGTATGTTATGAACAATGCTGTCCTCGTCATTTGTAAAAGCCATTCAAACTGACGCATATACTGGAGTCGTCCTGGATCCTATATTCAGGTGGGAAGCAGGCAAATCAAATCCTGGTGGTATTCAGAAAGGAATATGTGCCATTCAAAAACCAGTGCAATCCTAGGTCTGCAGTGAACATCATCATTATTCAGCTATATATTGTTGAAGTTTTAATCGGGACCAGGGATACTAATCCATATATTCTTGTATCCTTTTACTCGAAATGTAAATTAAAGAATTCATCTATTGAATCAGGGATTCTAAGTGGTATTCAGGAGCCACTACCTACACTGAAAAATAGTTCTAACTATGTATATGCCAACTTTTACATTTGTAACGCAAATTACACCGTCTTAGATAAGGACAATTACTGCTATATATGTACGCTTATTTGTAGTTGAAGTTATGTTCAAGTTGTGACATATATACTTCCAGGCATTTTAATAACTATTTGCTTTGTTTGTAACTTAAATGATTTAGGGCATTTTGTTATTTTATATATGCTTTCTTTATAGCAGACTGCTATTAGAGGAAGCTAATTGGTTCATAAATTATGTATATAAATGGCACTGTTAAAAGTAACGTGTTCGTTTTATCTAAAGGTTATTGTTTTAAATTGTGTATACACCGAGAGTCAGAAACGTATATTCATAAATTAATGAAAACTTCTGAAAAATCAAAGAATTAAATTTGCCCATAGTAAAAGAATATGATAAACAAACTTTATGAGCTAATACATTTTCTCTTCCTTTTAGTGCATCTAAACTTGCAATTATTTGAAGCTTTTAATTGAGAAGCACTGGCTTAGGCACGCAAACTGTAAACCTAGCTTTACTGCAATCCTTTTACTACATTTTCAATATATTTCCACTCTGTGCAAACGTTTAAAAATTATTTTCAAAGCTTTCCCTCTACTTCTCTAAATTAGATTTAAGAAAATATTCTTTTCCTTTTTCATGGTGCTTCAATTTTGAAAAATAAATTAGGTTCCAAAAAAAATCAAGCATATTTTACATTACATAACGTAATATACCTTCAACCTATATATTAATCATTGTAGTTAACACAAAATCGAATACCTATAGGGGATCCTTTTGTGAAAATGTTTACTGAACATCTGAACTTTACAAGCGATTATTTTTAAAAATGCATTTTGTGGATCATTTTTATTAGAAAATAGATTTATGTCATAAAAGTCAGTATTTCAATAACCATATAAAATATAATTTGTAAAAATGATAAAAATACTTTCTATTACTTGTTGTATCTAATAAGTGGCCTACCTTTTGAGGTAGGTACCTTATATATGTG
The DNA here is from genome assembly GCA_030765055.1 of Mantis religiosa. NCBI lineage: Eukaryota > Metazoa > Arthropoda > Insecta > Mantodea > Mantidae > Mantis > Mantis religiosa. The sequence goes on along the minus strand of CM060948.1, from coordinate 98,509,434 downwards.
GATTTTCAAAATAACAAGACTGGAGACAGAATGGGCTGAAAAGTCTGAATTGAACAGAAACTAATCCAAAATTCACCTACCAACCTGTGAGGCCAACAAAAGTCCAATATTAAGGCTTCTCCCACAACAGGATTTAAGTTGGGACTTCATGAAAGTGAGGCTTAAAGTTTAACGAATTCAACGGACACCTATCTCGCTTAACATCTTTAAAAGAAACCCTGCTCTTTCAATAAGACAGTAGGACACAACAGGTTGTTTACTTGAATCTAAAACATATCTCTTTAATTTGCTAGATACTTGTAAATATTTATTAACACAAACAGATTTTACACTTATAATTTTGAAATCATACACTTTTTGAGTAAAGGTAAGGTCCTTCCTGAAAGTAAGAAACTATACTCAAACATCAAAGTGCAGTGTGGATGTAAAAGACAAGAAACCAGTAGCAAAGGAAAGCATATATCTGAGGATCGAATATGGCGGAGATACTCCAAGTTGTATTTGCAAGTATATTTTGAATTCTTTAGTTATCGGAAGAAGCCCTTATATAGGACCATTATTGCTTATAATTCAATTCTACATTGTAATTTATAAATGGCCAAAATGTATCCATAGTCGTCATGAGAGCCAAGCAATATTAAATTTCTGAATAAACCATAATTTTGAAATTAATGCACTAAAGTACCCATAACTACTTACTAAGTAAACTAAACTCTAGGGTTTAGGTACTTACAGCTCATCGCATCGTTTTAGAGAGTCAATAGCGGTGGCTTTCAATAGAGAAAGACGAAGACCTATGGTTCTAATAGCAGATATTATTTAATTTGTTACGTTTGGTTTCATTATTATGGTGTATAAATGCTGGTAACCTATGTCACATTCATTAGGAATTTTGACAAATATTGTTAGTGAAATTTCAAAAATATCTGCTGGAAATTAGATGTTTGATATCTTATTGCTTTTTCATCAACGCTACTACGCTCATGGCAGAAACAGCATAACTTTTGAAGAACCTGTAGATTTTGCCGATTTGGAAAGATAAATATATTGATGGTACTCCAAAACTTTATTGAGGTTGCATTCAAAGATCCTTAGGTATCAGCATACTGGATTCATACGTTGCGTCAGCTAATGTGCTTGATTCAAGCGACACAATTTATATTAATTTATTACAGATATATTGAACTCTGCTTTTCGTCGTTTTTTCTAAAGTTTAGAGCATTTGGTAGACTATCTGAGCATATCCTGCGAGGCATGAACTTCAACTCTCTCCAAGTTCACTTCTCTTCATCGCCTCAGGGTATAACCCAAAACGTTCTTACTGAGTGGTCAACTTCAACTTATACACCATATGTGTACAATGTCTCTAGCTGGGGGCTACTCTACTACAAAATGGACGTTGGTTTCTGCAGTAGCGCTCAAGGCAATAAGATCAAGTGGCAGGCAGGATATTGTAAGATTCTATTACACTTGTTTACTCAAGGCAAATCTTGGTTTCTAGCAGTAATAGAGCTAAGGTTGTGCTCTGGGAGAAAACCCTCTTGCCATTTTGCTGCCAATCCTTTACAATTCAGGTTTAAAAATATACTTATATTTCTCAGAACTCTTTACTGAATTACCGCATCTTTAAACGGGTAGAAGATAATGGCGAGAAAGATAACAGCACAAAGCGTGGTGGTGTCGCGACTAATGTGAACTGTTCCATTCAGAAGGTCACAAGTTCGATCTCAGTCAGTCTGGCCTTCTGCGGTTCCCTCATTTCTTCCCTCCCCCCTAGGAGTATTAGCCAAAATAGATATTTGTGGAGGAAACAGTGTGTGAGGTGTCCCCCTTGGTTTTATACCTTTTACTTTTTACTGCAGAGCGTTTTCTTTGTATAATTCCTGAAAACTCTTAGCTTCAAGACTCTTTAACTCACACTTCATTCTGCTGACAAAAATTTATATAGGAAAATGCTGACTTGACTTCAACAACTTTGTTGCCTAATAAATAAATATTTTGCGTGTTAAAAGTTGAACCTTCAGTGCTGTGTCTTGTCCTGCCAAACTGAAAATGTTTCCGTGCATTCTGAATAAAATTCCAAAGAAATCTCAAAGAAATAAAACATATGTATACCGTAAAGTTTAGAGAGCCTAAATCCACGCAACTAGCCTTCTCCTTTAAGGACAGTCCTCATGAACAAAGTTCACCACAGGATGTCAACAAAAAACTCCATTTTGTTAATACAACGCATATGCAAAAGAAAGTGCTAAACCAATTTACAAGTGCAATCACTGAAAACAGCAATTTAGGGTCTATAATTTATATACGTTATTTGATTTCATATTTCTTGTTACAATCTCTAGCATATACAACTTCATACATATACAACATATATAGTATATAATAAATACAAAATCTTGCATACTCCTCATTTTGGAGTTGCACTTTCCAATACCCCATTATAGTTAACCCAGGTTGTGTATATAATGAAGCATTTTAAATCTTGGGATCTAGACTTTTGTTTCACTTTATCCCTTACAATAATTTTTCAAATTTTTCTCATTAGTCATTCCTGTTTTCCAAAGCCATTTTTGTCTTACCTCGCCAGTAATTTTTTCCAGTTTTATTATGTTTGCTTCTGATTTTAGGTTCAAGATTCTTTTTCCTCTTATTTCATTTGGTATGTCTTCCCACTTCTGCAAAAAAATTCGTCTCTCCAATATCTGGTTTTTGACAGTCAAAAAAATACAATGCTAAGTACTATAATACTTTCCACACATTGGAAGTCTTCGCTTAATATATCCATTCCTTATAGCCCTTAAGTATATTACTCCAGCTCTAAACCATGTCATCCATTCTGTTCCTACTTTATCACAGAAGTCAGTACATTTTTCTCTGCCACAATCAGTTTTCCATGTTTTATATAATTTCAGAGATATTTGGTTATTAAGAATAGCCGCGTTTCTTGTTTTTCAATATCTTCAGTTCTTGATTTTACTTCTTTCCAGAATCCCTTTCATATTCTTCCACTATCTAGTCATGATGAAACCATACCTACTTCCTGTAAAATCTTTTGAATTTCATATATCCAAGTCTTTCTCCCCTTTATTCCTGCTTCTGCTACCAAACACTGTTTAACGTATTCTCCTTATCTAAATTCCATATTCTGAGCCAATATAATTTATATAAGACCCAGAGGAGCAGCCTGCTACAGCTTAATCGTCCTGCCACTTAAAATCAATAAACCTAATTAATAAATCCCAAAACATATGTCTAAACTTCATTGAAGATGGGTACGGAGCAACAAAACTCAGGCTGTACTCAGTTTGTCAACACCTCGGTTCATCACACACCATAACTCAACTTGAGGTAAACCGGAGGAGTCTCTAAATTTGCTGATGCTAGTTGTGGTATAACAGTTTATCCACACATCTACTTATTTGTTTTCTAGCGGTGCTTACAGACTAGATATTAGCAGCCCTGACGATTGAACAGCGCAGCCGGAAACTGACTGCAACATGCAAAAGCGTGAACTAATTAAGAAATGCAGACTTTGAAGAAAGCCCCAATCCGACTACCGACCACATGCAGTTTAGTACTAGTCCGAAGCTGACAATCATTCTTACGAAGTGGGGAGATGAGGTAGTAATCACATCATTTCCACCAAAAGAAAAGGTTTCCTTCATCACCAACAGAACGCTACCTAGCGTAGCTCCGTAAGTCCATTATAGTGCTGAGAAGTCACGTTTTCAAACACGAGTAGAAAATCTGGTCCCACATTGGTGGTCTGGAAGCCAGGCCTGGAAATAGGAACGCCACGCTTTATCTCACTAAGCCATGATCATTTCAGTAGTTATACTTAAATAATGCTGTTGTAAGTTATGGAACCTTTGAATTTAAAAAAAACTGAAAATATTTAAGTCACCATAAAGACTTAATTTAAAATGTGATCACCTCGCATATTCACATGACGTTTTAGTACCTAGCCACGAATTCTTCGAACTGAAGTAAGGTTTCAGGTTTAGTATGCACACAACCAGTGTAAAACATAATAAATCCATAAAAGCTCAACTTATTTTATGGTTTTCACGTATTATTTCTTCTTAAAATGATATTGAAATGTCCTGTTGTTGACCGAAAGAAGCAACACGTTTGGGAAATACTATTCCTGTCGGCATGTTGCCATATAACTGAATTGGTTGGAAGAATGGAACGGCGATTGAAACATTGAGTTGTTTGCTATTCCCCTTTTCTACAACTAATACATTTGTGTTGCCTGACACAGTTATCATATTTCATGTACTTCTTCAAATTTAATAGTGATACTTGTATTATTTATAATATTTGTGTAAAGCGGTTATGCCTTACGTAGCGTCTTATTTTGAACGCTTCATTCGCTGAGGAATTGAACAAAAGACGTCTCCAATCCCGTGCAATAACAGCAGTTCACAAAAGTCCACAAATTCTCTCAAGGAACAAATTCTCGTTGCACCAGAAATGCGCGCACCAGCTTCCTCACTCGCTCCAAGAGGTTCATTTCGACAAAAACTCATATACCTTCTTGCTCATATCGTCACCATAATTTTCCGGAACGTTAGAGATACCGAAATATCCAAAAGGTTCTAGTCCTCTGGAGAGAGCGCTTGTCGTGTTTACGCTGGGTGTGCGCGCACCTTATCGGATTGCGGTTTCGACTTCCCGGTGTCAGTATCCTGGCACCTTGGGACATTGCCGCTGCAACGCAACAGATCTTTGTACCACTGAAGACAAACAGATTGGTAATAATTGTAATCAAAGTTTTTTGACATTAAACTGTGTATCATAGAGAACTGAGGTCATAAAGGTAGTTAATAATAAAGTTTGTTAATGGTATACCACACATCATTCAAGATCTGTTTGTTAATGCGTTGCATCCCGGAGTTTATTACAATATATATTACAAATTTTCGTTATATGCTGCAAGACCAGAAATTGTTATCTAACATAACATTATGAGCAATTTCATACATTTGTAATTGTTTGTATGTTGCAAAATGGGTGTGTGTGTATGTGTGTGTAGTGTAGTGTTTAGCGTCCACTTTTACTACATACGGCACCGCTGGCGATGACACTGATGATACATGAGATAAAGATGGAGCACCGGTGGAATGAGATGGCGGGGGAAACTGGAGTTCCCAGAGAAAACCCGCCCCAGTGCCGGGTTGTCCACCACAGATCTCACTTTACGGTCGCCTGGGATCGAACCCGGACCGCCTTGGTGAGAGCCAAGTGATCTAACTACTGAGCCACGGTGCGGCTCTGCAAAATGGGTGCACTAACCTTTATTCAGTATACCATATACGGCAAGTGTTAAATTACAAATACTGCCTATGTTTTATGTGAGAAAATTTATGTTATGGATCAAATAAACGCATATAATCTGAAGAAGTTTGCTTAATTTCAAGTCAAATCTTGCAAGAATATTTCAAAGAACGATTAATCGGCACGTTTATTTATATAATGCACAGAAAAATAATCCCTACTGCAATTTCTTGTACAATACTTTTCCAGAATTTTGTAATATCTTTTAAATACATTTTATTTAAGATAAAAAGCATTTGGAGCATGTTGTATATTTCTTCCATGGGAACTGTATGGTGCCAATAGGTGGTATCAACAAAAGAAGCGCACGCTTCTGTAGCGCAGGTGGTAGTGAGTGTGCTTCACTTCAAGAGCTCTCGAGTTCGGATCTCGACAAGATGTTTTCCGAGGTTTTCCCTATCCTGAATGATGACGGGCATCTCTAAGCTCTATGGATACCGGGCTCAATTTGAGCATCATTTCACCCATTTCATTAATCGCCCGATAATTACGTTTGGCATTAATTTAAAAAGGAACAGCTAAGTATGAAAGCGAACAACTTCAGCAATTATATTAAATGGATTAACATTTTACATTGTTTAGGGAGCAAGTAAAATTCCGCACAAATAAAAGGTATGTTATCATAGGGAGGATTACTTATATACTGTTTTAGTGTAAATTAATGTTTAATAGTAAATAAGTAGTGTATTTTTAGAGCCATTCTGTCTATGCGAAACTAGAAAACAAACCATATATTACTTACCTATAAGTGCTGAGTAATACAGATATTCATTATAATGCGCTTTTTGCAAGCATATTAATTATCATTTCTGAAACTGGTCGTGGATAAATATGGTCAAAGTTATGATGCAGAGTTTTATAACAATCTCAGAGACCATTCATTACTTTTATTAACTTGCAGCTGTTTTACATAGATAAACTGGTACGTGGAATTCAAAAACAGGAATTAAATAGAGCCACTTTGGCAGTATAAATTCGTGGAAACATCTATAACCTTTATTATGTCCTTATAAAGGAAAGAGAAGCTTCAGAATGTAATTGCTGCCGAAAGTATGCTGAAGTTTCAGGTAGTTTAGTTTTGGTCATAGCATTCATTAGTTGCGCAGTGAAGTAGAATGGATATACCTCCGTCGCTGCTGTACATAGTGTAAGGTTAATTGATACATACATAATGTTTCTGATGGTTTCCTTTATTGTTGTGGTTGATGCTAACTTGTTGGAAAATATTTCTCAATTTAAATTTTTTATAAACTACTACACGAATATTCATCAGACTCACGTTCAAGAGGTTCCGAGTTCGAAACTCGATCAGGGTGAGATACCTAGATAAGATTTTTCCAGGAATTTCCTAATCCTGAAAGATGAATGTCGAGTAACTCGAAGCTCTGTGGATCCTGGAATCATTTGAGCATAATTTCAAACGTTACATTCAGCGTCCGATATGACTTAACGTTGGAGGACGTAAATTACAAAAAAAAAAAAAAAAAAAAAAAAAAAAAAAAAAAAAAAATTGTCATTTAGGAGTATTTTCGGCATATAAATTGTTTTATCGGGTTTTTCTGTTATGAACCCTTCTCAGGGATGCAAAAACTTCAGCACTTATGTTAGTATGAACATAATTTTAACAACAATAAATTGGGTTCACAAAATGATTTTATCCTAATGCTAAGAAACATTAGGTAAAGCTCTGTTGTTTAAACGTTAACGTCTTAAACTCATATTATTTCAAGGGAACTCAAAGAAAAAAGGGAACTAAAGACTTAAAGCCCGTAAACATATCTATGAGATAAACGAGATATTTTATTTCTAATATAATGGGGAAAATAGGTTACAGTTACAAAAACATTGTTACCAAGAAACAACGATGTAGGTTGTTAGCTGGAATTAAACACGTTAGTTGCTGTTTCAAGCACGAAAAGCTGGGAAAGTGGGTCGCGACACAACGCATACCGACACGGTCTAAATTGCAACAAACTTGTCTTTTTTCAGACATCAAATAGAGGTATGTCAGTAGTTAAAACGTGTCGCTTGCTGATAGTACCATATAAAAACCTTTATTATAATTAGAGTAAGTAAGGCTAAAGTAAAATAAAAGCGATAGAAACATACCTATCCTCTAAACTAGATTATTTTTATTAAGTTTGTATTACGCTTCAGCCATGTCAAGCAGCTTTGGTTACAAACAAAGACTTTGTGAATTGAAGATAATATTATGAATGCTAATTTAAGTGCTATATAAGAATCCCCAATTGAACTGATAACACGACAGCTATGTTCGTCATGAGTGTATCTTTACGTGAATCGCAGTCCAGAAAGGGATTGCAGTCCACATTTGCACTCATTTCTTTAGAAGTTGATTTATAAACGGAAGAAGGTTGCTAATGGTGCTTTGTGCAATTCAGGGATGCCAGGCATGTTCTATCCAATATCCTCTTAAATCAGAAATTTCGGCATGACCAGAATAATCATTAAAATAATTTTAATGTAGCATTAAATTTTTTATTAAACGCGACTGTTGAATTAAGTAAAGCCTTCTTAAGTCTATGTATCTATCTATAGTGAAGAACTGCGTTGGGCAGCGAATCTGACATCTTAAGCCACATTTCCTGCAGGTGATATGCGATGACGACATTCCGACATTCGGGTTGCGGCCCAAGTCCTTCGTGGCACTTGCGATTTAATGCTGTACATTTAGATATAGTATAAAAACACTGAATTTTCAAATGACTATTTACTTAGTCCTAGGGAAGCTTCCTATTGAACTTATAATTTCGTTTTTCTCAATGCTGTTTTTCCAATTTCAAACTCGTCCACTTCTCAAATTGTTCTTCGGATGAAAGTCTATTATTTATTAGCTTGAAGTATTCTGGAGTGCTTGAAAATTTACAAATGAATTAAACCTTATTCAGCACTATTAAAATATTAAATAGTTCATTTGAAATGATTTATTTTAGACTACTCAAATTTAAAGAGTGAAAAGTTAAAAAGCTGAGTAATTATTTTTCCTTTAAACTATTTATTTATACCTGAGATATACATATGCAATAAATTAAATGTTTGGAAGCAATGTAATAAGGCGTATGTTTCAAAGAGTATTTATTATTGCCAAATAGAGCGTCATTATTTAGGAATAAAATTATATCTCATAAACGTTACTGCATAGGTAAATTTTGTGTTTGGAAAATGTTAGGTTAAATGCATGTGATAAAACCTCAAAGCAATCGCAATAAATGGGTAGATGTTTGGGGTTTTACAAATTCTTTGCCTTAAAACAAATATTCGCTACAACTCCATTATGGGACATTAAAGGAATCTGATTTGGTTTGTGGTAACATATACGTAAGGGCATTTTAATAGCATATCCTTATTACACATGTGTTTCATATGACTGCTAGAATATGTATATCCAATTTTTAATGAGTAGTGCTTATATTTGAATACAGGTTTTAGGTTTACCGAAAAGGATGGCTGAGGTCATTAAGGCAGAAGTCGTGAACGGAGGTCTGCAATTCAAATCCCGAATCTTTCGGGAGCCTAAATCCCGGACTAATGGGTCTTCAAGTTTTCCTCAGTCCTCGTGATGGAAAATGCCGGAGTAGTACCCTAAAATTAGGTCTGGGAATTCTCCATTAGAGGGACTCCTTTCCCAATATCTTTGCATTTCATTTCCTGCATCACCAAAGTCAATGCCTATGGTGTCGTATTAAGTGAGCTTGTAGCATTAAAAAGAAATAAAATTAAAGGTATTATTTATGGAATATGGTGAATACAAACTAATGCGCAATAAACGTGTTATAATATTTCCTTTCTTATGTCCGACTTCCTTTTCAGTTAAAAGTAAATTTAAAACCAAGGTTTCTACATGCCTTTTTATTTTAAAATGTAACTTACTTTTTATTTTGCTTACACATCCTCAAATTTCTGTTTCGCTTTGGTTTCCAAAATTCTGTAATACTTGAAGTGCTAAAGCTATCACCACTTCTTTTATATTTTAAAACTTGGAAATTACATCTCAGAAGTATCTCCGAAACTTTCGGGCTTCAAGTATTAATGCATGCAAAGAAATATGATCTCAAGCTCTAAAAATAATGAAAAACCTTAAAATCGTATACATTCTCTTGAGAAAAACTCAAGAGAATATCCATTCTGTAATGTTATTGTTTCTTTCTTTATTGTCCACTTTTGTTGCAAAATAAAGAGCAGAGAGTGAAACATAAAGTATTTCAGATCATAATGTGTTTATTAATGCATTATGGTGAAACACATATACTATTAACGAAATTCGTACTTTATTTCTATAAAGCAAAACTATAAAATTTTTCATTGTTTTAAATGGGGTATAATAAATCAAATAACTCATTTCTATATCGTTATTGTGACAGGATCTCTTCACATTTGTTCTCACGCAAGTTTTCTTCCTGATGTGATATCGTAATGAAACTAATCCTAGACAAAGGAACACTGCTGCCCTCAATCTAAGATTATAAAAACAAAATATTATTCCTGCTTTAATTTACCATAACGTGAAACTAAGTGCAGAAATTAGGAAAAAATATTGTACAAGAACCACATTCTAAAGCAAAAATAACATTCCCGCCTTCCTACCGATTCTTCAAACTATAGCACTAATGATAGTACCAAAAGTTGTGTGCTTGTTTGCATACGCAAATCAAGTATTACTCTAAAATCGACTTCCGTGATATGTGCAGTAACTCCGGCCAGACATGGCATAAAGAAAACCGCTCCAACCTTAGAATCTACTTGATATAAGGACATGATGTTCATAAGCAGTCCACGATACACAACAAACAAAAGCACACCATAATCTAATTATATAATTTATCGATGAATTTCAGGAAGTATATTCACGAAGAATGTTACCTTTTCGTAACTTTAAGTCCTCCAGTGTTAAGTCATATCGGAAGGTGAATGAGATGGTTGAAATGATACTCAAATATATCCAGGGTCCATGGAGCTTAAAGCTACCCTACATTCATCTTTAAGGATAAGGGAAAACACCGGGAAAACCTTATCCAGGTAGCTCACCCTGACCTAGATTCGAACTCGGGACCTCTTGAACATGAGGCAGAAACACTACCATCTACGCTACCGAGGCGGGCAAATGTTACTCAAAACATAGTTCAATACCTTGTATTAATATGAAGTAGTAAATAACATTAATGTTAAAGCTAAAGGAGGCTAAGGCTTTTGTTTAATACTGTGTGGTGCACTTCACCACTTTTCTGCATTCATACGATAATGATGAACCATATGTTCACTACACCTGACACGAACAGGAATTTAAAGTGGAGCGTCATAAATTGTTTTATTTAGCTCAAGTCCAGTTCTTATACTGATAGAGTGTACAGGGTACTCTAATTTACTGAATAACAAGAAAAATGAGGGCCGGACAATCTCGTAACTAGAATGGCTAGGTAACGACGTGGATTATTACGTGATCTTTTACTGCTTCTAGCTCATCGGAGGAGTTTGTAAAATCTGAAAATATATCCCCAATAAGAATTATATATCCATACAAGAACAATGAAGAAATACATATGCACGAAAAGTCTCTTGTGACCTTGTGGGTTCGTAGAATTAAAAGTCCAATTTGCCGATATTCCAAACCTTCTTTACTTCCGTAGAAATACACTTACAGATTACAGCAGAATTATGTTACGTACTCAATGCCAATCTACCAAGGTCGATGACTATGACAAACAGTGTTCTAAGTATATCAGCTCTCGTTACAACAACACTTTACAGCTGTTTACTGCTTACCCTTCCTCTTGGCGAGTCGCCGCCTTCTTACATACCTCATTGATTAATTCGGGAGATTTCCAGAACAATAAAGAAACCGAATAATCAGGATGTTACCAGAAATTTCCATTCATCTCAGTTTGCTTGTTTCGTCAGACATTTATCTGCGTGCTATCTTTCTCAGTTCTTTGTGCAAACAAGCCGCGTTATCGCTCAGCGTGAACCTTTTATGCCCGTTGCCGCGACACTATTATGAGTCCATAACAACAGGAGACGCCTATATTGCTCCCATCAACTCAGCAACCGACAAGAGTACTGCAGGCCAATATTGTCGTTACTCATGAAACCAGATTCGGTCATCAGAGTAATCTCGAAGCTTTCAAACATTGAGAACCTGTTTCAAACATTGTGACAAAAGATCGGCGTGGAAGTGGATCAATTAGAATGTGGACAATTATAATTATTTTATTGCAGTGACACCTCTGAATGAACTGTCTCTGATCATGTACCGTCTAACATTCACCTGAGATATTGGAATTCATCATAGCTAGGATTTATATCTCTGTATCACGAAAGTATAATTGCAGCGAGTTAAGTAAATAACTGCAATTATATTTAAAACCTGTGTTCAGTATAACTGACTGCAGGACTGGCATTTTACAAGTACCCGTACTTTATTCAACTGAAGTACTTCATAATTCATAACTAGCCTATCAGGGTTTCTCCTTGACAAATTGGGCTTCTTACTCACATCTGAAGCAACCTTTATCCAGTTATTACTACATTTTACGAATTTTTCCCCTTATAGGTTATAAAATTATTCTATCTGGCTTTTCATGGAACATTCCTCATCTATGAATGTACCGAGTTTTAGTTCCCTGAATTTGAAGTAAATAAGTTTCTTGCGTACTGAAGTCACCGAAACCATAATGGCCGTAGACTTCTAACAAATTGCTTTTCCTCAACACATAACTTGCCTAACTAATGACTTCCATTGGCAGAATTAGAACCCAACTTTCTATTAGAACATATTAATTTTAATATATGAAAATTACTTATTGTAATTATTATTCTCATGTTCTCATAGATAAAATTGTTAATCTTACAAGGCAGTAATTCCAAAATTAGTTTGATAAAAACAACAGTAACTCGGATACTGGGATATATTTCACTCCGAAAAAGCAAAGATCTTTGTTTCTAATTTAAGATCTTCAACTTGAAGCAAATTTCTATTCGTAGTTTATTTCTCTTCATCTTAATCAGTCACACGTTCGGGCGCCATATGAAGCAAGATTTCTATGCTGGAGATGGGATGCACGTTGACTGTTTCGAAGAGCCGTGTCGGGAAGTCAGATATAACAGGGTTACTTCGTTGTATTTTGAGTTGTTTCTTGATGATTGTGTTTGATTGAATAAGAGTCATGAGATCTCTCGTTTTCAGGCGTGGTTTCGAGTGAAATAAATAAAATGTTGGATACGTTCAAACTTTCTTTCCTAGTCAATCATTGCAGGTTACCTGCAGCATATCGATAAATCATTACTTCCTTAATAGTATCCGTTAATTACATAAAATTCCTCACTCCTGAATGTCCACTCATCACTATCAAGATCACAGAATATCTCTTTCTGAAGATTATCTGTTTCCCGCTACAAAACTTTTATATTCACCGCAGACATTCTTTTCATCCTCACGAAACAAGATTGTAGAACATATATCTCTCAAGATTATTGATTTTCTTTTCCCCTAGCAACAGTTCATCATTTTTATATTGTCATTACATGGCCCACTAATTGATCAGAAACAAAACTCATTTCAAACAAAAACTAACGTTACAAGCTGAACATTTTGTTTCAAAGCGAAGCAAATGCTTTTTATTAAGACTTCAGAAACTTTGAAGTCCTGTGACAGTGGTATTTTTAAGCTTACTTTATTAATATTTGAAAATTTCATATGCTCCTCTGTGTTAGGAAGGGTTATGGTACCACGAATGCCTAAGTCGAAAGATAAAATCACTTTCACTAGAGGGAAAAGGATAGAAATATATTTTACATGAATGGACCATAAAATTGATATAAAATTCTAACAAGAACAAAATGTTCAGTAGTCAAAACACATCGGTTCTCTGATACACTCGTTTAAAATAATAAAATCTTACTTGTAAATTTATTTTCCATTACTGCTCATAAAACCCATAGTCACAACCATAAGCTTCACACAGTGATCTCAAAACAAAATGAAATGCGTAGTGTTTAACGCCCGCTTTTACTACATACGGCACCGCAGGCGGTGACACTGATGATACATGAGATGAAGATGGAGCACCGTTGGAATGACATGGCGGGGGAAACCGGAGGTCCCAGAGAAAACCCGCCCCAGCGCCGTGTTGTCCACTACAAATCTCACTTTGCGGTCGCTTGGGATCGAACCCGGGCCGCCTTGGTGAGAGCCAAGCGGTCTAACCACTGAGCCACGACGTGGCCAATCTCAAAAGAAATACGCTCTGCTGCAAGTTTCCTTTGTGGAAACCTAACAATTATGCTTTTTGATAAATGAACACGTGCCGGCCGGCGATGGATGATCAGAATATACAGCAGATCGTGGAACTCATGCACTGTGACAGACAGTGCGGGAACATACTTATAGTTGCTGTACGCGAGCCTATGAACTCTGTGTCTGGTATTTTATGCGCAATCTGCCACTTCTTCAGTCTATACACACAGCAATATTTCGGCTCTTTATGGTACCACATTGGAATAAAAATACTGTCTCCAAATAATTCTTTATAACCTAAACCGACAGGTCATTTCGTTAGCGCAGTGGCAGCGCTGTGTTTTCCAAGAAGGAGATCCAAGTTTAATGTGATTCTTAGAATTTAGCAAGTGGTAGAATATCAGATGCAAATTAGAAGGGGCTTAGAATTGAATCTTATATGCAAGGACGTTGGTGCAGAGTGATGATTGCTAAATGCTTAGTAGGTCGAACGTAGTGTAATAAAAGAGAGTGATTTCAAAAAATTGAAAATTTTCCTTCCATTTTCAAGTCCAACACAACTGTTTACTACGAAGGCTGATCAACAAAGACTGATATTGATTTTTTTTTTCACAGATGCTTATTACTGAAATTCAATGTTTACATGTTCTTTTTCAAAGTAGTCGCTTTCTACTGCAATAGTAGGACAGTTTCTCTGCCAGTCCTTGAACACGTGCTGACCATTCTTTGTCAGGTCCTTGAGAATCGCTTCACTTTTCTTGAGCACTACTTCAGAGTTCTCAAATCGAATACCCCTAAGCTTCGATTATCAACGGTGATGAGTCATGGCTGCATCATTATGATCCTGAAGGAAAACAAGCCAGCACAGTGTGGATATCAACAGGTTTTCCAACACCAAAAAAGGCAAAAGTTGTTGCATCTGCAGGGAAAGTGATGATCACATTTTTTGACTGTAATGGAATGATTTACCAGCATGCAGTTTCCCCCTCACACTACTGTTACAGCAGCAAACTACACGTCAGTACTGGCTACACTGCGGAAGCATATTGCAAAGAAACGACCAGAGCTTTCTCGGATTGGGTGGCGACTTCATCATGACAATGCATGCCCTCAAGTCGCAAATCAAGTCATGCAGTTTCTGCCTCGATTCAACATTACCTGTGTACCGCATGCACCTAATAGCCCCGAACTTGCACTCACTTTGTTGCCGAAATACGTCGTCATATTACGGCTACATAGGGAAATCACTGCTTACGCAGAAATGAACCCTTTCCTGACCGGTGTTCCAACACCTGCTTTAATATTAAATCGTCTAGTGCATAAATGAAGCACCGCGGCCAAAAAAATTTCTTTAACAAAAACTGTTTAAAATAATGTTATTTATCAGCTCCCAAAGTTTGTTCGGTATAATTTTGGGATATCGTGTATAATAATAATAATAATAATAATAATAATAATAATAATAATAATAATAATAATAATAATAATAATAATAATAATAATAATAATAATAATAATAATAATAATAATAATAATAATAATAATAATAATAATAATAATAATAATAATAATAATAATAATAATAATAATAATAATAGTAATAATAGTAATAATAATAGTAATAATAATAGTAATAATAGTAATAATAATAGTAATAGTAATAGTAATAGTAATAGTAATAGTAATAGTAATAGTAATAGTAATAGTAATAGTAATAGTAATAGTAATAGTAATAGTAATAGTAATAGTAATAGTAATAGTAATAGTAATAGTAATAGTAATAGTAATAGTAATAGTAATAGTAATAGTAATAGTAATAGTAATAGTAATAGTAATAGTAATAGTAATAGTAATAGTAATAGTAATAGTAATAGTAATAGTAATAGTAATAGTAATAGTAATAGTAATAGTAATAGTAGTAGTAATAGTAGTAGTAATAGTAGTAGTAATAGTAATAGTAATAGTAATAGTAATAGTAATAGTAATAGTAATAGTAATAGTAATAGTAATAGTAATAGTAATAGTAATAGTAATAGTAATAGTAATAGTAATAGTAATAGTAATAGTAATAGTAATAGTAATAGTAATAATAATAATAATAATAATAATAATAATAATAATAATAATAATAATAATAATAATAATAATAATAATAATAATAATAATAATAATAATAATAATAATAATAATAATAATAATAATAATAATAATAATAATAATAATAATAATAATAATAATAATAATAATAATAATAATAATAATAATAATAATAATAATAATAATAATAATAATAATAATAATAATAATAATAATAATAATAATAATAATAATAATAATAATAATAATAATAATAATAATAATAATAATAATAATAATAATAATAATAATAATAATAATAATAATAATAATAATAATAATAATAATAATAATAATAATAATAATAATAATAATAATAATAATAATAATAATAATAATAATAATAATAATAATAATAATAATAATAATAATAATAATAATAATAATAATAATAATAATAATAATAATAATAATAATAATAATAATAATAATAATAATAATAATAATAATAATAATAATAATAATAATAATAATAATAATAATAATAATAATAATAATAATAATAATAATAATAATAATAATAATAATAATAATAATAATAATAATAATAATAATAATAATAATAATAATAATAATAATAATAATAATAATAATAATTAATAATAACAGCAATCAGTTTATATAGCTTTGTACAAGAATGTGAAAATAAGTTAAAATCCAAAGTGGCTTGTTTAACATGCGGTGTCATACTGCAGAGCTTGACACACACTCGGCGGAGCATGCTGCTAATTTTTGAACATACATTGTGGTGAAATATAAACTACTTCTGTGGCTAATGCTACGAGTGATTAATAATTTTACCAAAAGCAACAGAAGCTTAAGATATATAGGTAAAACTAAAGCAAGTTTTTCACATTGCCTTTGGTAACCATGGATGGTAAAACCATTTGGCGAATGCAAATTTTATGAGTAGATTTTTTTTTTTTTTTTGGTATACGATATTTGTTTTGGAAAAATAGCACTTTAATTTGTTTGTGCTGCTCAGACGGAACACCTAACGCACTTAAACCATTGTGACTGCCCACAAAGAAGGGTAGTACCCGGAATTTCCAAACTCGAATCCCCATTCCACTGCTTGTTCAGCCCGTCGACAAAGTAACCTAATTTACACAGGAAGTACTCCCTAATTTTAGTAAGTATCTGCAGGATTTGTTCATTTCCGTCATATGCCACGGCATCATAGATGCGCACCTAAAGATTGAGGGGAAAACGGGAATGGAAAGGAAGTCCAGATAGACGAGAATCCATCCTGACATCAGCATAACGATCAACAAAATCCAAGAAAAACGCAAGGTCGGGGCAAATAATCGACGGTAATGGAAACTGGGATCCTCCAAGTGAAAAACTCAAAGGTTCCTACATTTCCCAAGTGTGTTCTGTTTTTAAGCGTACTGAGCTCTTTGCCGATTTCCGTGACGCTGTTAAAACTGAGTCCCATAGATAGTATCTTGTCATCCAGTCATCCAATTTAGCAATCTATGCACTAAATTTTGTACATCAAGATGTATTTAAAATAAATGGGACACCCACATCTACTTCCAGGCCTACTCGTTTTCCACGTATTCGCCACTTTTTGCGGTAATCCGAAATACTTCGTTCAATATCGCTCAGTTTTCCAACCTCCAATTAATCGAAAACATACTCCATGCAGTTTTGTACTCTCTCAACTTTATCAAGATTTGGGAAAATAGCCAATAGAAGCGAATATTGCCCGTTATATGGCATTCTTGTACCTTACGGCTGCTACTTCCGTTGGTATTTGGGTACTTCTTCAATTTAAGTCGGTAATGACAGACTTTTGAGACATTAAATTCATCAAAGGTGAATCATTGATACTACAGATTTTCATACGCAGTCCATAATTGTGGCAGATATATGATTCTGGGCTTTCCGTATTTACCCTTAAGATAGATTTACCATAATTTCCATTCGGTGGTTATATATTAAAAAGCGATGAATTTTCTGTTCAACTTCAAGTGAATTCCAAAGTCAATGAAGGAAGGGTTTAACTGGAGTTGTCCAGAAGGTGTTCTTCAGCATTTACGCTGTTCCTCACAGAACATCACACAGTTTGTTCTTCATAGATCTACTATTGCAATATCTTCTAGGGTTAGGGGCTTGCAGATGCACAATGTGAGTGCCACTTCACATACGTTGATCTAAAGAGATCTATTGTGGCTAACGGCCACAAGAGGAGGAGATAAAGTGAAGGAAACATTTGGAGCCTGCATAACGGATGGAGACGGAAATAATTAATTATTCCAGGTTTCAAACCACCCTCTGCTGGTACTGTCTGGTGGGGATAATGAACAAATCTTTTACCAATTATACCTCTAATAGTTTATAGGGCGTCTCCTTCCTTTAATCACGCATCCGCGCCACGTACCGGCACCGGCACTAAACCTAATAGGTGCACCTAAAGGATGAGAAGAAGCATAAATAATGGAAACTATCCTTGCACTTGGCACTCTGTTCAATATCACTCGGCTATTCATATGTACCCTGATCAGAGAACGAACCATGGACCTCCCGAAAGCGAGGCTCACACGCTAACGTTAAGCCAAATCAGCCAGTGTAATTTCGTCAACATATCTTAAATAATTTTTAAAAATATAATTATACATCACATCTAATCGAAACGACGTGAAAAATCGCAGAAGAAACTTGACATGAGCTACATATTAATTCATTACTGTGGGATTTCATAACGATTTATTGGCTTTTAAAACATTTATAGAATATTTTATTTTGCACTTGCACTGCACGACACTATCCGAAGGCAAACTGTTATCGTGAAGTCTCACACACAGTTAACCTACCTATCGTAAAATACATTTGTCGTGATTTTATTAGAGGAAGATGAGGGAAACGTTTCCATTACCAAATTACGATCTTCGAAGTTAACAATTAATAACGTATCTGGCTGTGATGCAAATGTGATATTTATAAAAAAAAGTGACCAAGATAATTTATTCACGAAATAATTTCTTGAAAACGACTGCGATATTGCTCTATTAAAAAGCTCAGCTGGGATTTAAGTAAAAGCACCATATATGTTTAACATAACAGTAATACCAACCCTGCTAACTGCATAATTCATTGGGTATTTTAATTTCTTGATTACTATTTTTAACATAAAATGCACTAACTAAAACAATTAAAACCGGTATCACGTTCCTCCCTTCAACTACAAGTATTATATCATATTTATCCGTTTAATATATATTTGAACATCACATTATGCTGTAGTATTTTAATATCAGTACCACAACCTATGTACATACTATAGGTATTGTTGCGTGTATAGGCTGAGCAAGATCTGGAAATTACTATAATCATTGTTATGTAACATTTATTCCCTGTGTCTTGAGTTTCGGCAAAGATGTTTGTTGATAATTAAGCTTAAATTTTGCTGACTCACAAAACATGTACCTTGGACTGGTGAATCACACATTCTGCTGATCAAAGGAAATAATGCACAGGTGGCCTGTAACAGGTCTCAACATGTTATCAATGATGTAAACAATGAAACACACATCCTGCTGATCAAGGAGAATAAAACTTAGGTAGCCAGTAACAGGCCTCAACATGTTATCAATAATGATTGCACATGCTGGTGCAATATTTGGGAGGAAATTAACAGTTGGCGTTGGAATTGCTGAGTTGGCTTTTGGATAGGATTCCTATTTAAGCTTGGTTACCACCTGCGGGACTTGACAGGGAACTTGAGAGGGGACTTGCTGATGGGCACTATGTCGGATGGCTCCCTAAACGTTAACAATAGTTTATTTTATAAGTGCTACTGCGAGTAAGATCGCCAGCAAGTTGCACCGGTCCATACATATCTTGCCAGTTGCACAAGGTTCAGCCATATTAACAACGCATCTCTAAAATTATAGTTTCTCTATGTCAATGTGTATTTAAATGTTACTAAAGCGCCCCTGATCACATCCAGATCCAGGGAGTGCCTTGTAGAATCGCTATGCATCTCTGGAATAAAATTACTAAGTTCATTTTGAATTAGATGTTTCGTCTGCTCTACCTGCTACGCTCCCAGTTACTATATGTGGTTAAAGGGTAAAACCCCTTACCTTTTAAACCCCTTAAAAACCTTGTAGTTTTGTAAACTAATATATGGTGGAGGTGCCAGATATGAGTTAATGACTATGGGTTATACAAATATTCATCATGAAGTCTCTCAAACATGTGACAGTACAATTAAAATTGTTGCAAGTATTTTTGGTAAGTGTTTTAAATATTTTTAGAGTTTAGACAACTTCCTCTCTTCTTTGTGTATTTCTTAACATTCTCAGTTCTTTTACCAGACGTCAAAACCAAAATTTCTTTGGAAATATCAAGCTCGAACTTTTTGACATTTGTACTTTTTCCTCTAACTTCTGCATCTGCGTAAGTAGCACAGAAGCTTAAAACCCCACAGAGTTGTTTACTGATGGTGTTAAACTGGCACAGCAAATCCTATTAAGAAGTACTAACCGAAACAATGAGATGCAGTTCACGAAGTTAAAGTTTTCCTAGCCAAAGAATGGTGGCTGGTGAGATTTGGGTCTTAACACGATGCATTTACCCTGCACTGTTCCTAGCTCAAAGAAAGAAAGGCAAAAAATGTTTTAAGAAATGGCTTTAAAAGCCTGAACATAATGAGAAACTAGAATTAAACAATTCTAAGCAATTTACAATTCTAGGCGATAAAATCCTACTCGGACGTTTTGGTTTTTTATTGATTTTTCTATTTTGTATATGAAATAGGTAAAGTTTTGGATTCCAACCAAGCATTCCCTGTCGAGACTTCAAACTCATACTTTGTAACCACTAGAATCATTTAGGAAAGAACAAATGAAGCACTTTCCGCCCGCACTCCAGTACGCATGCGCGCGCGCGCGTATGTGTGTGTGTGTGTGTGTGTGTGTGTGTGTGTGTGTGTGTGTGTGTGTGATTGTTTCGTAATTTACGTCCTCCAACGTTGTCATGTCGGACAATGAATGCAATGGGTGAAATGATGCTGAAATAATCCCAGGGTCCATAGAGCTTAGAGTTACCCGACATTTGTCTTTCAGGATAAGGGAAAACACCGGAAAAAACCTTATCCAGGTAAGTCACTCTGAGCGAGATTCGAACTCGGGACCTCTTACACGTGAGGCATACACGCTATCATCTACGCTACCAAGGCAGGAGGGTGTGTGTGTGTGTGTGTGTGTGTGTGTGTGTGTGTGTGTGTGTGTGTGTGTGGGAGAGAGAGAGAGAAAGAGAGAGAGGAGCATAAAGTAAATCCTACCATGAAGTACTTTCATGTGGATAAACGATCAAAAAGTTTTATCTTCTCTAAATGATCTTACTTTGATCAAATACCGCCATTTAATGCTTTTTAATCACAAATGAAACGTATATCTTAAACTTTACCGAAATTTTCTTTGAAGACAACTCGTTCTGGATGACTTTTTCATCATCAGTGAACCGTAAGAGAGAGACAAAGTCTTGTTACACAAAATAATGTATATCATGTAAAATTCCTGAGTTTAGTTCAAATAAATTTGTTTCTTAAATAGAGATTACCATTTTATCAATATTATTTGTTATTGGTCTAAATTTACAAATATTTTCCCTTTTCTCAATGGAAAGTGTTATTCGAAATTTATGCAAGATACATGAAATTCAAAGCCATTAAATTGTGACGACGTCTGAAAGATTTTACTATCACTTAAATCTACTTTCTATTTTATTCCTATCGCAGGTATAAGGAAATATGCAATAATCCCGTTGTTACAAATATTTAAAATGTTTAACATAAAATCGAAAGAAGAAAAGGCCATCTTTTCAAAGTTGCATTTGCGTAATTGAGTAGAGAAGGCCAGTTTTGTGCACAAGTGATCATCTTTCTTTTCATTTTTTTCTTAGATTGCTCTATTACTTCAGATACTGTAGAAGAAATGCAGCAATTAATAATGTCGAATATTCTGGAGGTATACGATAAATTTACTTCGGAGTGAGAAAAGGTCACCAACTCCACGCTCTAATATGACATACGCGCATTGCAACAAACCTCGTTTTTATTTAATTTTGTCTCCTTCAGTAACTTTCAAATGAAACGTGACATTTTACATATTACTATGCACTGGTGAATGCTGTAGAGGTTTGCCTTCTCTGAGCGAAGGTGCAGCAGCTCCTAGCCACAACTCGGCTCAAGCTGCAAGGTGTGGTATGCCTGATAGGATATACTCGGCTTTTGTGGAGAAATGAAGGAGTAAATGGCTAGACGTACCGCTCTGTTGGCATACATGCGCGACCGCAGCACCAGTTTAGAGCGCACTTTGTGTATATGGGTTGGGTGACCAGTGACATCACAGTTCCTCTTTCTGTATTACTCTGCAATCCTAAATTAAAGAAGCAGATACAAAAGCATAAACATTCCATTTAAATATATTTTCAGTAATTAAGTACTATGATATAAAAGTAAGTGGAGACTTGCCGAAATCATAAAGACATTCAGTTCATGTGCAGCAACACATGAGTCCGGTAGAAATAACAACCAATAAGGTAGCCAGAAAACATCTAACTATACTGTTTGAAGCTTTGTGTGTTATTGATGAGAGAAACCAATTTACATCACAACGTAAGAAATAGTCATATTTTACAAAATAGCGTATGGAATGACAGTCAAGTCTGCAGATGCTGATACATCTCTACACATAGTAAATATTCCTAATCTGGCTGATAAAATGTCCCCGGAAGAAATTAGTGAAAACCTATTATGACAGAAATAATTTCGATTGTAAAAAATCATTCCAGAAAAAGTATAAGCTGCTTCAGTAATAATTGAACAAGAACAACGTAAGAGTACACTCAAAGGAAAATTGCACAATGTATGCTCAAGGAACTAGGAAGAAGAAATTGCAGTCCAAGGAGCATTGACAAAAGTTGAGAACCGAACGTGTGTACAGAATAAGGCATTACTGTAGCATATTCAAATAGTAAAATTGTTCTATATCCAATAGGAAGTAATTCAAAACACTGTCGTGCAAATGATAAAAAAATTCAAAATAAAACAGAAGCCTGGGAGAACAGAGGCGGATCATACTTATAACCAGGATCAAAGGACATGCTGTATCGGAAATTAATTAGTTGAAAGGCTTGTCCAGGAGGCCAACTTGGTAATTGGATGGAGTATGTCTACAACCAAAAGGTCGAAAGTTCAATCGTCAATTGAATTAAGAGTAATTATGAAGAAATGCGTAGAAGTCAAGTACTGAAAATGACCACTGACTGAAAGGCATTCGACCAAGGCCCTTTAAAACCATTATTCCGAGAATAAACCTTTGTGCAATTAAGTTATTTTTTAATTTCTCCAACATTACGTCATATCGGGAGATGAATGATGTGGGTGAAATGAGGTCCATAGAGCTTAGAGTTACCCACACTCATTCAGGATAAGGGAACCTCCTGGGAAAAACCTTATCCAGATAACTCATCCTGACCAAATTCGAAGTTGGGACCTCTTGAACATGAGACAGACATAAAACATTATATGTGTTAAGTAGTACTATGAAAGTAATGGAGGTAACAGAATAACATGACCATGGCTCTAGGAAGTGAAAAAAACTGGGAAGAAGCTCTAAAGCTGAAAGACAATAAAACTTAGGCAAGAGTAATCGTAGCACGTATCTACAGGGCATAAAGTATCCCTTACCACTGACTGCGATGAAACTTGAACCTTGAAGCTGTGTTTCATATACATGAAATTAATAATACACTGTTACAATCATTTCAATATATGTAATAAATACTACTTTTAAAATGTATTATTTGTGAAAACAAAAGAACCTACTACACACAACCTGAATACCAAAATTGTCAGTAATACAAGCAAATAATAATGTAGTATTTTCAATATTTCCTTTGAGGTCTCCTTCTTTATCAAATAGAAGACCAGGAAAATCATAAAAACAAAATGAATTGCTCCGGAATGTACGACCTCGGCTTTAATAAAATAATTTCACTTATTTTCACATCAATAATAATACAGAGCTATTACCACACTTCTCTGCAAAATGTGAATTCCCAAGGGGGTTAAAAGAATACGTTTTCCTTTTCCGAGACATAACAAAACCTAATTGTATTATCCGAAAATCTACAACGTGAAAAGTCGCCGAAGCGTATAGCGTTATCTTGTTTGGTAGAAGGGTGCAATACTAGTAAGTGGGCGTACAGTAAGCAAAGAAACCACAAATGGTGCACTTGGGAGCTGTGTATCTAATATGAAAAGTTAGGAAATTAGTCATTTCACGAATATGGAAATTACCATTGCACCTGCTTTTTCAGACGCTTGGCACTAAGGGAATTTCTATTCCTTCCTCTTCTTCCTAGTTGGAATATTCAATCACGCTGTATATGGTTTCTCGCACATGCCGATGTATGACACGTTCATGTCCAAATGACATGATTGCATCTGAGCATAGTCTACATAACCAACTTGCTATGTTTGGATAATAGGCTCACGTAAACAATTCCGTTGTTACACATTCTTTCCGATAAGCCTCAGCGTCTTACTATATAACACTTGAGCTTGTTTGAAGTCTTACACATTAAAAAGTTTAAACCTTATTTATTGATTTTAACAGTGTCATTTTTTCAGGGAAATAGCTTTGAAATTTCCACACAAAATATAGAAAATTAATTGGCCAAGAGCAATATATATTAATATTGCCAAGGAGCATCCAGAAATATATGTGGGTATGTGGAAGCAAATTTGCCATTTGAAGACATTGATGGAAAAAAATATGTGCATAATCTCTAACTGCTAGTTATATATACTGCATCTGTGAAGATTAGTGGAACGCCTTCTGAACTTCAGTGATGGTATAAATACGAGAATGAACGGTAAGTAACGATATATAACACACACAGATGACCTCCACCAACCTTGGGTAACAAGAGCCTAGCACGGTTTACAAGGAATAAATTTAGAAATGCAACATACCAGTGGTGAGGAAACATTTCCAGGGTATCATTCTGTAAGCAAAAGTGATTTATATAAACTGAGAATTGGTCATCCTTGGGATCGAACCAGTCCTAACTCAGACGAGGGAAGAAGTGCCGTAGTGCCTTGTGCACCTCGCATTGAGGTAATTCTGACTTTAGTCCCCAGCGACAATCCACTCTGATCCATGGGATTCTTATGGTTTCCCGGGGTCGGTAGACTTAAAATATTTCAGTCCCTCATTTCCTTCATTGGCAACTTTTCCAAGATTGTAGGACTTTTCACCGAGTGGGGTCCATCAGCGGAGAACTATCATAGTTTGGGACTTGTGGGTGGAGCCATGGGGCGATGGCATTCAAACACGAAACATTACGTACTCCGTTTTGCTTGCATTTGTCACCATCTGACCGCCCTTCGGTTCTTACCCCTCATCCTACTCTCTTAGGGGTTAAGATAGAACCACAAAATCCAGTGACTATATAACCTACTCAGGCTGAGGCGGGCCCTCTTTTAGTTCTAAGTAAAATAGCTATGTTTACAATTTTGCAATACAGTCTATATTGCTCCCTCGTTAATATTGGTAGGAAATTAATGGCACTGCATACAAATTATTGCGTAGCCTTTGTTTTCATTTCTTCTCGTTTTACTTGCGGTACCAGATGTTCCTTTAAACAATTTGGTTGATTAAATGAATACTTCCAAATGCAGTAAATATTCGTGCTGTGGAATAACACAGAATACTGCTCTCTTAAACCCAAGTGTAATGCATCTCTCTGCCTCTGCACATTTACAACACAGACAATTATCTGTCGTTGGATATGCCACTTATGCCGCGCAATGGAAGAGCAATGCAGTGACATTAAGGTTGTTATGTCGTTTAATTTGTTTTGGCTTCTGTCACGCGGTTGTGGCTGAATATAACTGACGCTAGTGCTGGTAATGTTAGCGAGGTACGACAGTGTGATCACTCTACAGCCGGAAGATGCATAGCATCCGGTACGGGGAAAAAAAGTCTCTCATGAGTTGTATTCACATGACTTCTTCCACGTACCTACCACCGATTACAATCTATTCTTCCTTAATCTTCATGTTACTTCAGATAAAGTTTTGAAAACATATTTACATTACACATTTCTATGAACTAATAAGGAAGTCAAATCCGCAGTCATTCTTAGAAAATTCAATCCTTTATTCCATATCTATACAACGGAATTGTGAGAGAAACATGATCATTTCATAGTTATTGAAAATTCAAATAAAAAGCATACGTACATATTGCAAACGGCTACAACCATGTAAAGGACTGGGAGCCAAATTACGAAACGGATAAAAAGTATTATTTAGACCACAAGTAAGTTTAATTTTTGTAAAAATGTGTTATAGACATTTAAATAAGCAAATAAAAAGGGTATAAATAATTTTATATCAACACCTTTTAAATATGCAATTCTAATAAGAATATTTTTAATATATATGTGCACATGGATTTGTACAGTTTTTATTTAGACCTGTTTTGAAACGATATAAGTGAGAAAAATATTTCTTTAACTTCTTCCTTCCTATTTATTCCGAAAGGTTGATTTAAACTTTTAGGTGTATTCTGCTGATAATTTCTAGTGAAGATGTTAATTCTGTAGATTCAAATCAGGTGTGACAAGTGAATTCCCTTTACAGAAATCCCTTACACCAAAATATTTTCCTAGAAATTAGGCAACAAAAAGACGACAAACAATTTTGAATAACGTCCAAATGTTCAGTGTCCATTAAAATATCCAATTTACTTTCGAGAAACTATAAGAAGGATATTTCTGTAGATTTGTATGAAGAAACAGGGATCAAGAAGGTGGTTAAAATGAATCCTACGTCAAACGTGAACACTTAACCTCTATTATATCTCACTGTTATTTGATGCTCAAAAGACCAGGTAGGCTTATTGTGACAACTGAAAATGCCATTGAATGTAAAATCAATGA
The DNA here is from genome assembly GCA_030765055.1 of Mantis religiosa. Lineage (NCBI taxonomy): Eukaryota > Metazoa > Arthropoda > Insecta > Mantodea > Mantidae > Mantis > Mantis religiosa. The sequence continues at coordinate 98,482,739 of CM060948.1, read as the reverse complement.
AATTTTCCCTAGCCTCTTTTCCCTACAATAAATATCAATTTAAAAAGAAAACAAAACAAATTCCAAGATTTGTTCAAAGAAGTCAAGAGAATGATTAATACATGCAGTATGATTCAGGATCCCTGAAATAAACTATAAGGAATTAAAGCTCTCAAAAGGGGATCACTTTATGTCAAACAATCCATGATCACTGATGCGCGTTGAGGAATTACAGGATTGAGTAGTTAACCTCTGTCCTAAGATGCTCTGTTTCACGAGTTGCATATCCGTTTCAATAGACCATTGCATTCAACAGTTGATCCCATCTTACCATCATAATTGATACCACGTTTAAACAGAGATACATCACTGCCCATGGAGGATGTACCCTTTACCATCCGTAAGTAATATGTTATACCCCAGCATTACGCGCCTACCACAGCGAGACAAAACAAAATTACAAGACGAAGCGGATAGGGATAGGAGAATCTCTTGCATTGGCCAGTGCATTCGCCTTACTTAACATTGTCTTCACTTCTTTCAGGAGATGCTAAGAGTGCCAATTATGTTAACCCAATTGACAGTGGAGAAAAATATTAACACATACAAGCTCCCTTCGACCGTTATTCCAGAGTGTGAATCTCCGTCAGGGTGAAATATCTGATAAGGTTTTTTTTCTTAAGTGTTCCGTTATTCTAGAGACAAATATCTGGTAGCTCCAAGCTCTATTGACTCTGGGCTCATTCGAGCATCATTTCACCCATTTCATTCATCGTCCGACATGACGATAATTTGGACGTAGGAGGATGTTAATTAAAAATAAAATATCGTATATGCTAGAGATGGTTCGACTGCAATAAGAATGATGATGTTGTAAATGACTTGAGACTGAAATTGGTTACTTCGGAGGTCTTCTCTAAATTGTTTCAATTTTACTTTGTATTCATATTGTAGCAGTAAGCACCTCTAAATTTCTACTGGCCATTGCGGCAATTTTAAATGTAACAATTTCATGACACTTTATCAACAGCTGTTTAATATATCACGCTGGCTTATTCGCAATATGTAGACGTATGCTTTCTAGGTTTATCGATTCATCATTATACAACAATATTTTTATCGAGGAAGATGTTAGTTAATTTTCTTCTAACTACACCCTTTTTAAAACACGTATTAGCAATGGCGTTTTTAAAACACAAATAAGTTACATAGAGAAACGTAGATTACTAGAGTAGCTACAAAATAAGAATGAACATGGCTTGAGGCTAAACGGTTATTCTGTTTTGGTGTTGCCAGTTACACGGCAAGTGGGCGACATAGATAGAAGATATATCTGTCTTTGTCTCAACCTAGCAAGTATCACACAGATGCTGTGATGTACAGTGATACAGATGCTGACAGAGAAGTTCGCTTAATATTTCAGCATGTGTGTGAGTACATACATAATGTTTATCGCTTACAACCTTAAAACTTTAAACTGGAGGACAGTTCGCCTACATAGCTATCGTTGATATGCACACAAAACAAAATGATTCAAATTAGATGCGTTCTACGAAAGAAGATGTTTGCTACAGTGAAACAAATTAGTGACATTTCAACGATTTGTGAATATAGTTCCTATTTTAATGATGATATACTTTTATACTGTCTGTAATGAACTTTAAACCAATTTTTGTTTCATAGAAATACTTAATAGATACGGAAGATATTAATGCGTAATTATGAAGCACTTTACACCCTGTATCGCTTGTACTAATGATGTGCATTGTGCGTAGAAATGTTAGTCATGCAGCAACAATATCGCATCTTTCAAGCAGAAATTTACGACCATAATTGATTCTCCTATATTTTAACCCAAGGGATTTCAAAATATTATGCACAGAAGATACAGAATCCGTATGTTCTGTTTTCCCCCCTCATTAAATTGGCCAGCCTTTTGGCAGTTGGATATCCAGCCTTGTCATATGAATCATAAATATTTCTAGGTGAAACTCACTTCGGAAAGGCCGAGCCGTGGCTCAGTGGTTAGACCGCTTGGCTCTCACCAAGGCGGCCCGGGTTCGCTCCCAGGCGACCGCAAAGTGAGATTTGTAGTGGACAACACGGCGCTGGGGTGGGTTTTCTCCGGGACCTCTGGTTTCCCCCGCCATCTGATTCCATCGGTGCTCCATCTTCATCTCACGTATCATCAGTGTCATCGCCTGTGGTGCCGTATGTAGTAAAGCGGGCTTTAAACACTGCACATTTCATTTTACTCTTTGGAAAACAGTCTAAGTCGGTAGCAGGTTTTATAGCTGCCCGATGTTTCCCTGGAGATCTAAATATGGAAACATATCCTAATTTGGTAAGCTGTTTGCCTTCTTTAAAATGTTCGTCACAGAATGAGCACTCACGAGACAAGCTTATAACATTAATTCTCGACTCTGAACGAAATTTGTACTTTCTAAAATGTCTTAAATTGACATGTGTTTGTAAAAGGAATATATATTAACAAGAGTATTTGTAGCCTGCTCATATAAAATCTTACGAGTTGTTTCGCAGTTAGTACTAGAGACACTAGTACTAGGCTTGCTAAGCAGTATATTTACTAACTTTGAAAAGCACGTGTGCGCTCTTAAAAGATCACCACTTTACTGAATGCAGGGTACAAAATGCAACTGCAGCATAGCACGTGTGTGCTTTTCTTCACTGACGAATAATAATTCTTCTCTTTCTAGTCAGGCGCCGTATCTTTCCATATCTCCGAAACCAAATGCGCTACAAACATGGTGTTTGGAGAGTAATACTCATAAGAAATAGCTCTGTTACCTGAAAAAAAAAAAACAATTCTTTAATTGGTATATTTAGAACGCGCAAAAGAATTACCTTCACGTTTCGGCAAAGTGAGCCAGCATGCGTGCTTAACTATGCAACATTGCACGCACCGCATTGGCTAATAGCCATAGAACACCCACGCCTAGCCCCGCCTCATGTTCATTCCTATTTTGTCGCTACCTAAGCGCTACTCAGACGTTGCCTTTTTCTGACCAAATTTTTATTTAGCTGTATACAAGCACGTAAATTGTATCGGGAAATGTTATTTTTTGAAAGTAATATTTTAAGTAAACATTAAAAAACAGCTTTAAGTATGTTTAATAAGCAACACTGCTATTACCTGAAAATTCAGAACCTACCAAATATCAAATAGACACCAATTTGTATAACAAAGCCTCCCCTGAAACATGAAGTTTAATGATCCCTCTACTTTAAGGAGTCTAACTTATCTGTAGAGAGATGCAGAATTTAGGGAACAAAATGGATATGTTCAGTACCATTTCTAAAATTATATTCAAAACATAAGTACTATATCCGCAATGATGGGTATGAAACACAATGCAAATTGCCAGAACTCATCGGAAACGGAAAGTTTAAAATGTAATTGTTCCCCATTCGTTACTCCTTAAGCATAATTCCCCAAACATGCCAATAATAGGCATCTCCATTGGTTTTTCAAACAGACAAATCATTTGAAATAATTTAAGTTGCGAAAAAAAGTCCGTAATTAGTCATACACATTCGGATGGTGTAATTTATAATATAGTCGAAGTATGACCCTTTGCTAGGATGACTCAGGGTAAGGTATAAAGACTTCGGAGTTCTTGGATTTAAGCTTTTTGAGTTACTGTGCATTAAACAAAGGAATACGAATTAACCTGTATTCTTTATTTCCCAGCTTTTAAGTGATATATTAAAACCTATGGCAAAATTTTAAAAACGAGTTAACATATTACATACTGCTTCTTACATATTGCTTGCCTATGTATTTTCATCCGTTTCCCTCCTGTAATATAAAATAGTCACTTCCGCTTGCTGAGGTGCGGGTGGAAGAATTTTATATTTACTAGATTAAATAGGTTTTTATTACAGAAAGAGATGCGCTCAAAACATTCGTTGGTAAAAAGTACTTGAAACACTGTTATGCAAGTTTATCTAAAGCATTTTGTCCTTGATCTTGTTTTGCTACTTTAATGCGTTATGTGCTTTTAATATCATGGATTTTGTAAAACCAGAACCATTAATATGTGTAATATTATTTACAAATGCCAAATACAAACTACTATGATCTGAATTATACGTTCTAGGCTTTTGAACTCTGATAGATAAACATAGAAGAGGGATCCCGTCTTTCCTCAGTTATTAGGCAATAACGGTATTAATAACGAAGTATTGGTAGCAGTGAAAGTGACGGTGGCGGAGGCGACTGCGGTGGCGGTGAATATATGAGCAGCAGCATATGCAGCAGTGACAGTAGTAGACAATAGTTTACACCACTAAGGTGTGTTTCAAATAACCTTGCCTCGCTGACATGTAATCTCTCTGCGTGCTACTGCCTTCCCCTTTACCCTGTTTTCGGCGCCGTAGGCGGTGCTTTCACACCACATGGAAGAATTCATATGAACAAATATGTCACCAAAAGCGATAAATGTATCTGCTATCGGCAGTCATCCAGATAGTCCGGTTTGAAGCAAAGGATATTCCTCGTTTTTTCGTTTAAGAATTAAAATGCATTTCAGATTTCATTTGAGACAAATTAACCCTGTTGCGTAATATATTTAATTAGTATGTTTATGAAAATATAGTTGTGGAAATTATCGTGGACCATATTATGATATATCATGTTGAATATCGAACTCAGTTTTACCGCACAACAGTCAATACCACGACAGCAGCCAATGTGAGGTGATTAGGTCACGTGAGCGTTATGATATAATGGAGCAAGCTTATGTGGAACAAAGATTACATGTTACCATTCTCGTCTTCACATTCCTGTACATGCTAAAGCGGGTAATTTGCTGTTTTTATGCATAAAAATAATGTGGATTAACAAACAGATGTATATTTGTTTATGCAATATTTTACTGAAAACGGCAATCATTACATAACTCTTACTATAGATCTGAGAAATGCGACTATTGCACATATCAGATGAGCTAATGGATGACATTTTTTTTTTAAATTCCATACATGTACTCTGCATAAAATTTCCATAAAGAGTTTTTGTATTTTCTAAACTTGCTCTTTTACAAAGTAACCTTACATATATATGATAAGCAGTAAAAAATGACTTCACATATCTTTAAGTAGCAAAAATATACATTTAGAAAGTGATTTTACAGAGAGGCCAGTTTTCTCAGTGTTAAAAAGCGTTATGTAAATGTGCGATATGTGCGTGAACGGTTAGGAAAAATAAACCAAATGATTTGGGAACAACATCTTAAGACATACTACCATAATATAAGGTGCGAAATGTGCACAGTTCTCATCATCTAAGCGGCGATTAAAAGTCAATTGGGATAAAGAATGCCATGTTCTGTTTTTTGAGTTACATTATTATGTTACCTTTTCTGACTATTTTGATATACAGCTTAGTGTTAGGAAAGCATTACAAATATGTTTAATATGCTTCTGAAATTTCCGTGTTATCGGACCTTCATTTTCATCATTTTAGAAAATAAACCCATGACTTTTGAACCATTTGGTTTAAAAAGACGAAATTTACTCCGTAGCGAGTGGTACCACTACTGCTAAGACGAGCCGGTGCCTGTGCGAGGGAAAAATAGTAAACTGTAAGAGTGAACTTCCTTTAATTGCTTTTCTTATTTTAATATTCCCGTAAAATACATTTTCTGTTACAAAGGTACAGTTTCTCAAAAAACCATTAAAGAGAAATATATCAAACTTTCAACACATATCAAACACACTATAACAGAGTTCTGGATTTTCTTTTGCGATGATCAGTAAAATATTTTTAGAATTGTTTTTATGTATAGCCCATTAAAGAAGAAATTGCTGTTCCAGAAAAAATGACAGCATTGACATACATAACTTTATGTAAAATAACAAGATCCACATACTCTCAAAAATTGCGTGAAACAGCTGTAAAAACATTCAAAATGATATCAGCAGTGGTTCCAGATAAACATGCACCTTAAGTTAGCATTTTTAACATTGGTGGGATAGGGCTTTTAACTTCCCCTTAACCCAAAGATACATTTCGAAGAGAAGGTTCCATATGTATATGAAGCGTTTCAGTTATTTTTGTATATATTTGAAGAAAAATATTGCAAATTCGAAGAAATTTCTCAATTCCGCGTATTCCTTTGCAGGTGGTGAGTGGGAATATTCCACATGACAGGTAATTTCTGGTTCGCCGAAGAGTAGAAATGACACTTGCTCGCTTATACTGCAGCAAACTAGTAATTCCATTATGTGGATTACATTAATGTTGCTCATGGTGTACCGGTAGCAAGATAAGTTTAAGTGAAATTTAAGCAAATTGCCAGGTATTTAATTAAAGTGGGTAAATTGGATTAAAATTCGATAAAAGTAATTAAAGGCTTTATGTAAAATCAAAACTTGCAGTGCTTGTACTCTGTCAAGTCAAGTTCAGGTGATTACTGAAACAAGAAATGTGATATCTATTTTAAATTACTTAAGGTATAGTAAAACGAAGAGGATTATTCGCTAAAACATTTGATATAGGAACTAGGATATACCAAACTATTCAGCACTGAAATAAACATGCAATAAATGGGAATAAAGTGATGTAAAATATTGTTATGATAAATGGAATACAATGGGGAGCACACCGCTGGACCTGATAAGTTTATAGCAATTAACACCGTTGTTAACAAACAATAATTTAATTTAAAAAGGAACTACAAGGAGACGTGGCAGAGCATCGGCCTTTTGTGCCTCTACTGTGTCTATCGGGAGGGGAAGGAATGAGGAGAGAGCTTAAAGAACGAACAATGGGGGCAAGCATGGACGGGATCTCTACTGTATCAGTCGAACGCATCCGACGCCGAACGGAGACATGTCATGACAGGGCACTCCCAAATAATGCCAGTGAAGAGGCATAAACAAAGTGCATTACAACCGTCTAATTGCAACTCGCCGAAAGCGTTGATGACCCCTTGTTACAGAAACTGATGACAATTAAGGAAATGTTGGGCAAGAAAGTCTTGATTGAGGAGGAATACTACAGCGTTCCTTTACCGATAACGAAAATCCCATTGGTAAACCTGAACGTTGGCCGGGAATCAAAGTCGCGACCTCCGAAATGTGAGTCGCATACGTTACCCCAGTGCCGCCTCACTCCGTATAAGTATCTGCAAGATCCATTACGTGGAAAGTGAAAAAGTAAGATAGCAAACAATTTAAAAATATATAGGGAGCTATATATGTGGTGCATGTAGGTGATAAACTAAGAGTATTTTAATACTTTCTATTAGTACTACTTTAAATATCGTCTTTGCTTAGAATCACATTCTAAAATTATTACACTTACACTCCTTTGACATGATTTAGTGTGATCCCTATAAACCTGAACCATTTCAATAGCCCAATACGTGCAACTTTGGGAGAATAAAATACACAATGGGAGATTACATTACACTATTTACATCTCAGAGAAAATATTGGAAGTGTCTTACACCAGAATCTATACATGTTTGCACTCGTCTCACCATATTCTCTTAAGTTTTATGGAGAGTATCCTCGCCAATGTTACTTATTTCGGTTCGAATGGTATTCCTTGAGAACATCAATAGTCCATGGGTCATTATTGTACGCTCCGTTTTTTAGATATCCACACAATAAAATATCTGGTGAGGTTAGGTCAGGGGATCTGGGGGCCACAGGCCTTTTGAGATTATTCGATTATCAAAGAAACTGGTTACAAGTTCCATGGTGTCATTAGATGTATAGCACGTTGCTCCATATTGCTGGAAATAACCTTCTCTCAATTGTATATTATGTAGTTACTCCACAAATGTCTTGAAGATACCCATATAAACTACTCTGTCTACAGTCGTATCAAAGAAAATGAGACCAACGATCCATATATGCTGGTGAAGGACACTTAAAACATCTTCTCTGATATACAAATAGTGTAATGTGATCTTTCAATTGTGTCTTATATTCTCCCAAATTTGTGCGTGTGTCCTGTTATTGGTTTAAAAGTTATGCCCTACTGAAGTGGTTCAGATTTATATGGATCGCACTATACAATTAAAACAGATAGAAGAATACAAATATTCTTAGCCTTCGTACAAGGACGGCATGTGTAAAGCTAAACCGCTGATGAAAACATGTGGTTAAAATAGTACACACTTGATAAACTGACAATGGTTAGATGTTTATAAAAAATTGGGTACAATTAATGCATGCTGCAATTTTTTCATATTTTCCCTTGGAATTTATTCCTAACATTTTACTCATAACCTGAACTCCTAAGGAAATATTGTGACGACCTGTTCTTACTTTGTGAATAATTAAGGAACACGTGGGCAGGTCGAACACTCGGGAGCAAACACTCAGAGCAGAACTACATGCTTTAGCGAGAGGTTGGGATCTTTTCTATAAAGGTTCATTGGTAAAAAGATAGGGTAAAGCTAATTAAAGGTGGAATTCACTTAATAAGAATATTTACTACAACAAACAAATTTACAAAAGCGGCCATAACGGCCGTTTACCTGCCCAGAAGCGTAGCTGCCTATACATACATGTTTTTCAATCAGCTGGCAGTTCCAGGGAGAGAGTCTCTCGCTTAAAGATTATTCATCTAGTCATAAAGGAGGGGAGGGAGTGACGTCACACCTACTACTTGAGTCACCAGAGAGTAAATTAATACAGTCGTTTGTGGCATCTCTCCCTCGCTTCCCCAAAGATCGATGGATACATTGATCTTTAAAATAATATTACATTAATGTGGAAATAATGCTACATTACATTTAGACTGATATAATCTTGTTTCTTCATTGTTAAAAAATCGTTTGTTTCGTTCACATAGATAAATTGAAAATGTATGCTGTCTCTAAAGGAATATAAAACATCATGCCAACTTCTTGAAAATAAGATTAACATCTCCATTATTTGGATTCATACAAATTTAAAAAAGGAAAAGAATTATTTAAAAAAAACACTGATTATAACTGTGGAGTCCCCAGGATATATTTACTACAACAATCAGATTTACAAAGGCGGCCACAACGCCGGTTTACCTTGTCCAGAAGCGGAGCTGCCTACAGATACATGTTGTTCAAATCAGCTGGCAGTTACAGAGAGAGAGAGAGTCTCTCGCTTAAAGATAATTCATCTAGTCATAAAGGAGGGGAGGCAGTGACGTCACACCTACTACTTGAGTCACCAGAGAGTAAACTAATACAGTCGTTTGTGACTATCTTAAAGTATAAGAATTGTTTACTTATAGTTTGCTTTAGCAACCCCTTCCATTTAATGAGAAATTTACGTACTACTTTTTGGTGTATATTGTCTAATATTCTATAGTGCCATATTATAAGGAGAAATATTTAAAGCATAGATATTCTTTATCATGAAAAGGAGAAGATATTTCCACAATTGGAGGTGAAAAGTACATGTTTATAAAAGCATACGTTAATAAAAATGAGCAAGCATATTATTTGTAAATCATATAATCGCTATAAAGTTAAAATACGTTTATAAAATGTTGAGATGTTTAACTTAAAAGGCTTAGAATAAGCGGCCTAAACTGTTTAGAGGTTTTAAAGTCAATGATTAGATTACGTCCTGTTTTCTAATTTACAGTTGCATCTATCTTCGGTTGTTTTTAATCTGATAGAGGATAGCATTTTCCTCGCCAGCATGGAAAATTCCAAGCTGTTAAGTTTTGCTAAGAGGCACTATAGGAACAGAGACCTTTAAGATGCTGTGACGGGAACCAAATTTTAGATTTTGAGCGCCTTATCCTTTTCTGTTTGTTCATTGCCCTAGCCAGCCCAGCTTGATTCCCAAGCGAAGCTTCTTTCTCTCCGCCGCAATGCCTTCTATAAATCATTGCGAATCTCTTGGGAGAGCATCCCTCTACTTTCTGCTTCTGTTTCCTGCCCAAACTTGGCATCCCTGATCTTTCATTTCTGGTTTAGCAGTCCTCTTCTGTCATTATAAATGCTGGAGTCTGTACTACTCTCTTTTGTTGGTCAAAACTATTAATATCTGTTGAGCAAAAAGTTATTCCAGCCCAATATTCGTATGTTCTGTTAGAGTAAACTTCCGGCTAAGTTAAGAAAGCGGAAGGGTAGCTGTCCGACTAATAATTCCATCCATCACAGAAGACTTTAAAGAAATATATCACTAAGGCAATAAATTAAAAGGAAAGATTACAGATTTAAAATAGTAGTACTTACAATTGAAACAATGGCATTCCGCCGGGAAATTATAATTGAATATCAGACTTTGAAACAACTTCTACCCTTTAATTATTTAGGGAGTTATATTACTTCTGATGAAACTTAGGATATAGATGTTAAATTACAAATATATCAGCGTATTTGTGCCACTGTAAGCACAACAGTAAAAAGTACGCGAACAGTTATGAAGTCAGAATTCAGTGGTTATTGGCTTTATTCATTTTAATGAACCCGAATGAATCCTTGTTTATGAGAAGAAAATATTTTATCCATATTCAGCCTTTAGAAATTACATTTCAAGGAGCATTTCAAATTTGCATAAAGTTAGACAAGATTCCTATCTAAATGATTAGACAAGAACTGAACACTCTGCAGGAAAATATAAATTAGAATAACATAAAAAAACTGCAAGGATCATTTTCAATGAGGGAAGGAAATAAGGATTCCAAAGATACCCTTACAATAAAACTTGGTTGAGCGAAGTAACATGTTTAGTAAAAATATGGAATTGAATGCAGAACAAATTTATAGGCAGGATCTGTGAAAGTATGAAGAAAAATAGAACTCAATAAAACGGAAGATAGATAATTGACAATGATTTCTGAGTAGCTTTCTTGTGGATGATTAGGCCATGAAAATTTTCGTTTGCGGCATTGTATCCTTAGTATGATATAGTTTTCAGGGCACAATTATTATATTAGGCAAACTGTTATCCAAATTATTAATAAAACTATAAATTATAAAACTCAAATTGGAAGCTAGGATTACAAAATTTTAATAAGTGCCTAGTACATATGCCATCTACTAAGTTTTACCTGCAATATATAATCTCTTCTTTGTTTCTGTGGTGGTAGACTAGCGTGCCTGCCTTAAAGTCAAGAGGTGACCAGTTCAAATGTCGTCAGGTTGATCTGCATAAGTTATCTCCGGGCTTTTGCTCATACTAAAGGATGAAAGTCTGATAACCCTACGCTCTATAGACTCTCGGCTCATTGAGCATAATTTCACTTATTTTTCTTGCCGTCCGGTATGACCTAAGTTGGACGACGTTAAATAAAACAAAACAGGAAAAATATGTCTTACTGAAGTACGTTATTGAATCAACACGAGCAGTTTCCAAGGGGGGAAATAGCACTGATATTGTGCTGGGCATACAAATGATTGAGTACTTCATTTTCTTGAAACAGAAACATTAAACGTTATTCTTGAATTGTAATGTCGAAATCGTAATACTCTTAACGTAAGGCATTCAGTTCATTAAACAATTTGGACGAATTACCCGTATACTGCATATACTTGTGCACATCAGCAATTTTTGTGCAATATAATTAAAATTTCGAATATTAAGGAATATCTGTGTAATTTTTAATGTAAGGTATTCTACTAAAATCTTGAAAGTACAAAGGCGTTAGTAAAAACTGAAATTACCAGGAGAGTTTTTTACTTTTTGTACTGTTCTATAAATTCAAACTTCGTTTCAATTGAATATATATGTGAGAATTTCCAGCACAGTACTTATATTTTAAAAATACTTTCAATATGAGGCTTTCGTTTGACATTTAATTGCAGAATTTTACTCCTATCTTTTAAAACAGAGAATACACTTTGAAATACAACGTTACTGATATTTTATGAAACGTTTCAAGTAGTATATCAACGATGAATTAAAATACCAATACAGGCTTCGTGTTTGTACAAAAAGCAACTGGTGAAAGACTTTTAACTAGCTTCTATTGCACTTAATATAAAAGAAAGGAAAAGTGTTATATGCATTTTTATAATAAAGCTTAACACTATTTAAAATCTCTAAATACGATCCTGTCACGATAAGTGAATATAGCTCTTAAGTAGTAATCAAACCTAACTTGTACATTCGAATATTTAAAATGGTTCAAGTTTTCGATATGACCTCGTCAAGAACTGAATATGTAACTAAATTACTATCATAATATCATATCATATCTCTAAAACATAACGCGATCGCTCCGGGATTTATTTTCTATTTTACAGAGGGTGGTGTTTGAATACAAAGAAGTTACGAAATGCCCGCACAGGATATCAGTGAAGGAATAATATAGAATGTAGTGCAAATAATAATAGGTTGATATGTAATATTTACTGTATTTTTAACTTAGTTTAGGACCTATTTTCACTGATTTCAATTTTCCCTTTCCAAAGTGCAATTGTCTGCATATCAACATCATTTGCTTCACCACACACAACATTCAAAACAATGTTATGACGACGTTTGAAATTCTCGAGCCATACTTACGAAGCTCTGAATTTGTATTTGCCTAATTTTCTTGCTGTCTATAAAGCTGAGTCTGATGCAATGGTCTAGGAATGAGAATTCCTTTAGCGTTCGAACTAATAAAGCACTCGAACACAGCAGGATATAGCTCGTCATATTCTCTGAATTTTGTGGTAAATTTTGCGATGCGTCTTACATGACCTTCTGTTCCCTTTAAACACACGTCTTTAATTTGTTTTCAAAACCTCATTGATCTGACTTTTCACCACTTTAAACAACACAGTTAATTCTTTACCTGGATATCTGTTCTTTTCGTGTTCTTCAATAGCCTTAATTTTCTCCCTCCAGTGATAATTTCTTATGTTTAGAATGCAGTTTACAGAATTTAAGTACACACAAATTATGTTTTTAAAACTCACCGAAGTTCACAGTTTTCTTTCACTCGTACTACATCACTCGAAAGAACGAAAGTGAGAATGAACACACTTCAAAGCAGTTGTGCCCTTACCATGTTTCTTGGAAGAGATCTGAGAGAGCTAATGGTTTGTTCCCTTTTTCTCAAAGAATTACAGTGTGTGACTTTATGCCTCATAGAACTTTGGTGCAAACGCAGTTGCCCTCGAAATTATTGCACTTTTTAAACAAAGTACGTTGTAACCCATTACACATAAGTAATCCGTTTTCATCAGGTTATTTACGTAAACGGTTCACAAAATCATTTCCGTTTCCACGTTAGGCAGATTTTGCTGTATCATCATGCTGCTGTTACTATCATCATCATCATCATCATCATCATCATCATCATCATCATCATCATCATCATCATCATCATCATCATCATCATCATCATCATCATCATCATCATCATCATCATCATCATCATCATCATCATCATCATCATCATCATCATCATCATCATCATCATCATCATCATCATCATCATCATCATCATCATCATCACCATCATCACCATCATCATCATCATCATCATTATTCATCATCATCGTCGTCGTCATCGTCATCATCGTGATTATCATTATCAATATCACTATTGCTATTATTATTTATTATTGTTGTTTTTGTTGTATTTTATACATCAAAATTCATTTGGTTAGCTAAATATTTGTCCAAATTATACCTAAATTTGTTTATTTTATTACAAATTAAGAAAACAAAAATTGTTTTCTTTATAATTAATAAACCTGGTTCATAGTTGAGATTATCTACCTTTAAACATAGTTAAAGAAAATAAAAACGATGTACAGAGTTCGAAACTTGCTTATACACACAATATAGACGCCTGATGTTAAAATCATATGGTATGTGAACGAGGTCAGATATTCTCCATCATTTCCACGTCACATTGTGAGCGTAGACTACGATTTGTGTAACATATCACTCTTAAACCTTTATTAAATTAATAAAATGCAATGCTTAATGAATACTAGCTGTTTCATCACATATTTCAGTAAGACTTGGTTTAATCCTTCCTAATGAGAATTGTGCACTTATCATTCGTACTTTGACACCTCCTGAAAGATGACGTTTTCACCCCTTCATACTGAAATTATGTTTTCATTATTCGTCTCGTTTATTTGGCACTTGAATGTTTATACTTGCTTGGAAATTCATTAGAATGCATTATTAAATCCAAAACAGATACAATACAAACATAAAATATTTCGTAAAGGAAATATCTGCCATATTCACACTAGCGTGGATAGGTAGTATAGTTTAAAAAAACGTAGCTAATAAATACTTCAACATTGAACAATGAAATCTCGCAGTGAAATCCCTCGCAGTACATTATCCTTTGTCGTAAAGAAACCATACCTTTTTACACATATTTCTTAACTTATTACACGGGATATAGATTTTTAAACATCATTTTACAGGATTTAGGTCTAGGGATTCTGCTTTAAGCCTGTTTACTTCTGGCAACTCCCACAAACCCAAGATTTCCACCCAACAGACTTCACCGCAAACTCGGCTATGCGCGGTGTGCTCCACAGATAAGCCTGTGAACCTGATAAGACTTCATCGTAAGATACTTTGAACCCGAAGTTTGGCCACAAACTGTTGGTAGTATTTTAGCTGTGTAATTACAGCAATCTGAAGTGTCTGTAGCAGCAAAACGCAAAAGAAAACCACAGAAGTATGGCTTTAAAACTATGGATTCAAACAAGCTTATAATCCCTAATTTCTATACTCTTAAATGTAAACCTATTTATTCTACACTATTTTTATCTATTGCAATAAATTTGTGACCATAAGCCGTTTCAAATTTAGTTATATGGGCTTAGTTTACAAACAACGCGTGACAAAATACTCCTCGTATATAAATTACGCTTTTATAAGTAAAACGTTAACAAGTTCACAGCCATGTTGAGGTATGCATTTTTAAGTTATATATAATAGATTTATTATTTTAACATATGCAAAACTCAAATTTGCAGTTACAGCTTATTAGTTTTCGATTATCCAAAATTACTTGGCGGTGTTATGAGAGGCATAAAAATTGTATTTGCATAGAAACTACAAAATAAATTGTTGTATCGGCCACCTATATGTCGTAAGTGTGTAGATAAAGAATTAAAAATTTGGACTATGATGTACATGTGGAAAAAATTTATATTAAAGGAGTTTTCTCCATTACAGAGAAATAAAAATTTTGCAGAAGTTCCACAGTAAAGGTGCAATGTGAAACCTTATTAGAAAATGCAAAGTTACTTTAAACCAGAAACGTGAACATTGAATTCGTTTTTGATAAACCCTGTTAATTAATAGTGTGTTTTGCATATTTTGTGTATCCCTGTTAGCGTATTAGACGTATTTCAAAACTACATCCTAATTACTTCTAGTAATTTCAAATTTGCATAGGTAACCTAAAAAAACTTCCATAAATGTCTATACTGAGTCAAGTATTGCATTTTAAAGAATGTTGTTTGAAAAATATTTTTTCATGCGAATGTAACTATTTTCTGTTCACATAAGAATGGTTAAATGAATTATTATTATTAAGCTTATATACAACCTATCACATCGGATATAAGTTGTGTTAATTAGCTTCCCCAAAGAGAGGTGGTTCTGTTAGGGTGTAGCATTACATAACATAATAAGTATGTGAACGTTTCCTTATACTTTCAGTTCCGAAAAAAATATGTTCGTATTTTTCTGGCTTACTTTGTGTCATATTAATCCTTTGAAACATATAGTTTAACATTTCATCACTGCAAATCACATTTAAGCCCCATTGTCTGCATCATATTACAGTTATCTGATTCAAAATATCCGAAAATAATAGAAAATTCTTTATATGCATATAGAGTAGGATACCAAGTTTTGTTGTCAGTTCAACACAGATTGCATTTACCTAGACATGAAATAAGAAATAAGCAGAACAATATAGATATCAAACCTCAAATTATTGCGTTCTTGATTGGTGTACTAGTTGATATAAAAGTCATTATACTCTGAAAAAAATATACTTAAAATAGTTAATACGAATACATTTCCGTGGGAGTTTATGGTTGCTTGCAACATATCAAAATGTCACTGACCCCTAGCAGGTAATTTGGACAATCCGCATTAACACAATCCGTGTGAATACCTACATATATTTCACTTAAACTTGAAAGAAACACTAGCTTAATTTTGTTTTATTATGCGGGGATTACTATTGAGTTCTTATTTAGTAGTATCTTATCAATAATTTATAGATGCATTTGACAAATAGTAGTCGTTACGCAACTTCAAAGTTGGTCATCTCAAACCACAAGGCTCGCATATAAATGGTTCCTATATTTCTCCTCTGAAATCCATTAAGTTTGTATTGACTTTTTAACGTTATAGATCCGTCTTCTAAACATCTTTATAACGCACAATGTGTAGAAAAGTAAGTCGTTAACTTAGAACAATCTAATTACCATAAAGGACACCTTTGGTACCCATTTATATCAAAATTTTGTTTCACCGAAATGTACACATAGGAGATCTTTTATATTAGTTTTATTACAATTTTGAAAAAGAAATGTAAGTGAGCAAAAATATAGCACAACTCGGCGCATGAATAACGACAATCCGCCAGTGTATACCTCCTCCCCGGTTAACAGACGAGGAGACGTGGATACTGAAATCCCGTGCCCCAGCAACTTTCTCTATGCAGTATGCAGCTATTTTAAATCAACCTTTTTTGTAAGAGCAACTCCCTGATGGATTGAATATAATGCATTCCACGAAAGTTTATCGTTGCATATTTTAAGAGAGGGGGTTCATGTTTGAGACTGCAATATTCATTGTAGCAGTATTGTTCCACTAGGCTGAATAGTTATATCAACGTACACCAACAAAATTGAAAGCACATTTAAAAAGTCACAGTGCTGCTAAACGTTACTGGGCTGGTACTATTTTATGCTATTCAAGAGAACAACCAAATTTTTGGAGCTTATTTTTTTGCATCCATAACAATCTTCCCATTAAATTATAGCCGAGCGATTATAGGCAAGTATGCAGGAGCTGGACCTACAAAAGTTCCAATCCCGGAAAGCATTTTGATGTGTATTACACAAATTGTAGTGTAACTTCCAATTGCTAAGATTTGCTTGATTCTATGGTGTTTATACTCACACATAAAAGCTGAAACACTCTACTCTACGTTTAAACTAACTGAAATAAATGTTTTATGTAAAATAAAATAAAAATGGATATTAACTTAGTATCAGGTGTGTGGACCCGCTGCTCGTATGAGATCAAATGCCTAGTGGAATTTCCATGATAAAATACTTCGCATTATATGCGAGCTCCATTCATAGCAAATAAATGAGCCCGAGTATTTACACAACGGATATTAAGGCCGTTTTCTAATAACATTGCATTTATTTTGAAAATGACAAGAATAAGTTATTTGCGCCTTTATGAATGAATTTGTTTAAAATATTATTTATCTGCTGTAAGTAAACCTTAAGGCATTGCTATTAATAATAAAAAGAAACATATACATCAAAGATTGGTACTGATGTTGGTCCGCTACGAGACATACACCTTATTACCGCTCGGCTGCCATGCATACGCCAAGCCGAAAAACTTCTCCCTATTTATCGCATAGCTTTGAAATGAAGCCAGAGTGGTATCAAAACGTATATTGGAAAAACTAATTGTTATTTAACACTAGCCTTGTGTAGGCCAAAGTATGGAAAGATAGAGTCAGACTCAAAGCTTCAATGCCATAGCTGGATTTCAAATCATTGAAATTTTCAATCTCGAATCCTACCATTCCAAAGCGTATATTGTAAACGCAGCGTCATCGAATGCTTCCGATGTTTTCCGAATCCAATTTTGCTTCCTTCTTAGGCTGCATATGAATTCACAGAATTTTAGACACTATTCCAACATTGGCTCACATACCACGGGAAGAAGAATCAGAATGAAACTCAAGACAGGCTTTTGAGAAACTTGCAAGGAACCGCGGAGCCATCTTTCTGCCTATGTGAACCTTTAAGAGAAGTGTTTTTTATTAAAACAATAAGTACAATAAGAGAAAAATAAAGAACAGGCTGCTTTATGGGGTTATTTAGGATGCGTTTTAATATGCAAAGCAGGAGCATAAGAACCCACTCTTAGATACCCAACAAAAGAGTAACATAAATATCACTGAGTGAAATATGATACGATTTATCAACATTCTGTGAGAGAATTTGATATAATGTATCTATGAAATTTGACAGAATATGATGAAAGCCCGCCTCTTTAGCGTGGTGGTAGCATGTGTGCCTCACGTTCAAGAGGTCCCGAGTTCGAATCTCGGTCAGGGTTAGTTACTTGGATAAGGTTTGTTCCGGGGTTTTCCCTTAACCTGAAAGACAAATGTCGGGCAACTCTAAGCTCTAAGGACGCTGGACTCATTCGAGCATCATTTTACCAATTACATTCATCGTCCGATATGACTTAACGTTGGAGGACGTAAATTAGGAGCAAAAAATGATGAAAACGTTAATTCATCTTGGTAAAAGGATACGAGTTCCAAAATTATGGCAAATATAACCTTGTTTCCTTTTGACACGTATACAGTACCAATAAACTGAAACTATAAATATACAGGTGCATGATCATTAATAGACTCAAGTAATTTCAAACCTAGATCTTTGGCAAACGTTTTATCAACATTTTCCCATACTCAAAATGATTAACACGTCACAATTCTTTACTAATTTGTTTCAATACTCCATATCAGCTTTCAAAAGTGTACAATAAAATCGTTGTATACCTTTTAATATAATAATTCGATTTTAAGAAACACATTAACATTTGAGAAATAAATAATATTTTAGGGTACAGGAGGCAATTGAAGCGTTGAGAAGCAAAAGTTGCTTTCAAAATTGTGCAGGAGAGCTGCTCAAAGTTCTCAAAAGTAATTTTAAATGACAAAATAGTAATATAAATGAAATAATGTTATGTTATGAGCCCGTTTTGAGGTACACAGTACTGTGTTGAACTGTTCCTCACGGTTTGATGTATGTAGCATGTGTGACAGGATGTTTTTTTATTAGGACTTAACAACTTTTGATTTAAAATGGATGAGAATTTGTCAAGGCACTTGACTTAACGCTTCTGATTCTTAATGTTAGAGTTTTTCTATTGTACAATATTATAATATATAGCCATGGATAAACTATTACTTTATTTTTACCAATACATTTCTACCATGGATTAATCCAGTATGCACCTCATGGATTGACATACAACTTCGTCGGCAAAATATCACTGCATCTCTACTACATGATCTTCTACATCACTTCCATATTTCATTGTGCCATAAAATATGGTACCTTCTGGCAGAGTGTCATGTTCCAGTAGTGAAGGAACATTGTAATAGTTTACCTTCTTAGTCTTCCAAAGCTCATCTGGTGTTTTTCGCACTATTAGATGCCTTGTGTAAGGCTTGCAACGTCACTACTCTCTTCAAAAGAGACTGCGGACAATAAACTGAGGAAGACATTGTCTGACAAGCTTCTGGTACACATCCTCTTTGGAAATATACACCCCGGATTAAAGTGAATTCAGGCATACTTCTTACAAGGACATGGTCGAGGGCATCTTTGAAGTCAGAACTACTGGAGTGCCATCATGTTCCCTGTTATCGTTCAGTGGACGTTTGACTTGGACAACTTCAATGGGCTTCTTCTTAGTGTCACTTTGATAAGTTTCACCCATGTGGATGGGACTAAGACTTAATCCATTTATCGTTTTTTCTTCTCAATATTGCCAAAAATTTTGTCAATAAGCATGAAGGTGTCCCGGTATTGGGAAGGACAGATAAACTTTCTGAAAGTGCACTTGAGGAATGTCTAATGTCTAAATTTCTAATCTAAAATATATCAACAGCTGATATCATAGAGCTTGAGTGGCACAGTATAGTTGCACCACCAAACGGCTAATGCGGCAACTACTTGACTTGACAACATCTAACCCAAAAAGGCCGACTTAACAACCTTTATTTCTGAAACTGATGCCCATTCAACATGCCAGGGTCATAATGTTTTCGACCTAACCTCTTTTGATTCAAAAACATTTTAGCACTGCTACAAAACTGGTATTCAGAGTGCTTATCGTGTGTTTAACAGGAGTTCTCAAAAACATTGACTCAACAATTTCTGAATCTGAATGCTTCAAATTTTATTCTATAACTATCGCTTAGTATTAAACATCTAATACGTTGTAATGTTGGTGAATACATTTACCGTAAAAACCGAAGCTCTAACGAACATATTTTCTTTTAAAAAATCGCTGTTTGGCCAATTTCAGTATAAAATAAAATAGAACAACAAAATATATTAAGGAGGCATGTAAACTGGAATTTTGGAACTTTCATAAATATTACCGTTACTAAGTGTAATAACTGGTTCAAATGTTAGTAAGATATATAATATAGACCTTCCCTGTTTTACAGCTGCATTGCCTTCATGCTAAAAGAACCGTCCAGTTGAAAACGTTATACCAGGTTGGTTCCCTGTCTTTATTTACTTTTGAATTTATGCAACGTGCTAATCGACATATGGATAATGTGTGTAGTGTTTAACGCCCGCTTTTACTACATACGGCACCGCAGGCGATGACACTGATGATACAAGAGATGAAGATGGAGCACCGGTGGAATGAGATGGCGGGGCAAACCGGAGATCCCGGAGAAAACCCGCCCCAGCGCCGTGTTGTCCATCACAAATCTCACTTTACGGTCGCCTGGGATCGAACGCGGGCCCCTTTGGTGTGGGCCAAGCGCTCTAACCACTGAGCCACGGCGCGGCCTCGAAATATGGACTTAACGCCTTTCAATAATTCAAGACTGGTCACTGGGACCAATTCCCTCCATAGGCATCCTAATCCTAATCCTATACAATCTTTTAACCCCAACGGTTTACGTACCTGTAAGCTAATACCTGCGCTGCGAAACTACCAGCTGCAATTAACACCAGTCTGGCCATAACTTTATCTGGGCATCTCCTTTGAACAGCTTCCGATACTAATGTCCACTGAACAGAGGAAATTACACCAAATGTAACTAGAAGGCACTATAACATACGCGCGCGCGCACGCACACACATACACACACAAATGCGCAGTTTTTGTACATTAATAAGGGCAATAGGTGGCCCAATTTTCGCTACCTGTATTAAAAGTTACACTGCAATGTTGCTTTACTAACTTAAGTACCATTTGAGCATTTATTGCAAACTATCTAACCTGCTTTTAGAAGCATCAGTAATAAATGAATATAATCTATATTTAGAGGGATTCGTTTGTAGAGCTTCGCACGCCTGACGATAGCACGGCTATGAGACTATCAGTATTTGAGTATAACTATTTACATACAATAGTAATGTAATCTCGATTACTCCAGAGAACCGTCAGCAACACCTAGCTACCTATTAATTATTAAGTTTTGGCATATAATATAAGCTGCCGATGTAGGCGGATTCGATTGTATTTCATTTTGGTTTGTCTTAATGTGTGTTTACCAGTGTCACATCTGTCACGCTGTCCGGAATACCTCCTTCGACTATTGTGCTGCCGGTGAATTATGGGACTTTTTCCTCAGGCTTGCGTGGATGAAGTGGAATTAGAGTACATCAATTCAGTTGACTCAGTTTTAAAGGAGATCAGTAAAGGAGATATTTGAAGGGAGTTGTCGCTCTTTGTGGATACAGATTTAAACTTGTTTCTGAAATTTTAACAAGAAGAACTGGGTATAATAAAGGTTCGGTTTATTTCTTTTCACTTTAGAAGTGTCAGTAAATTTACGGTTTAAATTTATTTTCTTTGTAATCCTATAAGAAGTTAAGTTGTTTAAGTGGAGAATTACCTTGCGGCCGCCGCCAACTGAGTGGTAGCCCGAGCGTGCTCTCCAGGTGCTAACAGACAGCCAATAATCGATCATGGTAAAACAGATCTGTAATATAAATGCTTCTAAGACACGAACTATAAGAATTGTAGATACACACGCTGTTTTATAAAAATAAGTCTCAGGTTCTTTATAACTACCTCTCTATTTTCGAAACTGGCAAGGTGTGTATGTTTACAAATTTCTCATTTCAGAGTATACAGAGACCTAAGTATTGTAAATTAGAACTAATGCAATTCATGTTCACTAACTTTGTGGATACTTAATTTCTTTTGCTGTACCGAAATACTAATAATTTGGCTTTACTTAAAACATAACTTTTTTGTTAATAACTCCTTATTTCCAGACAAAATATGAAGTGGTGTACGTCATATTATGCATTGAGTTTAATACAATAAAGCTCTTTGTTGGAAATATTTACTTTTCCTTATCATTTTTAAGGGAAAAAATTCTCAAGTTTACGAGTTACTCTTACAGTATTGTTCCTCTATTTTCTGAAACCACTAATTTGAAATCATCTATGACTGATACTTGGAATCGAAGTCATATTCTACTTAACATTTCTGTGGAATAGCCACTACTTTATGCCTCATGGCATTCTTAACGAAATATCACAGCCATATTTACACCATATATTGGTCTTTAAAACTACTAAAATAATCGGAGTCTAACAACCAGCTCTATATCATTTTTGGTCCTTCACTTATAGGTTGAAGTTAGAAACCGTTATGAGATTGTGCATGAAGCAAAAATCAGCAATGGATAGTATGAACATTCTAAAATACAGATTATCACATAGATACACGTGAATTTTAAAGTACGGAATACTGGCAGTGTAGGGATAGGAAAAAAGTATGTTTTATAGACTGCCAACAAAATAAATTAAACGAACTTTCAAAATGTTATATCAAAGCGGTTTGAGTTATAAATTAAATGTTTAAATAGAAACATAAAGCTTTGCTAATTCTCATGGCCGTGGCTTACCATCCTCTTAAAAAAAACCAAAATACACATTTCCTTGATATTTGAATTAATTACAAAATCAACAGGCTACACATTCTTGATATTCCGTCAAATAGAGGTTATCTTCTGACCCACTTCCTCTCACTGTTCCACTTTTCTCCTTTTCAACCTCTCTCAATATACCCCCTTTCCTCTCTCTCTCTCTCTCTCTCTCTCTCTCTCTCTCTCTCTCTCTCTCTGTCTATATCTCTACACCTACATTTTTTCTTCTTTCTTCCTTTACATTCTATCTCATTTCATCACCCTTTTCCGGTTTTCCTCTCTCTATGCAAGTCGCATGGCGTGTGATGTTTCGGAAACCGATAAACTGGACAAGAAAACCGACTTTTTGCACAAAGCATATTATTCCTTACGCAGTTTCACGTGCTGAGTTAAATTATGGCCTTATTTTTGTTTTGTAGCACAATTAGTGCTTTTGGTAAATCGTGTTCTTGCTCATCTAGAAATTTATAAATATTAAGTAAAGTTAGCGTAATATGTAGAGTAATCCTTTATAATTCAATTATATAATTTTTTAAATTTAACCAGTTAACACACCTGAAAAATTTCCAGCTCTTTTCCAAGTCTATCCTCTGCTGCTGTCAGTTTAATTCCTGTCAATGCTACTTCTTCTGTAAATTCTTTTGGTTTCTCTGATAAGGTTCCAGCAGTAATCTGCAATCAAATTGTGTTTACAGCTTCCTGAATACTCTTCTCCTTTTCATAAATATCATTGGTGAATTTTTCTACAGGTTCATCAGTAGCTTGTCCTTGATTTGTAGGGAAAAGTTCCAAATGGGATTTCAGGAAGTGCATTTTGAGAGACATATTGCAACCTATAACTCTAGAGGCTCCTAGTAATTTCTAAATTAATTGTTTGTTATTTTGTGTTGTAATATTACCTATGAACTTTTCAAAATGGTCTTTAATGATATCCATGCCCTTTGAAAATGTATTCATTTATTATTAGAAGATACAGAAACAGAAAGTAAAGTGTCCAAGGCAAAATTACTTAGGTGTTATTATCGTTACACTGCGGTCCTTACTAGCTGAAGCAGTAAACTATTACAAAATAAATGTTATTATTAGTATTATTAGACCTTGTTTATTGTGCAAATCACTACAACATAAATCGAAGCATTTAAGTAGAGCCAGTGCTAGTTCAGAAATCGGGCTTTATTTTTGAAACAGAGGGTGCCAGGGAAAAACTTTTTCCACCATTGAATTGAGTGCTAAATTCCACATAATATATAACCAAGTTGGTGCAAAAGAACTTTTGTCTGTTGTCCAGTTATAACTAAAACAACGGTTTCTTGTTATATTAATAAATATAAAACTTCATTAAATGATTTAATAGTGATATAATTCTTGAGACCTGCTTAATCTTGTAACATGACTTGGAGCCATATTTTTCGTCGTAACCTATTTATACCAGGTGGCCTAAGTGCTACGTCTTTCGTGTAACCAGATATCACTTCGTGCTTTAAAACAGTTGCAGAATGCAAGTGGGCAATGCCAGTTAAACTCGTGGCAATGGCGTGGATGAACTTGGTTCTACTCTGAGTGATGGGACCCTCACCATGTATGAATCCCGGTTCTGTAAAGTCGGGGTCGGTGAAAGACAGGTATGACAAAATTGGCTCCAAACATTTAAGCCCAAATTATTTTGTAAGCGAGCATTTTGAACCCAGTGAGGATTGTGAGAATCCCAGTAGTGCTTGTTGTGTCTGTTTACAGTGGTATTGTTTCTGAAGCAGCATTCGTCGCTCCAAAGCACATTTTCAAGTAAGCTATGGATATCAACATGTATTTGTCGAACTCCGTCATATAATAAAATATACGGACATCATTGCTATAGAGCTGCTGGTTGACGAGAATTTCATACTTATGTCCTTCAAAATCGTTTAAGAATATGATATTTTCACTCCTACATCATGAAATTCTTTTCTTTGATCTGCAAATCATACAATTAGGTATTGGACTTAAACTAGAAAAGCTTTGGATATTGACACACCTTTACAGGTCTGATTACAGGCTCCTTGAGTATGGCAGTGCGGTACAAATAATGCGAATGCAGGCGCAATGTATAGGCCTTCCTCGGTGCTTTGTGTCGGGACAAAGAACTTTCAGCAGTCGTTATGGATATCCGCGTGTCTCTTTTATCTGTTAGCCTGCCACCCTGTGGCCTCATTTGATTCATCATTTCATTTCTTTCTCCTGGGAAGTGTTAGCCCCTATAGATCTGTTTAGTTCACAGTGAGCGAACAGTGTCTCGTCGTGGTCTACACTATAAGCTGGAAACTACCAGCTACGTCAATAGTTTTATCTATTGGGATACCCAGCACCTCCTTTGTGTTACTTTATTATGTAATAGTGATATGTTATATGTACCCTCTTTAGATAAAGCATTGATTATCCTCGGAAGAGTGAGAGGGGTACTGGCGCGCTTCTCGGAAGTGTACTAAGCACCAAATGAACGCATCACTTCAGCCAATGGAATGCGCAGGATTCACAAATGACAAATGTTATGCCCACGTGGAGTAATCACTGCGTTGTCTTAGAAGTTTCTATTAACAAGGATAAAGCCAGGTTAATCTTCCGAGTAGGAGGATAATAACAGGCATGTATGTTTTAAATAAAGTACTTTGATGAGGTACCCACATGTGGTTTTCCTAAAAGGAAGTATTACACAACATTGAGTAATTTATTTCCAATACTGGAATATTATCTGCTAGGAATTTTTCACAAATATTATATTGGATGGACCCGTAGCTCAGTCGGTGTGAATGTGTGCACGATCTAATGATTAAAATACAAAGTACAAGCGACCCAAAGTATACAAGTTAACACCATCGATATGTTTCAAAGGAGAACTGCCACCCATATGACCACTGCAGTTAAAGATGGGGTATAAATGGAATTCACACACACTCATACACAAACACACACACACACACACACACACACACACACACACACAAAAGATTATATGAAACGATTTTATTCCTGTGGCCCATACGTCCATGTATTCCATATATGGGTTTTGATTTCTTCTATTTCTGTTGTAAGTTTGTGGGATCATTCTCGTATATTAAAATGTTCAATTACCTGAAACCATTTTTCCTTTATTAATGACCATAATAGAACGCGAATGTTGTAAACACTCTGTCATCTCGCAACTCAGGAATTTTCAGCACTGTCAATAACCTCACATCCCGTCACTATTTGCAAAGCAACAATAAATATATCAACGGTTACACAAAGTAGTACACCTTCTTATTGCCTAATCTATTCCAATATGCAAGCGCTTCCGTAGCTCTTGAGTCAATACAAAGCCTCTCAGAGGCCCCCTATGTAACAGTGCTACCTCACTCTTCACGTGATCATGAACCACACTATTACTTGCTTAAGTGATGGTTGTAACAACGAACAATTCTATGGTCATTATTTGCTTCAGGTGAAAGCAAAAAATTGTGATTAAAATTCACCTATGAACAGCTTTAAAAAACGAGATTGTTCTGCATTTGAATGCTACACATGCATATACGTGACATATCTTAGTAAAATGTAATTCATTTTCTTAAAGAGGTAGAAATTTGCAAACATACTAACATAGCTTTTTTTCGGGCACTAGAACATTCCGTATTTCGTGAACGTAGTTGAGCAGCATATTAATAAAAATATATTGAGAAAGATACACAAATACGAGAATTTCCTAATCCTGATGATACTATAACCCCAAATTTATTGTATCCGGACCAAACAGAACTACATTACGTCTGGAATAATTTATAACTCAACGCTGAGAAAAACAGACACCAAATAAAGTGTAAGGTAAACCTAAATTGAAAAACACTGTACGGTACAAAAAGGGAGCACAAAATCCTACTACACACTGCATCCGTTAATTTCTTCCTCACAATTTAACTGCCTCTGCTACGTGCGTGACCGCCTAGTAGGTAAATCACTAACACTGGCTGGGCAACCTACAAAGAAAACAACTGAAAATAACGAGCAAAGCACATTACAAAATGTACATCAAATGGGTACCCACCTACATTAGATGACCGTTATTGATTTAAGTAATAGGATATATTCAAATGATCCATTTAAATAACAATTTAAAATAACCTTTTAATAGGAAATTTGTTTCACTTTAGGAGTGGGCTATTTAAATGACATTTACATTTGTTATGTGGTTCCGGCTTTTTAAATACCCAGATAGGTGCTTGCTACGAAATTCCTAATAACGCAGCCATCAAACCGAGAAGAGAAACTTTATTCTGCAAATGCTCATAGATTTCTTACTATCAAACAAGTGTTTTAAGCATTAGAAGATGTTAATAAGGATATAGAAATTAAGTGGTAGCATCAAGGGTTAGAGTAATCGCAAATTTCCTAAGCATAAAAAGTATGGAAATCAGTTTAAACACACTAAGTATTAATGGGCATTCAGTTGGAACTGTCTCTTAAATCTCATAATGCTATTGTCTCATGCATTATCATTATACTCTTGCAGCAAACCGTTAAATTTGCGTTATGAGCTAGTGGATGAAAAAGTATTTTATAGTAGCTTGCGTTCTTTATGTGCTCTAAAGCTATTTACAATCAATGTTTTAAAAGCCACCTACCTACCAGGCGACATTAAGCAACTTAAATATTAAAGTGATATTCAGTACTTCTCGTGTTAGAAATTATATAAATTTTGTGTAATGGAACGAATTCCTAAAATTGTTATTTCAATGTTTGTATAATAAACTCTGGCGCGATAGCCGTAAGAAAGCCAAGGTCTACCAACCCGATTGAAGGCCTCAAGCCCACTTACGCACGGCAGAGGTGGGCGATCAACCATCCGATACGGGGAGATGTGGTCAGCATCTCGGCATCCAACAGCCGGAACGTTGGCTTTCGTGACCAGGGCCGCTCGCTTACCCAGCGTAAACTCCTTACCTTCCTCATTGCTTAATTTTCCCACTTCATGATCACAAAGAACCAAAATATCTTATAACATTTCAAATAATTGTTATCCTTGGAATTTGCAATGTGAAATCTTTTTCTTGAGATTTACTGAACACTACATATAAGTTTCTTAAACGGGCGGAACTAGACAATGAAAAATGATTATATTTAGAAAAAATGCCCATCATTTACTTCTACAACGTTTGTTATGGCATCCACTCAAGAGAAATAAGCAGCCCCTTGGCTTTAAATTCATAGAAATTAGTCTGCGAATTGTCAAGGGAGCCCAGAAAGTGTAAACATGCAGAGGAATAAAAAAGAACTATGTTGTTCAAGGTTTTCAACAAGACGATTAACTACCTAAAGACGCACTATTTTACCATTTAGGTTGTGACATATTGTTCCGCATGATTTATGGAGTCCATTTAATTGTTCCGTTTAATGAAATAAAAGCCCAAATAAAACAAAATCGTTTTATTTGTTTTGGATTTCTGTTATTTATCCCTCGATCCCGGATTTGTAAGCAAATTCAAATGATGAAATAAGAAAGCAAAAAGGCATCAAAATAAGCAAATAAATATAAAAAATTATATCATAAACGTATTGTTTGCTAAAATTTGTACCTTATTCACGCTTGTTACAATACACGAGAGAGTTGCCTTGAGATTTCTTTTTGTTCCATTTATACCCTGCCTTTAACTGTAATGGTCATATCGGCGGCCGTTCTTCTTTGGAACATATCGAAGGTGTTATCTCGTATTCGTTGGGTTTTAATCATTATATCAGGCACATATTCACACTCTCATTCATACTTCCAGACTCTGGGGAAAATGACGAATTATCTCGGTCGGAGAAAATCCGCACCCCCCACAGCCGGGAATCGAACCCGGGATACCTTTGAGATTTTCTTGTGGGAAGCTCCTGCTTTTTCAGTGAAAGTATTTTTATACTGTGGGAAGGATCTCTCAAAGTCGCATGACGTTATTGGAACATGCGAAAAGCACCATTGTTCTTTTTGAATGAATTTCCCTTGGATATTCGTTACTGTACCAGAAAGTTTTGTAGAAACTTTACAGTCTCGTAACCAGGATTTTTCATTGATACCTTACTGCGTTTCTCAAAGGCAGTTTTAGCAATTCTGAGAATCTCTTGACAATGTTACTGAAATTTCATACATCAAAGTAAGTGAACGCTCCAAGGTATTATTTCGAGTTTCCAATTGTGTTAAAATAGCAGGTATTTTGGAGAAGCGGTTATGGATGTACTCTATCTTATCTTGAATATCAATATCAGCAAAACATTCTTGTGTTGTGGTGATATTGCTTGTATCTTCTGCATCTAAGGAGTACAGCACTCTTTTATTTCATTGAAATGTTCTGCATAGAATGACACCGCCTTTACCGAGAACCCGATCGGGTTAAAATTAGCTGTGGAGTTAAAGGCAAATTTGGAAAGACTTCATGACATTTATTAACTCTACTCGGCGACAGTACTCTTTCTTTACACTAAAGACAAGAAGATCCACGTTTTTATATCGGCTCCCTTCGGCGAGACGATGATGGCTAGGAGTGAGAATTTACTTTTAAATTAATATAAGTTGGATAAAATAAGCTATTTTAATTAAAAAGCATAAAATAACAAGCAAACGCCGTATTTCTGCAAAAAGTCAGTTATGAGCATTTATAAGCTTTTTCCTTAGAAATCAGTGCTCTATCTGTCACTTTTCTACATCGTATATTATGTTAATATTGAAGTAAAATAATCAGTTACATGTAGTAAAATATATTAACCATTTTGGTATCCAAAAATGAAAACTAGTAGAAAACGTTCGGTTAGATTTGATAAGAAATTCACTAGCTTAACACCAAACAACCAATTAAGATAAACGTAAGAATATTTTATGTTGATGGCACAGCTTAATGCCTACTGGATCGTAAATATCCCGAAATAAAAAGAATAATGGTGATTCACAATGTTCACCAAATCCAGCTCTTCGCATCATTGATTTGGTAAATTTATCGATTACACGCAATTGATTTTTTCGTTCTTTTATACATACGATCCTTGCTAACGAATTTTGCGTTCAATTTATGTCAGATACGAGTAAAATAAACAATTTGACAAGAAATTGCTGGAAATGTAATCATAAAATGCTTGAAATTTGGTCGAGACCTTCAAGAGATTGAGGAATCAGGTATTTAAGTCGTAAAAATAGTTATCTGTTTAGAACAACTATACTCCCAGATCTATTTATGACTTCAAAGCATTAATGTTTAAATTCCCATCAGTATATGGTTTAATAGTCTATATTTACTTCCAATGCCGTTTATTGGATTTCTATTTCTTTAAAATTTTACGGATTAAGGGATTTTACGTTATTCGATTTCTAACAAAACTTGTTCAAATATTTAACATAATCTCGATAGATTGAACTTACAAACTGGTATTTGCTTAAACTGTTGAATATATGATATAATTAATTCAATAGCAAAGGATAATTACTGTGACAAAAATTATATTAAAATATTTAACAGCCTTCCTGAGAAAACCAGAAGAGACACAGTGACTAAATGCCCGTTTTATGTACTAGTTCTTAAACATTTTGCCAGGACTTTAACTTATTCAAAATTACGATTTGTGAATCTTAAACAACAAAACAAAAAAGAACCTGACCAAATGGCATACTAAATGTGGAATGCGTATCTTCAAAGATTATAAAATATACTTGCACAAAATTAAAAACCTTTATCTTGCAAAAGAGCAGCTGGGTAACAGTTCCAAATATTGCAGATTTTATCTAAGTGATTTAAAAATGTCACCACATATTGCTCTTCATAAATCACAAGCGTAATTTAAATTCCATCCAGATTTGCTTCATAATTTTAGGAACAGAGTTTTACTTTGATTTAACAATGAAAATTCGGTGTTCCACATGATACAGATATAGTTATTTTGAACAAAAATATGAATATAATATCATTTGAACAGCAACGTATATAGATGGCGTACAGTTTTTTTTTTATTTTCTGTCATAGTTACCCTATAAAAGATTAAACATTTTAATTTTTTGTTCCATCCAATTTATGGAGGTGGGACGGTGGCAACGTTATGTAAGACTACTCGTGTTTCACCAAGGCGGCTGGGGTTTGAACCTAGGGGACCACGTGTAGGATATATGATGAAAGAAGCGAAATTTTGGACGGTTATCTGCGGGTTCTCCATTTCCCTTATGCCATTCATTCCACCACTTGTTCCATACTTACATTTCCTTTCGTCCATTGCATTCCCATTTTGTACTCCTTAACCCTCATACTACGTGTCAGATCGATCACCGATTTCGCTCTCTCCCTCGACAGGTTTCACTCACACGTATGTTTTGTGCTATTGCCATAAGCGAGATGGGAAATAGGAAAATGTAAAAATGGTCGAATTAATTATCTGCTATTTTTCGGATTTTATTCTCTCTGAAGTTTGACTGAAAGCTTCAATAAAATTGACTTCTAACAAGATCAAATGGAACACTCTGGAGGTCCATAGTATAAGAAAAGTAGGAATTGGCGGCTTGGACCGCCTGAATGAGACCTTTGGGGTTCGGCTGCTGGCCTACTGGCCGTTCTGCAGTAGAGGAGCGTGTCCGTTGTCCTGGCCTCTCGGGGGAAGTCTCTAAGTAAGCTATAGGGAACCTGCCCTCTGCACTGTCGTGGCTCCTTAGGACAACCGTTCTCTGTCTCCTCTCGCCTCATCCCACTTGGGGGCATATGCACAATGGACTCAGCAAAATGGTCTAAGTGCCGAATTCCTTCCGTAGTATATTCTAATCCTAAAATGCACTGACATTAAATACAGACTATTTGCTTTTGGGCGTTTAAGTTGCTATCTTAGTTCAGGTTGTAAGAAAAAACCTGTTTTCAATATTGAAAATGTTGACATTTTAGCCATGGACATCTTTAAACATAATCTTGTAACTTCAGTTTTGAAAGAACCTTTCTCTGCTTTACATAGAAAGCTTTCCATTCAACTTGCTGGATGATCTAATCTAATGCCTGAGCTGTGCTGGTGGATTGTTAGCCGTTAATTTTGATACACTCGATCTTAATATAGCAGCGATATTAACCGGGAATTTTGTATCAACAATGGCTTCTCCATGAAAGCAGTTAATCAAAGAGAACAAAGACCTGTTATCAGGGAAGCAACCGGCAAACCAGCGGCAATTTATTGCAGGATACATCTTCTGTAAGGTCAGGTTAGGTTAACAAAGAAAGCTAATGCTGCGGCATGATGACCACCGTGTGGTATAGATGACACAAGAGACTAACTAATCACGTCAACGAGAGCGGTTTTGTTCCAAATTTGCAGAAAATATCTAAACATTTGCATAAAATTTACCTTAGGGAGGTAATAGTAACCTAGCTAATGCTAGGGGAGAATTTGGCATTAATAACAATTCAGTAGCGAAAAAGCCTTTTCCCGAAGGAAGCAGGCTATAAAATATGACCAAAAGGTGTTTCGACCTTAAAACACTCAGAATCTTTACCAGTTTTTGGAAGTGACATATTTTAAAACTCATCAGGCTGAAACTGGTAAATACTGTGGCTTAAAATTTTACACAATTTTTGTTACTGAAGTAAGTAATTTCTACATTGTGCTTATTAACATATTTCCCTCTGATACATTCAACGATTTATTAAATTGCTATATGGTACGATTTTGACAGCACTTGGCACACTTTGGTTTGGTTTAGTTTGGCTTCCAGTAAAAATTACAAGTTATCTTACAATTTCAGAAACTTCCCTTGCACGTATTTTGAATTCAAATTTTCGTACGAAAATAAACGTCAGCTCTTGGTGTCCATATACTCATATATATTCATATCGGATACCAAATAGTGATTTACCACCACGTTTTGTGGACCATGATCTCATGGTGGACTGAGATCATTTTCTTCAGATATGCTTATGCGGTTGTAAGGATAAGCAAGGCCAACTAAGTTGGTCTAGATGGTTCACTTGTTAGGTTATGGCCTACTTATGCCAAGGCCATGGGTTCAAATCCGGCGAAGACCTATGGTTTTTAAGTGTGCTTAAAAGCAGTAGATCCATGTGATATTTACTGCTGTGTAAAACAACTGTGGCTGGCGGCCCTGATATAATAATAACAATTGGCAGCACTTTAATTAAAATAAAAATGTTTAAATACTTATTTTACCACTTGGTAAGCTGATTCATAAATTTAATAGAGGCTGATTTTGCTATTAAAAGCAAGTTTCGGACTGTTAAAGATAATAATGAGCACGTTATATCTGCGTTAATCGCAGAACTGCAATTCGACGAAATCTCTTACGGTGACCGTCTAATATGTATAGCCCGAACATTGTCTTTGGAACTTCGGCTACCAATATTCGATCACATTAAACATTTCTGTAACATTATAAAATAGGATGCGAATGACACTTATTTGACAAATCTACGCTCGTTTATGAACTTAAAACCTTCCTTCATATGACTACCCCAACCAACTTTTGTATGCTACCTTACTAAAATCGAAGTTCCCCATTTCCTTAAGAAGTAATGTTAATTAATGATTTCTTGAATTCACAGATTGTCATACCGGTTCTAATTTTCAGATTTTTATATAACTTAGTATCTGCACCTTCCTGATTTCTGAGTATCTATTTCCAATCTCCTTGAACTCATGCCTATCTGGTCGGCATGGCTTCACCAAAACGCCCGCCTTGTTGGCGTAGATGGTAGCATGTCTGACTCACGTACAAGTGGTCCCGAGTTCGAATCGCGGTCAGGGTGAGTTAGGTGAGTTACGTGGATAAGATATTTTCCGGGGTTCTCCCTTATCCTGAACGACGAATGTCGGGTAACTCTAAACTCCATGGACCCCGGACGCATTGAGCATTATTTCACCCATTTCATTCATCGTCCAATATGACTAAATGTTGGAGGACGTAAATTAGAAAAAAAATACCAGAACCATCGCTAACCTAGCCACACTGGCTTACAAATTGCTTTCGATTAATACCTAATTATCAAAAAACCTATAACCAGAGGCAAGATTTTGTGGTGACAATTATTTATAAACTTCGCATTAATAATTATAATTGGTGGTGTTTTTTGTTTCTGTTTAGCATAAATTCGTATTAATTTCGCGCAAAAATTTGAGGAAGAGTTAGGGAGTAATGACATGATTCAAATGAAACGTAACAAGGCAACTAGAGCAGCACAACTGTTAAAACACCATCAATCCAAATCAAAACATTTTATTTGAAGTCAGCAGATAGTAGGTAACATGAAAAGATCAAATATCACACATCAGACATCGCCAAACTGCATCATACAAGTTGTGATATTATCGCTTTTCATTGTTGTTCTGTTGTCTGTCACAACTAAGTTATATGTAGAGAAAACTCTCTCATTGCCAGCGGTTGACATCGGCAACCAAAGACATTGAAGGGACCTTTCACAGAAATTGCAGCAAGAATCAGCATTTGCTTCAATGCCAGAGTGCTGTTACTACAACTAAACTGTTATCGTTACCATCATGGCTTTGCTATTCAACAATGTCACAAAGCTCTCTGTAATAACAAAGCAAATCAGAATCACAAGTAATACCACTGGTTTTAAATGCATTTAGTTGTTTAAATGCTGTCATTACATGATTTGAATCACCTATACTTTATTTAGTAACTGGCCTAGAAGGTTTAAAGAAATTATATAACCTTTATGGTTATTACATCATCAGTTTCCTTTGCATAGACGCGTTTAATTTAGACAGCCATACGGCAGCAAACTTTTACATTCTCTTCTACTGCTTTTTCAAAACTGGTATCCATAATATGATCTACAAGTGCACTTACTCTGTTTACAAAGTGACCACTCTCTAATACTTCACATTTGGTTCTCAGCGAGTTAATTCGGGATAAATCAAGATTGGCCACAGTTTTTTTTATTGAAATTCTAATATTGGATCTGTTATCAATCTGCAATTTTCAGAAACAAATATTGTTGCTGTTGTAGCTATACAGTATTGCAGCACTTGGCATCAAAAAATGATGATTTAGCAAATTTTGCTCAGGAACTGAAAGCTTTTCTTTTAAAAAAGAAATCGACAATTGCATCAAAATAGCTTGCAAAGAAAACCACTGAAAAAAACAGCTAGACCAGCGTGTCAGTACAGGCAATGAGAACACTTTTAGCTTCTAAATCTGGGTGGTTTTCAGTGAGGTATTGTTTGTATTCGTTCTTAAACTTTCGAGCACTTCGGAACACATTCTTAAACCCTGAGGAACAATATTTTCATGTTAATGCAATGTCTGAGAGTAGCTTCCTAGAAGTTCAGTACCTTCTCAGTACCTTTAGTCAGCATAACATGAGATTTTCCTGTGCACGGTGTGGTATCCAATAAGTAACATTTCCAGTTAGCATACGACAAACAGTTCTCAGTATTACGGGCTAGTAGGATGTTGTGGTGTCAGTTTATTGTTGCGCCTCTTAGCTGTTATTTCAGTGTGCATGATGATGTCATTGTATTGGCTTAGTTAAGTGAATTTACCTTGCTTTCGTTAAATTTGTAAATATTTTTTTCATTACTTCTAGCTTCACCCTGCGAAGACATGAATGTTATCTTAAAGTTATATTTATGAAATTTGAAATAAACATAATTTTTTTCTATGCAGACTAAATATAATAGGAATGTTCTAATTTATTGCTAAAAATATTACTTTCGGAAGAAGGAAAAATTCGCCAAAGTCCGCGAAAATGTATAATAAATATGCATAATTCTATTACCAATGATACATTGTACGCTTATGCGTTACAGTGTCTAATTCCTTATGTACAACTCCACGTGGGTGGGATTTAATGCACAATCCTCCTAAAGATAAATATGATAAGTGTGAAAATTTGTTATCATAAGACCGAAATTGTTATGATATAGAAGTATGAATTATAAGATAAATGATTTATTTTAGTGCCTCACCAATCAAGCAGGTGTCGAAGTAATGTGTGTGACTTGTAATTTTGAGGACTTATAAAACCCATATTCACCTATGCAACTACGGTGTGGGGGTATGCCGCCAAAACATGTATACTAAAATTACAAGCATTCCAAAACAAAATATTACGAATGATAGCGAGAGTACCTCACACAGCACCAGCTGACCTACTTACACAGCGAGCTATAAATGCACACAGTAGAAGAATTCATTAAGAAATTAGCCTATGACACTTATAAAAACCTAGAGAAACACCACAACCCTCTAATAATACGCCTTGGAAACTACACAACAGAAATAAAAACACACGCACGACCACTATCTCTTTTCGAGAGAAGACTCACACAACATGACGACGATCACGACGTACAGAACTTCCTAGACAACCTAATCAGAGATGACTGACACAGACAGTTAGGCTGTTACTCCCCATAATCCCATCACTAATCTTGTTCTTATACTGACTCTTTTCAGAACGCTGACCGAACTGAACCCTCCAATCCCTTGACAACAGTCAAGGTGGCCCGGGAGTCCGAGGGCCTCCCACCAGCGTTCTACAAGCGCAGAGAGAGCGGGCGACTGCATATGGAGTAAGGACACTTCGACGACGCAGCACGAGGATTAAGGCAATGAAGAACGGCCTCGCCGGAACAAAGGATGACCAAACACATTTTTTGCATAGCATGCTACATACCAACAATTGACAAGCCTAGGAAACTGGACTATAAGTAGGATAGCTAATAACCATAGCATTTCTTATTCCCAACAGGTCACCAAGGTCTGAGCTTCAATATTACAATACAGATATGATTAAACAGCACTTATGAGTCATATGAATAATTAGCTCTATACTCTTAATACTGACTAACAGGCCTACCCGGCCAGAGCCATAGATATACAATCTAATTACGCATGATTAACACTTGGTGGTGCCCAGGTTTCATGGTCACCACCAAGAAGAAATGTTGACGCGCTCGCATGTAACACATGCCAGCTTAGTAGATTCCACAAACTAACCAGGGTGCTATGCGGGACCCGACTAAGGAGCATGATAATAAATGCCCGTAAACTAATATATGATACACGAAATTAACACGTGGAGGGGTTCGGTATGCCTAGTGAGCATGCCTGGCCCCTTCAGGGCACGGGGACCCTTACACTGTCGGCCATTGCACGTGGGCCGTCGCCTGTAACTGGATTTTTCCCTCCATGGTAAAAAAAAAATAAATACCTTCATTCCACGATTTCCTTTTCTTCAGTTGTCTACATTCTTTCTCTTATCTTTCAGGTGTGATTTTAGGGTCATGGTGTATGGCGTCACAGAAAGGATGGAGCGTATGCTTACGTATTACAAATGTATGTCTCCTCGGTGCTGGTGGCGATGTATGGTCACGTTCCTGACGGAGGGGATGCTTATCGACACCGGACCTGGAGTGCTGGTCAGCTGGTGGCTGCGTAGCTAGTCCTAGCGTTGTGATGAAGCCTCAGCATCTCGCGGCCTGCCTACCTGCGACATTGTAACCTATTTTTCGTTCATTTTATCGCCTCCTCTTGGAGGGGATATCAGACTCAATATACTTGTGGAGATGATAGTACGCGAGATATTCCCTCATTGCCTTCTAGTCTTTTTCCTTAATGATTATTAAGAATGCAGGGTGTTACTGCCCCACTTCCTTGTGAACAAGTGCTAAAGGTTGTTACCTATGTAACTCGCGTTCCATTTGGTTAGTTCTTCACTGGTATTTCATGGAACGGCTACGATATATAAACCATAAACTGACAAACATTGCTAATCCTTGGAGAACGTAAACTTAATGTTAGACAAGCACGAGAAACATGGGGCTACAGATATGATATTGCCTTTGTTGAATTATTTGGATCTTTGTACCAATTATTCGTTCATATAAAGCATATGTATGTATATATAACAAGTAAGTCGTGTGTAAATAAAAATGTTAATTTGGTGGTTCATTATAAGTAACTTGATGGTTGAGTATTCTGGGCTCCTATATGTGCAGCTCCTAGACACAGCTTAGGTAGCAAGTATTTTGTATTTATTATTTATTTTTATTTCTAATTTACGTCCTCCAACTTTAAGTCATATCGGGCGATGAATGAACTGGGTGAAATGATGCTCAAATAAGTCCAGGATCCATGGAACTTAGAGCTACTAAACATTCGTCTTGAAGAATAAGAGAAAACCCCGGAAAAAACTTATTATGTTAACTCACCCTGACTGAGATTCGAACTCGGGACCTGTTGAACGTGAGGCAGACACACTACAATCTACGCTACCGAGGCGGGCAAGTATTTTATAAATTATATAGTGTAAACAAACAAATAACATGTGCTGAAAGTAACACTGTGGTGGCATATAGGGTCGTTAAATTACAATCGAATCCACTCAGGGCCTCTCTCTACTATAAGAGACGACCGCCGGCAGCCGGGGAGCTTACGCCGGCAGAGGCGGGCTAGAATCCTTACTTTATAATAAATGCTAGAAATGTTGACTTTCTGCTCTCAAACAGACAGAATACCCTGTGTAAATATGCTCGGTCACTCTCCAAAGCTCAGCACTAGGTATTTCTGTGATTTCTTGCAAAATGCTTTACCTAGGTTCCTGTAGTGTGCGAGGTTTGGAACGATACATGTCTGTTGAAATTGAAGCCCTATCGCTACGCACAAGTGTGCAAGCGTTAAAAGTAAATGATCCCTCTAAATGCGTGAACTATTGTTAACTGGTTTTTCCAATCCGTAGAAAGGGGTTTCATTGACC
Organism: Mantis religiosa; assembly: GCA_030765055.1. Taxonomy (NCBI): domain Eukaryota; kingdom Metazoa; phylum Arthropoda; class Insecta; order Mantodea; family Mantidae; genus Mantis; species Mantis religiosa. The sequence continues at coordinate 98,444,165 of CM060948.1, read as the reverse complement.
GACAGCTTTTGTAGTTCAATGATAAATCTTGGTTTCATTTAATTGGACGTGTGAATACTCACAACAGTCGAGACTGGGCTTATGAAAAACCTGTACTACTGGTTGAAACAACTCTTTATGATCAGAAAATTGGAGCCTATGTGTTGAGTGCGATAACCGCCAATAGGGTCCGTATTCTCTGATGAAACAATAAATGCAGAGCGATATCAGAGGTTAATTATGGGGCCATTTTTCAATCACTTGACAGAAGAAGAGAAATCGTATGGTTGGTTCCAGAAGGATACTGCAACAACACATACGGCTGCCGTATCATCAAATGCAGTATTAGAGGTGTTTGATGGCAGAATAATAATAGTCGATTTGTGTCTCCTTCGCCCGCCTGACCTAACGAATTCTGACTTTTATTTATGGAGTTCTTTAAAAAAAATGTATCGTTCCAAAACTCACACACTACAGGAATTTAGGTAATACATTGCGCAAGAAGTCACTGTTTTAGCAAGATGACCATCCCACATAATCTTAGTAATATGCGGGTTATTTTATAGGAAATATCCCATCGATAGACTGTACTGTATATATGTCTGCAGGAGAGAACCCTGCGGTATCCATATGTTTCTATTATGAACTACGTTCTCTGCAGCTACGAGAGGATCATGTTTACCAAGAATAGCCTTCACAGAAATTTCCTAATAAACACCTATAAGTTCAGGATGGGAGATGCCCAAAATCGTAGTTTGCATTCTATAAAAGGTAAAATACTTTGAAGTTCCCGTCTAAGTTTCCAGTACATAGCAATGGAAGCCTGTGCACTGGCCGTAAAGTAAGCCACCTAACCTACTTCTCAGTATCTGCTTCAAGACACCTGTACAAAAGTGCACATTTGAGCGAACTATCTCGATAGCCCTTTGGAGCCACACTTTAGTTAGGAGAGAAATGTTTAGGCTTCTCATGACGTTCAAACACCAGCCTTTTTTATACCCAAAACGTTACTTATTGAATAGATCCATGCAATGCTGATACCGTAATTCATATACAAGCAAAATGGTCAGTGAACACAAGCAAACCTTGGGACGAGGTTATTAAGTTTTCGCCAAATGTACCTACCTTCCTTACAAAGGCTTCATTTTAAAAATGTATTACTGTTATTATAAATGCCCTCATAAACTATTTTTGTGCATTCATAAAATTCCATATCCGGTTTAAATAGAAGTATTTATACCTATTCCATGTGTATTATAATTGTGTACCAAAAATAACTGTGTGGTCTCAATGGGCCCACACGACAATTATGCATCAACATGAAATGGATTCAAAGTCTGGAATAAATGCACCTTAGATTGTATTTTTGATCACTTTCAGTTGATTCTGATAGGTGAAAGTTGAATTTTCTGTATGAAATGTTAGTAAGCTAACCTATTAAAGTGTTTTCCCTACTTAAGTGCACATTTGTCTATTAAGTATATGTTCTTTACTGTTGTAGACATAGAGTGTATAGATATCTTATAAATGAATTTCATCCATTAAATTTCACCTGGAAATTTACTTTCTTTGCTTTTAGTGATTCTCACTTCCTACGTAAATCATACAGCAACTAAGTATGTGCTGCAAGATAAACAAACAGGAGTATATAGCCGATCGCAACATTGCCATCAAGGTAGCCTTGCTAAAAAAGACAACATTTTTAATAGTTGTTTTTAATTAATATACTTTTTCCATTAAATACTATTTATATTATTCCATACAGTCTAAAAATAGCATAAAGTGCATACAGGTAATGCTTTGGATAATTTCCGAAAGACAAAATAACATACCTCGTCCCATATTTTCAAACCATTCCTTGCTCTGTAATGATGCAGCTTTATTACTCTGCGTTACTACAGCTGCTGAATACTTTTCTTTCCTCGAAGCAAACTCAATTGCGTTTGACCGTACAGATTTGAATGATTTTGACAACGACAGCACTGTTTTGAAGCAAACTCGCACTGCAGTACACATACCGTGTAAGGCTTCACTTTGAGTAAGAGAATGCATACACGTAATTTGTTTAAAAGGATTGCCTTGCTACGTTTGAAACGTTACTGCGTATTACAACAGTGCCTTCAAACGCAAATTCCCACTCGCAAATAAGTTTTGGGTGAGACTCGTGTACTTAGTACTGAATGTGTAAGGCAATGGACCGTATAGTGATAACAGATCGTTCAAATCATTTGTCTTCTCAAAAGACCATGTCATCAACACGGAAGTAAATTTCACATGTGTGTTTAAACATTAGAGTGTCGTAACCGAGAAAGATGGTGCCCAGCGTAGTTTAATTGCATTTTGGTGTGTGCGTCTGTTGTCAACAGATGTAGTATTTTTGGAAGCAGCACAACGGCAATTCCATTGGAGGGCAGGGGAGCAATCTGTGCGAGTAGCGAACCGTGAATCCAAGTGAGGGGGTTGATGGTGTGGAAAGAAACGATACGCTTCCCCTCTACCATCACGTCTTAAATCCCGCTATTTGTTACAAGGGCAGCATAAAAAAGCGGATAAAGAAAGTTACATACGTACAATAGAAAGAGGATACATTTTAGAGATTTTCTGCGGATAGAAGGATTAGAGTCACGGTAAGTCTTACAACAAGTCGAACAAGGAAGACGCATGTGTGACAAAAGACGGTAGCTACTCGTGTCTTAAAGAAAATAGTGAAGATAGAAAATAATACCCACGTTACAAGGTAAGCTAGGTGGATATAAGCTAGTCTTACTAGGTGATTTAAATAAGTTGTAAGTACTAGTTAGAGCTATTAGGATTAGCTAATGACGATGATAATGATAATAATGATAATGATTATGATGATGGTCAGATATCAGATACACAACTTGCCTCCACAGTCGAATGGTTTTCTTTACAGCGCAATGCAATGCGTATAGTCCATAATATTACATAGTACCATCGTAAGTATATTGTAAAAATCTGATCTGCTGCATTCACATGACTTTCTTGGGAGCCGCAGAGCCTGTTCTTACAAATACTCATCATTGCGTCTTACTTCATATCAGTCACAATATGAGTTATTTTATTTCTGGTTTTCTTGTAGGTACAAGATTAATTTGGTGAAGCGATAGACAACTAATTAAAGAGCCGGTTTGTTGTGTGATGTCTTTCATATTCCTTTCCTTTTCGTGAAAAAGTGTAAAAAATTAATAACGGCTTCCAATTTGAGCATAAGCATAGAAAAGCTGAGAAAAAGTAAACGAATGCTCCTGAAATTATTTTTTCCACAAAAAAGAGGCATCACACTAATTTTGGGTCTAAACATTATTTCCGTTTTTGGGTAGTAAGGTTTTGTCTGCCTCTCACGGTTTCCGAGTTATGCATAAGTCATCTGAAAGTAAACAATACTATGTTCAATATATTTTCATATTTTAAATAATATCACTAGTAATTTTTGAGGAAGTGATTTTTCGAGACATTTTCCATGTAAAGGGTAGTATGAGAAGGGGGATTATCTTCAATGCCTTCTTGTCGCATCCTTGGAAAATGCTGAACTAAAATACCAAGTTTGCTGCTCAACCGTCGCTTTGATTTTGGGCTATGTCGGTTAGGGGGACATGGAGTAATATACAAAGTAAACTCACACACTTTTACCTTTCTCTAAAAACCTTAAAGGATTTAGGTTGTATTATTCCAATTTTTGGGAGGAGTGCAACTGTTACCCTAATTACTGTAAGTATGTAGTAGGGAATGTATGAACAGCTATGGCTGCATACGGACAAGTCTAATGAACATTGCTCAATCAATTGCCAATTTAAAGAGCGAGTTTATTCTCTCGAAAATAAAGCCTCTGTGGCATGTTGAAGATTTTTCCAAGGTCTTCAGTTGTTCTTGCCCATTATCACGAGCTTCACGCGCTAGTTCTAGCCTAGGAATTGCCTCTCATAGCTCGGATAGAGCAAAGCTTGCTGACGACACTGCCCTGTGTTTACCTGGACCTGCACCTTTGCGTTCTACGACTGTTTTAACGCACGAATGGATATCTGCGTATGTGAAAGACGAGGCTGTTGGGCCACCTGGTTTACAGATTTATTGACTAGTCTTTAAACAAAACTCAAATGTATATATCAATAGCTATAAGGGCATCTCATTTTTGACACATGCTTTAACCACTATAGTCTTCGCAAATATACTGAAGGTTTTAAGAAGCTCTGTGCTACATGGATATGCATAAATCAGTAGCGTGGGTATGTTATGTAAAATATATGGTAGGCCTTTTATTCTATTAATTAGTTCCAATTTATTACAAAGAGTTGAAAGAACGTTTAGGATTTAAATATGTTTGGACATTGTTATAATATTTCCCAATAATAAATTGCCTTGCCACATTAAACTACTCCAAAATTTGTGTGCTAAATATGAAGGATTTAAAACGTACTAAATTTAATATAATATATGCAAAAATAATTACTAACGATAATATTCGATGATGTTAGGAGGAACTCATCCGCGTGTTTTACAGGACTTGTATTCCTAAATATTCCTAACCATATGCAGCTCAAATGTGGTTCCTTATTGTTTACATCACCACATATTTTCTAAGTTTTCCTGCTGATGTTTCCACAGAGTAAATTAAGAATTGCAACACATAGTTATCTTTTATAACATAGATCATTTATTTGGGTGGGAAGTAACATACAACCAGTTTTCTGTGCGTTTACATAATACTGAATCTCCCTATTAGCCTAACCATTTAATTCTTCCTCTTCTTCTTTTTATACTTATTCTTTTCCTTAACCCTAGTAGTGCTACTTACAGTGGTGTTAGGGTATTGTTCCTCTATCCCTTAAGTTCAGGACTGAGGAACCGAAGCTTTGTATCCGATTCAGAACGGATGGGTAATCAGCCCGATGCCTGGTCTGAGGGCAAAGGAAATATATGTCAGTATGAGAGCGAGATGATAGCAAGGATGATGGTGGAGCAATTGGTGGAATGCTGGCGAGTGAAACCGGAGGACCCAGCGCCGTGTTGTCCACCATAAATCTCAATTTGTAGTCGTCTGGACACTAACCAGGGCCGCCTTGGGGAGACCAAGGGAACTAACCACTCAGCCACGGTGTAGCCTACATTTAATTCAAATAACTGAATTTGAACCATTGCATCGATCATGAAACAATAACTGAAACGCTCCTTAGTATCTTACTAAGCCAACTAAGCGGAATGGTTTAGGCGGTAGTGGTTGCGCCGGGTAGAAGGTATGTTCGATTCCGGAGACCGATTTATCTTTAGGTTTTTCCCGAAATCCTAGGCTAATGCTGAGAAGGATATTTATATGCCGTGAATCTCCTGTCACTATATTTCCACTTACTTCTATTTCATCTTTCATCCTCGATTTAGATTTCTAAAATTTGGCAGGACTTTAAATTGGATGGCAGGGAATTTTCTTTCTGTAGATCATCGACCTGGTTCCCAGGCTCCACAGAAGATATGCAAGCTCAGAGAGCGAAAGGGGAACTTTTACGAACAGCCACTGAGGAGATTAAATCTGCAGCTATTATGGACACTGCCATCTTCTGTTTCCTTTCCTGAAGCCAACCTATGTGTCCTCTCCCTTCAGCTTAGGGACACCGGCACAAAAATCTCCTATATGCCAAGGTGCTAAAGCCCCCTCTCAGAACCTTAACCTATAGTTATAGAGTCAAGTGAATTTATTCGCTAGAGCTGTTCAATAGTTTGTATTTCGTTACCGGAAACTCTTGTGACAATGGGAAAGTTAAATAAATTTTATTATTGTTATCAGTAAATCATTACAATAATTGGGCATATAGTGCGGCAAAGCATAGTGAAAATGTATGTTCTGGAAGTACCTTGGAACGTGTTGCTTGTTTCTGTAATAATTACTTCCCCACATTCATTTCATAATGTACAATTGTAAGTATTGTGACTGTCCCTGGCTTTCAGGATAAAGTAAGCTGATGATGGCCACGAGGTAGACAAGAAAGAAAATAGCTTTTCTGGCTCCAATATATAGATCGTAAGAAGCCATTAAATATCTTAGAAGAAACATACGGCGCCAAATTTGGGTTTTCCACAGAATATCCGGCTGTTTTTACCTAATGACGTCCGCCCTTCATAACTTACTGTTTTATTCACATCTAATGAAGTTTGAGACTCAAATTTCAGAGAGAGCGAGGGAAGCTAAGTAAATTGGTGCTCAAAGTATGTCAACCATACTATTAATCATTAATTATCAAATTAATATTTGTCAGAAAGTATCCAAAAGATGCATACAAATATCTTAACTAATCCAATAAAAATACCTACAGAGGAATCAAACAGACAAACGAATTTTTAGAAGTCCACTATAAAATGGAAAAAGTTTAAGTGTATAAAATAATTAATAAATGGTCTAAGCTAAACAAGTAATGAACTTTTCTTGCACTTTGTTGAATATATTCAAGGTAGATAACTGGAATTATCACTTAAATTTGGTTGGTCGTTTCTGCAAGCTACAAGAAAAGGACTGTTTCAGATTGAGATATAATTATGGCACTGTGATAAAGAGATACATGTATTTTAAATATCTATATTATACAGGAGCTACACTTGAGGGGACATTTGGGAAAATAGCAGAAATAGTTTGCTTTTGTGCCAATTAGGAAAGGTATGTTTAGCGGAGAGGAGAAGCAAATTTAATGAATTCATAATAAACAGTGCGTAAGGTAAGTATGGAAGAAGAATATGCCCAGTCCTACGTTGCACCTGCATTAGCCTAAGTATATTTGGCAGCTACCATCCATTGGTCCGGCGTAGATTAAATGGTTGTTTCTGACTACTGCCATGGCTGTGACTATACGTGCAACCAAAGGGGTTAAAGTGTTTGAGAATAATAATGACTTTTTTTAATCAGTAAAGACATTTTCAGCTCACTTCTGGATGCAAATTGTTACGCAAAATATCAGAGGTGGCACAGCTTTTGTTGACTTTTGACGTGGAACTGGTGGAACTAGTTGTAGAGCGCAGTCGACGACATCCAAATGTTGCTGTGTAGTTCTTCGAGATTATAGCGTCAATAGATAGATGAATGTAATGTTTAAACGTGCTGAAAGTGGTCGTATATTGCTGTCACCTTGGTCGCCAAATCTGCATGAGATTTTGCACGTATTCCTTCGATGTGTAGTGGTGTCGCTTGCTGTGTACCAGCGGTTGTATATTTCTACATCAAAGTTTCAGGGAGCAGAGGACCTGGACTCTCTAGGTCTTCAGCACCTCCACAGTGAGGCAGTACAGACGGCGGCGACAGAAGTGGTTTTAAGTGCTTGCATGCTTCTGCGATGGAGGAAGCGTCGTAGCAGGAACACTTCAGTGACGATGGAATTTGTTCATTACTTAAGGTTTGCAATATCTTCTTATCATCTGAAATCCATACCAGCCCTAGGTGATGGGCGAAACTCCTGTTGATTTGGGTTCAAGCCAGACACACATGCATAATTCCATTAGCAATATTTAGGCCTAAGAGTGACGAAAGGTGAGGGATATGGATATATTTCACTTCAACGTCTAGAAGATATGCTTCTCCAGGACGGTCAACACCAGCCAGATTGTTTGTGGATCAGAAGTGAAGGAGAAGCGGCGAAAGTGTGTCGAACATGAAGTGAAGTGAAGTGATATAACCCGAACAGGGGTTACGGCAGAGATCCTTTATCACCTTCTTAAAAACAAACCGCTGTGCATGATATCGGCTGAATTCCCCGCACTCATTGAACATGTTCCCTAGTCGTCGAGGGTAGAGCGCAGTCAGTTTGTCGGGTATTTAACCAAAAGGAACTAGTATTTTTGTTTTAATATATGCAACCAGTAAGCAAACTTGTGCCTTACATCTGTCTACACCGTTCATATTACAATTCTTTCCAGAAGGTGTTCGTAACTGCTTTAAAAAGATTCTAGCATATAATTAAGAAAGGCACAGTTATAATTCTTACCAAAGGAGTTTGCGGTACCTTTTGTGGTTCAATTTTACACTTTTCATTTTATTAATCACAAGGATTTGAAAATTACCGTCATGTTTCAAAATGTTCATGGTAGTATGTGGCGTTAACTATTATGGACTAATGGAACGTTAAAGGTAGTGTAGATGCATTGGCACTACGAAAGTGTCATTGAACGAAATGTTTCAGTAAAACGTTTCTATGAATTTTTATTCAAGCATCGCTAAATGCTTTCTAAACATAGGATACATAGGTATAACGTAATTGAGTCCAGAGGGTCTACTCCCATTAGCCTTGAACCCGTAGGAACAAGACCCGGGCCTCTTTCAACCAGGGAGTTATCCGAGCTGTCCCTTAAAGGGCGCCCGGCATCCTCCGTGGGGCTTTCCATTAGGGCAAGACCTAGTTTGCTAACAAGCTCCCCCCCCCCATCTGGTCCTAGGGACACAAGACGGGACGGAAGTGGATACGCCACTTACGCGCGTCAACACTCAAGGTGAAGACTACCGAATGACCTCGGTGGGGCCGCCTGGTGATCTAGCACACCTTCTACTAGCTAAGCAGGCTAGTAACCGGAAACTTAATGGCTTCCCTCAACCCCGTCCGAAGACGTACCCAATCTCCCACGGGTATCGGGAACACACTGCCCCCTCGAGACCATCCCAAACCGAACAACTCCCGAAGGAGGGGCTCGGCTGTTCGGCCCGAGGTTCCTCTAGTAACGTAAGAGGTACCACAAGTGCTAAGGGTCCTCAGCGCCCGCACTTTGGCAGCTGAAAGGGACGGATCCCTTCCCCTACGGGAAGGTATAACGTAATTATAAAGAATACACATGAGCACTTTACAGATCTACTTTAAACGTTTCTGCCGTTGATGCAGCTAATGCAATAATAATTCACATGCGCCATAACATAAAAAGGCATTTCATGTGCTACATTTACTAGAATTTCTCTCCCTATTGTGGCCGCTCGATGGCTGAGTGCCTAGACTGCTGAACTCCCACCAAAGCGGCCCGGGTTCGATCCCAGGTGACCGCAAAGTGAGATTCGTATTGGACAACACGGCGCTGAGGCTGATTTTCTCCGAGATCTCCTGTTTCCCCCGCCATCATTTTCCACCTGTGCTCCATCTTCAACTCATGTTCGTATCATCAGTTTCACCGCCTGTAGTGCCAAATGTAGTAAAAGTGGGCGTTCAGAACTATACACTTCATTTAATTGTTTCTGCAACGTTTTGGACTACCCAAACTCCTTACTAATTTTAAATCCTTATACAGCTTGTAACATCTGTTTTTTCCAAATCGTATTTTTCTCTCTGCAGCGTGTTAGTCAAAGCTTAGCAGAGGTACTTTCAATTCATATTTTCTTAAAGATAAAAAGAGGATAAAAATTCTTTTCATGCTAGCTATAAATCGGTTTATAAATTTTACCTTACACTCTCACTCCCAGAGCTGTAACAAAGTAAGCAGCGGCAATAGTTTGGAAAACGGCAGCTATTTAAAATAAAATTAACTGAATAACTAACACTTCAGTATGACTCAACCTTTCCATACTTTAGCCTACACACGGCTAGTGTGAAAGAACAATTAAGTGCCATTAATGGACCTAATAGTGGTTAACTATAAAAAGCCCGGGCCTTAAATTACTTACAGGATGTAAATCGCCATTAAGGTAGTTATCTCATTTGTCTATGAGAACTCCTAAGTGGTTTACCAGGAAAAACTCTAGTCAGTTCTAGAATTTAACGTCATATCGGCACTTTGGCCATAGTAGCTCAAGGGTTAGAGCGGCTGCACGGCAGCCAGAAGATCCGTGGTTCAAATCCCGGCTATGGCATTGAATTTTTCAGTCTGAGTCAATCTTTCCATACTTTAGCCTATACACGGCTAGTGTGAAAGAACAATTAATTTTCAACTAACATTTCGTTACAGTTTGATGCAACATAAAACGAAATTTAACTTCTTTGTGTTATATGTTCATGGCCATATCTTGTTGGCTATAAGTAAAAAAAAAAAAAAAAACCACAAAAAAAACAGTTCTTCTGAAGGTCTATTACCAGAAATTTTTTATGTACCTATTTTGCTGAATAAAATAATTTTATCATAATCGTTTTTTATTATATCGAACTTCTATCATAATTCGTGATTTATAAAAACTAAAATTTCAAAATCTCTTCCCCCTAAACGGGAGTTTCTTGAAAATCGTTGTGTTTTATCTCTGGAATAAGCTGACACGAAATACGCAACACTGATACTTATGGCACATTTAACCTTCAGTTATGTCTCCCTCTCCAACGTCCTCTCTCTCTCTCTCTCTCTCTCTCTCTCTCTCTCTCTCTCTCTCTCTCTCTCTCTCTCTCTCTCTCTCGTTCTAACGCATAAGTAGCAATTTTTCTGTCATGGTGCCTCGAAGCATGTACTTCTGGTGATATCTCTAATCGGATTTTTTGGAGGTGTTATGACTTCCCTACATATTATGTACATTAATGTGTATAAAACGTGGCCTGCTTTCCCATATTGTAGTTGTATATTTCTCCCCGAAAACTCTGCCCCTTCAGGTAACCAACCTTTAACTCCATCCGACTATAAAAACACGCGCCGATCTACGATATTATAATCTGCGTGACATAAAGGGGTGGTTACGATACCGTCTAAACCAAAGTATTGTACTATAAATGCAATCTTGGTACCCTAGATCAACAGACTACTTGAACCTTCTGGAGGAAAGCATGAAGACTTAATTACAATTGTCGTTAAGCTTAACAACTGCGAAGTTTGTATTGGACGTTTTAGCGATCAAGTGGAAAGATAGAAGGAAGCTAAGTTTTTTCTTCAAATTGTTATATATTTTATCATTTTTGTGCTTAAGCGCACCGAAGCATTGTCATAGCAGTACTCCTCCAGTGTGTTGTTACCTTTTGGTAGTTTAGTTAAATTTTGGAGGAGTCAAAGAACTCTGCAAACAGAGTAGCTAGAAATCATGCTCAGGGAATAGAATGTTAAGTAATATGTTCTGTTATGAACCACCTTTTATTAAATTTAGTATAAATGATAGGATTGAAAATCTCCAATTATCCTGCACTCTCAGAGGTAAATATTGAATGATGAAGTAAATTAATTGCGTGTTTTACTAACCACTTTATAACGTGGCCAGACTGGAGGTATTGTTACGTTTGTATAGTGAAGTGACATGGACTTCAACTCCATTTCGAATTCATCAATATGAGTAAAACAAGCACTAACTGCCTAGTATTATTAATGAATTTGGTCACCCAGATATCTCATAATAGACATCATATACCATTAAAATAAAGTACATTAAAAGGTGTTACTACAAACTGTTAACATTACCAGAATCTACAGTCCTGAAATATAATCCAAATACCACGTGTATGTGCATTGCTGAAATTGTGACTTCAATGTCTGCTTTGAGCTATTTTGTTCTGTCATAAATGTTTGATGTAATCATGTGCTTTATTTAAGACAGAAAACAAATGACTAGGTCTTATTTTACGCACATGTATTAAGATATACATTTTGGCTCTTTGACAGTTAAGACTTCCCCCACACAGTTTTGATGCGAAGCAATGGAGCTTACGTGATGAAGTTGCTGCTCTGAAGAAGCGGAAATGGATTGTTGAGAGAAGGAAATACAGGCTGCTTTTATAATCACTCACTATGTACATCACGCTTTCCGAATTTCTGTTACTGACTTCATCTTTTAGTTTGTTATACATATATACTGACAAACCTCTGTGCGGGAAAACCAGAAAACCGTGTTCATTGATGTAATAGAGATCAGTTGGCTGTCAAAGACAAAGTTTTCTCAGAATTATTCTCCTCAACTTAACTGTACTTTTATACATGCTATAGAAGCACCTTTTCAAGTCTTACTCATTTATGAATTTAAATGATGTATAGATTCCTGTCAAAAATTATTAAAATGAATTACATTTTAAACCTGATGAATTTAGGCGTGTTTAACGACCTCAAAGATAAGAAAACAAAAATATTTATTTCCTACTGTTTATATCTATAAAAACTTCAGAAAAACTATGCAGCTGTATTAAATTACACCAAAAATTACAATAAGGCATATTTGAATATTATGCAAAACATTCCTTGGCCGAAGACCTTTTGTTAGACGGAGCCTCTCTAAGTTAATGAGATTAGGAGCCCTTTCTGCTAAATTCCAGAGCGACTATCTAAGAAACTATTTCAGATCTCAGCAGGAAGATTTTACAGAATGTAAATGCGCATCCTATAGTTTCAGTGATTTACCTTTATTTAATAGATTTTTTTAAATAATGAGAGATTTCTTTCCGCAATTCATATCAGCAGTTTATTAAAATGTAAAATCAAATATTTTAAGACATACTTTTCAGATCAAGTAGATCTAAACTGAAAATTATATTATCTGCAATAGTTTGGCAAAAGTTGTTATTTATATCTGAAAACGTTATTCACGAAACATTTTCACAACAAAAATTAAAATAAAACAAAACAAACTCCTGTACGTGCATCTTTAAAGCAAGATGCCACTTAAACGGGGGCCATTTTAGTTATAGTTAAGCGCAGTACATATTTTTGGAACAAAGGTTCTCGTAAATGAAGAAGTAAAGCTTGTAGGAGTTGTATTTATTTTTCTATGTACTGTGTTGAGAGTGGCAGATGTACTAGCGTACTCAAAATACGAATACAGAACAACTTGTATTTCAAACATAATTACAACTAATAGATTTGCGAAAAGACAAAGAAATGTCATTTTTGTTGGTGAGACTCCAATTAACATCCATTATTTTCATGTTGCATACAGTTCTGTAACAGAGAGTATTTATTCAACTAAGTTTAGCTCAGCAAAATTTGTGGAGCTAAACCATACTTGGTGAACAACGGCTTAGTTTAGAAGTCCCTGATTTCATATTCTGTAGCGCCAAAAGCACTGTGAAAACTATACATAGATGAAACGGAATTTACAGCACCATATACTCCGTATGTTCGCAACTAGTAAGAGGGTATAAATGCATTGCTCAAACTCCTTCAGAGTTTCCATTGCCTCCCGGATACCATAAACATAACACCTGGCTTTATTGCTTTGACAAGAATAGAATGGTGGCATAACAAAGGACAAAAGACCACACGTCCATGTTTTCTGACATCAAGTTATGGGCTGTAAAATAATTCCAGCCCTTTGCTGTGCTCTCTTCTATTGCCTCAAGGTGAATGTGTTCTTCTAATACCCAAAGCTATATTTAAGCTACATGCATAACCCTGTGTTACAAAGCAATCAAAAGCCCCTCGCATAGCTACAGCAGCCACCAAAGCACTACAACATGTGTAGTTTTATTATTTCACTTGCTACATGTTGCAGGTATTTAATCAACAAGCAATTAAATCCTGCTCAATTATCTCAGTGGCTACTAAGGAATATGTAAGGTAAGCTCTCAGACGATGAAATGTGTTAGTGTGGTAGTTACATCCGATCCTGGTTTTTGCCGCTTCTCTATGCAAAATAATTATAGTAAACGAAGGAGCTGAAACAGAAAGGTAACAAACACAGTTCTTTGATATAACATCTGCAAATCTGAATATAAGCAAAATGTAATGAAATTAAGCATGTTATAAACGCATTTCTAACAAAAGCAATGCCACTAATAAGTGCTGTAAGAAACGAAATATTAAATCTAATATTTAAATTTTAATCATATATTTCTTTCGTAACACAATTAAAAATTACTTGCGTAAGCATCTTGAAGTACAGTAGACGGTAGTGACGTCCAGTAGTGAAGAGTACTATTCCAATGTACAAGATTATAGCCAATGAATGTAAGTAATTTTCATGCCATAACGCCGCCGAATTATGGGGCTATAGAATTAGTTGTCACCCCTCTGATCTTACAAATGTACTTGTTTTGGAGGACATTAGGTAACCAAACCGTAGTTTTCTGGGTACCTTTCCTGTCTTCTATTTGCTAGATTTGCAAATACATGCTTAACAGTGTAGTAGAAATGAAGAATATTTGTACATTGGTAGGCAAAGCCAAAAAGCTGTTTTTTAAATAAATATGCTGCGTTATTTACTTTAATATTATTTACGCTCGACTATGCCAAATTTAAGTATTCATTCGACAGGTAGCAGTACTTTAACGGTTATTAAAGTATTGGTATTCGGCCAATCAGAAGCGGCCAGGTAACATTGTGAAAGCGCAAGTGTCGATTATTCTCGTTTCGATCAACAACAGCACTAGAACCAGTTTAAACAAAGGTCAAAATGTGTAATACTAGTAACAGTGACATTGAACATTCACTTCCAAAATTACGGCAAAAACACTCAAAGTACCAAAAATTTGTTGCCACAAAAGTCAAGAAAGGCACATGAGAAATTCTGTTCACACTTCATGGACTGAAGAACATCAAAATACATAAATTACTTCTTAGAAAATTTATTCCTAGGTATTTCGAGGAATAGTCTCAAAATATGAAATCATCGACCCTGTGGACTAACTATTGTACGTATATTCAAATCAACACTCAACATTTATGTATTAAATTTGTTCCAGTTTGTACTTTCTTTTAGGTTAAACTGTGTCACACGTAAACAGCTGTTTATAGGAAAGTAATTAATATGTCTACGCCTGCGTACTAAGTACGATTGTAACATATCACACAAAACAGAAATGAATACTTTGAAATGAAACCTTTAATTTAGATATATCGCTTCGCTCACTCGGTTAATAATAATACTTGCGTTTTAATGACTACCATTATAGTCTCGTTACATAACACACTGTTATATTAATTACATTCTTCTTCATTAAAATTCAAATAGCCTCTACCACTTACCTTCAGTAAACAGAAGAGATATTGCACTCCACCCAAACATTTGTCATTGGAAATACTAGGCTTGAGACGTCATGAAAAAACAGAATTCTTAGAAAACAATATATGTTTATTTGTACCCTTGAACAGCATAAGTCAAATACGAAATGCGCATAAAAACCTTTGAACTTATGTTTAGCGTAAACCACGGCTGCGATATAGAGATTTTCAAGAAAATTTCCGGACCCGAAAATGATCTTTACATTCAACCATATTTGTCACGTTTCCATTTTCTCAAAATTGGTTAAGGATGTTGATTGAAATAATGTGCATTTACGGTATTTTCAAGCAAAATTAAATTTTTAATTGAAAATTCCAGATATATACTGAGAATTACTGACCATTCTCATTATTATCGTCAAGGCAACAGACATAAAATTTTCGGCACAAATAAGAAAACAGTCGGCGGATAAAGTTTAACGGCAATAATGAGCCTTGCTAAGCAGTTAATGATAGCGCGTCGATTATAAACAAGCGCCGGCGGGTAGCGATAAATGAGGTAAAGGACTCGCCGGCATAGATTAAGTTACGCCTCTAGAATGTGATAGAATATTCGGATTACGTCATTAGATGCCTTGTTTTCCAGAAACATCTAGTGATTGACAGAACAGTCTGGTTATCATGATTGTGATATATAAGGGATTGTGACACGCCAGCAAGACAGTTGTAAAGCAGAGTGAGTTGTGAAACAGTTGTTGTGAAATGAGAGACAGCCAGCTGTGTTGTTGTAACCAGAGCTAAGGATGTAATCTGCTGTCACTGTTTGTTATTGTGATCGACCTTCGTAAACTGATGGTGTATGTAACGTAATGCTGCTGTAATCTATAAGAGTATTTCTACGAAAATAAAGGAGATTGTTAATTTCTGCAACTCGGCCTTTTAATTCTACGAACCCACAAAGTCACATTATCTTTAATTGGTAAAAAGTAAGAAATACAGTTGCGGTCATATTATTTGAATAAGCATCCTGATTTTATCAAGTACGGAAAAATATAAGAAATCCCCAGTGTTTAACATGCGATGACTTTCCCTTTATTAAAAGCTTTAATTGTTTGGTACATTTTGGATGCATGTTTTGCAGTATTATTAAACAGTTCTATATCGTTACTAAAATTTTTGGAACGCTTCTATGGCGAGGGTATTTGCAAAAATAATTACTTCTAGTAAACTTTTTCATATATTATCCTAGTTACTTTTGCATAATTATTGTTTTCTGGCCATTAAAATTCTTTATTTTTCTAATTTTATTCACCGATCGACCAGAAATACATGCTTTACAGATCCTGGTTAACTAACTGAATATTTATGAAATATATAAGTACTTGTAAGGAAAACAAAGTTGGCTCCTATTATCTGCAAAGCACTGTTCTTTCTTTGTTTTGTAAGTTACGTCCTCCAACGTTAAGTCATATCGGAAGATGAATGAAATGGGTGAAATCTAGCTCATATGTGACCAGGGTTCATGGAGTTTAAAGTTACCCAACATTTGTTTTTCAGGATAAGGGAAACCCTGGAAAAAACCTTATAAAGGTAACTCACCCTAACCGAGATTCGAACTCGGGCCTCCTGATTGTGCGGCACACAAAACACTGAGAAACGGCAATAACATAGACAAGACAGAGAGAGAAAAATATCCTGAAAAAGCAAGTAATCAAAGAGTTAACAAGAACAATATTCATAGTGGAAAAATATTCATAGTTTTTCAGTGAGAGTAACTAAGAAAGAGATCCTGTGGCAATGGTCTCTTCAGGCATGTGGGTTGGCGGGTGCGTACGCCGATGTCATACATCATAGCTCCTGGAACTTCTGGAAGGTTCGAGAAGAAGCGAGAGGCGATCTGACGTATGTACTGGTGAAGAGGAAGGACACCATGTTCTTTTTGAGGTTATTGATTTATTACGTACAAACGGTCATCCCTGACAATACGCATACATCGATTTTGCAGGACCTGTAAGCCTACGGAGATGAGTGTTGCTAGCAGTACCCCATACCTGGAAAGAATAGGTGATAAGTGGCGGAACAAGGGATTTGTAGAGAAGCAGAGAGCATTCAACACGAAGAGGAGTGAATCTATGAAGTAGCGGAACGAGTTTTGAAAATCTTCCCTATGCCAAAGAGATAAGGCGCTTAATGTGTGCTCGTCAAGTAAATTTGGTGTCAAGCATTACTCAAAGGTATTTGACGGAGGTGGTGGGAGATTGTCAGGAAATTGATTCATTCGGCAGAATTGGAGACGTGACGTAAGCTAAAATTCTTAGCTGTGGTGTTTTGAGTGTTAAGACGTATGCGCCAATTATCAAACTATTTAAAGAGGCATACAAGAGAGATTTGTAACGTGTGAATAGTTGAAGGGAGATCTTTGCCGGAATTGTATAAAAAGTATCATCATCTTATAAGGATATGGTGGTAGGGGCCAAGTCAGGAAGACTATATATGTGGATACTGAATAAGATCGCGGAAAATATGGATCCCTAAGGAACTCTTGTAATACGGCACTGATCGTACAACCAGTGCGATCAGTAAATGTGCAATTTGATAGAAAACTTCAAATAGTAGTGAGCAGATACTGCGGAAGGTCATTGTTATAGAGCTTGAAGATTAAACCCTCATGCCAAACATAAAAAAGACCTGTGCGACGTCGAGGAATAGGGGAGTTTTATGTTTTGTAGAGTAGTCAGGAAACTCTAGAAAAACAAGGCAGGTGTATCATGATGCTCCAGACAAACTATTGAATACCTGAAACTTCAGCTAGAGCATCCGGTGGTTTGAGACGAGGATCTCTGGAAGAAAGCACCACTCGCGGTTGTCCCGGACTACCAGGTGAGTCCACTGTCATAGGCACTGATTGCAATGCAGCTGCCGGAAACGTCCCGGACACCACATCCATTGCAGTTTTATCGCCGTCTTCCAGTGTTGACTCGTCATAACTCGACATAGCAGAAAGTTCGTCATGCCGGACTGAAGCACTCCAATCTACAGCAGACGGGGTGGTTTTCGACTTCTTTTTCTTTCGTGTGTTGGCAACAACAGATGCATGGGTAGGCTAGAGAAGGGTCGCTGCACCAATTTGACGCTTCTCCGTTACGAGAGCTCTCGCCTCTGTGCAAACGGGCACCGTCATCTCCTCGCGGCACTCCTCGGACACCGTTGGTTTCGGATCCGTTTGTAGTTGACTGTCTATTGTACCGGCGGTTACCGGAGACATCCGTGTTGCTTCTGGCAGCTCATGCGACTGGTTCACACACTCCTGCACCGAGAACTCTTGCTGTGGTTCTAGTGGATTCCTGCCTGTGAAACGATAGCCCACAAACATAATGGTGCTAGGAATAGTGGTTTTCAGAGCCATTTTCACAGCCGGAACACTGGTATTCACTGGTATTTTATACGCATTGTCTCAGTGTTCTCTCCGAACTTCATACACTCTGCCAAGCAGCTCCAATTTTTGTAGTAATGCCTCATTCGGTATCTCCGGCGGTAGATTAAACACACGCACCGTGATGGTACTGCCGGTGGCCCTTTTGACTGTAACTGCTGTGCACTCCACATTCGCATAGGTAAACACAGCGGTACCAGCAAACTTCCCTAACACCCGCTCCATTAGTACCACCAAAATGAGCTTTATATAAATCGCTCGATCCCGCGCAATTAACTGCAGGGTATCCACCTGGTCAGCAGTAAGCTTCAAGGTATCCGCTACAACTCATGCACTTCCAATGTCATTGGCCTCAACGCAGTAAACTCAAATTTCACACACGGAGTATTTACCCTACCGTAGATTTCCATGCTAACAGTAACTCTATTACCGTATGAACACAAAAACAAATCAGCCCTTAAGCTTCAGGCACGCTGAGAGACAAAGGAAATAAAAGGAAGAAATAACTGAGAGGCGTTGTATGCAAAACGCCATAATTCGACCGCTGTCAGTCACACAGCATGCATACACCGGCGCCGTATCACGTGGTAGGCTCGAACTTCACCATGAGGCAGCTGAAGGCCCACTGCATAACGTTCGTGAATACATGCAGACATATTGATAGAAGCATTATATGTACCTATCCGTGTAATACAAGAATAATTTACGCAGAAAATAGCAGAGTCCAAAATTCAAATAAGACTCAAATATTCCGGCCTTGACCAAATTCCAAAAGACGGAAGGATCTCTTAAAGGCAAGCTTGAGCCCAAGACTTTCTTTAGCAGAATATAAACATTTAAAGGACTTTTTATCACAAAGTTTTGAAGTAGTATTTTAAAAATAGTAACGTTATATAGCACTTCCTTTCTCTTTTGTATAAGTGACTCCTCATTCCACTGAACATTTGAATGACAGAAGGTGTGTGTGGTACATTTAACCTTGTATTTATGTGAATATCAAAGCTTTTAATGCAGCCATTTTCCCTAAGGGTTAATCGCTGACGTAGCCTCGAGGCTACTCATTGTAAATTGATACATTTGCGCCTAAGGATAGGATGCACAATTTTTGCTCTCTAACGCCATACCTTGATGTATAGAGCACATTAATTTCATAAATTGGTTAATTCCTGCACAGCCTTAATTCTAGTTTGTTCAAACGCAGAAGTAAGTGGTTCATGCAGCAAAAATATGTGAGAAATCTGAAGTGCTTGAACTATACAGTAGCAACTTTGATTTACACAGTAAATATTCAGACAAAGGTTTGCAACCTCTAGATAGTAACAGTTCCAAATGAGCTGGAAGGGAAACCAAAGGATCTCTCTAAATCTTCTAGTTAAAAAAAAAAAAACATTTTCTGCTCTTAAATTTAAAATTAATTAAAATTGGATAAGTGTGTTTAACTTTTAACTCTTCAAATAGTTTGACAACTTCACTTAGCTTTGAACTCAGAGTAAGATTTTAGTTTGCGCTAAACCTAAATTTATATAATCTTTGTCAAATTTTGTAATTATTTCAATAAGGTTAGGTATCAAAGTTATATTTACCTTATAAGTAAGGTGTTATGCTTATAATCATTCATATAAGAATCAAGATATTTTATTTAACTTTTCGGCGGAACATTCTCAAAATTATGAAATTATCGTCAAATTAAGCGGAATGTCTAGGTGTTTGATACCCTGCAACAACATTTACATATTTTCGTTCATTTCTTATTATAAACATTAATGATTGGAAGCGTTTTTCAATCATTCCGTAATGGTCACTTTTAAAACTGGGTGTGCATTAAATAAGGTTTCTTTCTTGAAGCAACAATAGCTTAAGAACACAACTAGAGTCACTCAAAGGACATCTTAGAGGAAATATCATGTTGCAGATTCTCATGAAAGAAACAAATTCTGGCATTAAAATTTGGAAACATTACGGATGGAGTGAACAGCACATAAGGCATTAAAACGGAAGCACCGAAAATTGGATACTTCTTTTCAGTGTGTTGG
>CM060948.1:98386418-98418918 GCA_030765055.1 Mantis religiosa | reverse complement strand
TTTAGCTTCTTATTCAATCGTGCATAAACTTAAACCGTGGTGAAACAACCCTTTCCTGCCAAAGCCTCTGAGAACAATACACAGACTATTGTGGGTGTAAGTGCACTAATTTGAATGGGAAGCTAAGGACGGTGTGAACAACAATATTACATCAACATTTGCTTCCTTTGTGAACTTACCTACAATTTTCATGTTGGTTATTACCTCCAGGAAGACATTTTTCCCTGAGAAAAGCACTGCAGGCCTGGCGATAACAAATGAACTGAGTTAAAATTCATTCCGCAAGGCCAATGAGTTCGGAGTACCCAGGAGCTCAGGTTACGCTCTGGGGTGTAAATAAGTGGTAGCAATATGGATAATCTCTACTGACAGGCTCAGTCATGTCTCGGCGCAGTTACAACCGTGCACCAAATCTGAGGTATAAAGTGTGTGACGTGTTTGTGGTGAAACTTTCATACGAAGGGGAAAATAGGCACCGTAGGGGAGGGGATACCTCTCCTTAAGCTGCCGTGGTGCGGGCGCTGCGGACTCTGAACACTCGTGGTACCTCTGACGTTACTAGATGAACCTAGAGCCGAACTGTAGAGCCTCTCCCGTCGGGAAGTTGTTCGAATTGGGTTGGCCTCTATGGGGCAGTGTGTTCCCGACATCCACGGGGAATTGAGTACCTTCGGCCAGGCTATAGCCGCCCGGAAGGGGTAGAGGTTTGCCTCATAAGTCCCGGGTACTAGCCTGCAGAGCTAGTAGAAGGTGTGCTAGATCACCAGGCGGCCCCACCAAGGTCTTCGGTAGCCTCCCCTGCATGGTTGACGCGCGTAAGTGGCGTATCCACTTCCAGTCCATCTTGACGTTGTGCTCAGCGGGGGGCTCTTTAAGAAATTAGGAATTGCCCTATGGAAAGAGCGACGGAGTATCCATCGCTCCCGGGTTGAAGGAGGCCAGTGTCTTAGGTCCTACGGGTCCTAGATTGATTGGGTAGAACCTCTGCAAATAACTAACATAACTAACTAACCTAGCATACTGAGGTGAACACAGATTAATTATCAAGTCATTAAATTTCCAACCGTCAACTTATATGCCTCTGTAATACTGATACCTTATATAGAATTATTATTGACAAATTATGTCTACTTTGAATATAAATCTAAAAAGCTGCTGTGTTTCGTTGTATATTACGACTGCGCCTTTTGAATATATTTTTAAAAGTAATTTTCGTAGTGAGGTACGTTTTAATTCATTCTCTAGGGGACAGTTGCTGTGCAATTTAAGACAACTTTTAAATATAACAGATTCCTTATATATAGACAATGGAAGTGTTGCTTTCCAAGTGTATGTTAGTTTTTTCCTCTCATTTGTTACTTTGAAATAAAGTTTTTCCTCAATGAAAATTTCTGAATATAGAGGTCATCCTTCATAAAATATTGAATATCCCGAGTTCGAATCTCGGCCAGGGTGAGTTACTTAGATAAGCTTTTTCCAGGGTTTTCGCTTGTCCTTCAAGACGAATGTAAGGTAACTCTAAGCTCCATGGATCCTGGACTCATTTGAGCATAATTTCACCCAATTCATTCACCATCCGATATAACTTAACGTTGGGGCGGACGTATATAAAAAAAATTGAATATATGATATATCAATACAATAAAATTAACGTCTCCATAATGCAGGGGGGTATTCGTTAAAAGTTTCCAGGGGAATTCATGATTTACTTTATATTATCATCATTGGCTTACATTCTTTCAGGTGTGTGTGTGTGTGTTTGTGTGTGTGTGTTTGTTTGTGTGTGTTTGTGTGTGTGTGTATGTGTTTAGACCTTCTGGACCTAGAAATAAATAACCGAGTATTCGTTTTACCAAATATAACAACATGTCGTTTATTCTGCCACTTAAAAGTATTACATTTTTTCAAATGTATAGGCAAGCTGTATATATCGATCGCATACATTTTATTCATAACATTGAGAATCACGTTCCTTATTTGCTTAGTCGCGTTTTTTCTTTCTTTCTTTTTTTTTTTCTTTTTTTTTTTTGTAATTTACGTCCTCCAATGTTAAGTCATATCGAACGATGAATGGAATGGATGAAATGACACTCAAATGAGTCCGGGGTCCTTAGAGTTACCCGACATTCGTCTTACAGGATAAGGGAACACCCCGGAAAATCCTTATTCAGGTAACTCACCCTGACCGAGATTCGAAGTCGGGACCTCTTGAACGTGAGGCAGACATGCTACCACCACGCTATCAAGGCAGGCTTAGTCGCGGTATGTTGAATTAATTTGAAAGTGTCTGAAATATGACTGCTATCGCATGATCCTTTTTCTGTGAACCTCCAAAGGAGTTCCTTTTCCGTTAGTTTATACCTTAATAGGAGGCAAACAAAGTCAGGAAGGAAACTTATTTAAACCACGCATTTTCAAACTTATGGACTATCAAAGTTTCTCTTGTGTCAGAATAGACCGAAACACCTTATGAAGATTAATGCATAACACAAGCGGGGTAATTACCTTAAAATGGTATTGTGGCTGCGTTCGAAAGTAGGTATTTAGATAACTGTTCTGCATTCCCTACATTAATAAGAAGAGTACTGCCAACCTATAGAACAATGGCGCGAAATAATTTTCATTCGAAAACTCTTATTTACATGGACATGAGTTTCCTTATTTATTATCTATTCAATCTCAAATTAAGACTAAACCCATAAATTACATTCCAAGAAAGTTTACATACCCAGCATACATAATCCATTGAGATGTATGAGATCTACTACACAACATCCATAAAATTGAATATAAGCATCTAATGTGTTGTTCTGTGTAGTTTATATTGCTCAAATTCCCTGAATACCTTTGTACTAGACTTCTTGCGTCGACTTAAATATCCAATTTCTGTTACGGAGTTAAATTAATATACTTGTTGAACACAAGGGTTGCTTCATGGGAACGGCTGACCTAACTAGTTCGTGATGAACAAATTATTTAAATGAATGCTTAAAGTTCACTGCAACAAAGAAACTGAAAATATATGGGTGACGAGAGAAGAACAATTTATTGCTTCTTAATGGTGGCCACTTCGAAGCAGTAGAGTGCGAAGTTAGGGTTCCTCTACGTACTTCCTAAGCATTGGGTCGATTAAATGCTTGTGGTTTATAGCACGGATTTTCCCAATGAATCCTTCAGGCAATTTCTCAAGTGGTATGCTCAGAGAGCGGAAGGAGTAAACATTTCTGTAATAACTAGCATCTAAGGTATCCTGTTAAACACTGCTCCATACATTTATATTTATCCTTTAATGAACATTTAAAATAATTGGTTTAACATATTAACCACAGAAGAAACCATTAATGTGGAACCTATACCATGTTAAACATAGAGGTGTGAATCTGCGAGACATTTGATGCTACAGTAGAACAGGGATCATCAATACTTTGGTATCCACTACAAAGGGAAGGAACTCTTCCACTAAGAACACTTCTCCAAACAGGGAATTTATTCCTTTTCTAAGTAGTAAGTAGTCCTGAACAACAATGCCAGCATGATGTATTTCCAAATATTCAACATCCAAATGAGGTATTGGAAGTAATACTTGAAGTTGGCATTGAAAAGTTAATCACGACATTCTACTTTTCTTCTTATTAAATTAATTTCCGAACCTAATAGTATTTTTTAAGTATTAGATGGTCCTTGCCCGTTAGGAACCTGGTTGAGTCCTCCCAGCACTCAGTACCTCATAATGTAGTGAAGGTGAAGGTTTAGGGTTACGGTTGGGGGAGGTTTACTGGACGGGTCGTGGTTTTTCTCGGGGTTCGCTCTGCAGGGACTAACTTCTCTGTTCCAGTGTCTGGAATACACCCTGAATGTATATGATGTGATTAGCGAAGAAAACACCTCGACTGTTCCATGATCGATTTATTCTCAATTGTAATCAGGTACCTCACTCGTCACCTGGAAAGTCGCTGCTTGCAGACTCATGTGATGTGTTTGGCGATAACAACAGAGATCTTTACTCGTGTTGTGTATTCGTTGTATTCTTAACGCACTTGTATATATAACGTGACTTCATTACGTCCCCGACCGAGAGAGAGAGAGAGAGAGTGTCTGTTATAAAAAATCACGGATTTCTGTGTTGTGTATTCGAGGTATTTTTGCCACACTTAGATGTATGAGGTGACTTCACTACGGTCCGACCGAGAGAGAGAGTGTGTCTCAGTTATCAAAATCAAGAATCCGCCATCCCACGGATTCCCCCCTCTATCGTTACATTTTTAATTTCGTGGGAATCACGTGTGTCCGTTCTAAACTGCAATTGGTTGGCTTCAACTTCTAGTTTGAACTATCGTCCGAATTTTGTATGTGTGCATGACCGAACGTTGGTAGAAATTTTCCCACAGCGTCCACTTAATTCCGAAGCACGCACAGTGCGGAAGTTTAAGAATGCAGCTAAGCTGCAGTGCAGTTGTATTGTACACGTACGGGGGTTGGCATGAAAGAGTACAGAGCGACAGACTGGCGCTCCCCATCGTTCGCAGGCATTGTGTTCCTAAGGTGGGCTTTGATAATGAAGAAAGCTGACCGACCTGTGTTCCCAACCTTCACTTGCTGAGGGAACTCATATTTGTGTTTCTCCGTTCATCTACATTTCTAGTGCGTCAAACACTCATTACTTTATATATATATATATTACTATATATATATATATATATATATATATATATATATATATATGCCGTATCTGCTATAATGTGTTTTTGTAATAAATGTTTATTTCCTTCCGATGCAAAACATTCAGTATAAAATATCTATGCTAACCTAATATTATTTTGATGTAGCACATATTAAGGGATTTTATGTTCCTGACCAAGGGGAACAGCTACAAGGAGCAACATTAATTACAGAATAGTATAATCTAGTCGCATTCATATTCACAACCTGTCTCTAAAGTCTAAAAGAATTAGTGCCAAGTATTTCAAGAGCCTTAAATCAAACAAGTATCTAGATTCCTCTGTAAACAAATAATAAATATCCTTATACATAAATTATATTACTCTTTTCTTCAACAGCACGCACTGAAATATTTCTTCCAAATTATAAAGTACACAAATAAAACTTAAACTGTTCGTAATTTCTATTTCAGTGTAAAACTAATTGCTGCTTCCAATAATGCACTTTTCTACTATAAAGGCCTTTTAAAATTAATTTATATAACTGGTTCCGAGTGGAGAATAGGAAATACAAAGCTGATAATAAAATAAACATTTTCTGTATTAAGGACCCAATCAATTAACAGAGTTATATCAACGCTTTAGTGTAGCATATATCCTAGCATATATCCTTCGCGTATCAGTTCCTTTACGTGTCAGTAAATCTGCTGATATAGGTTTATCCCTTTCAGGAAACCAAGAAACAATTGATCTGGCGATCTTTGTATAAGTAGATCAGGTCCTTAGGAACTTTGCCACCCATACTGAAGGCGACGATGATGAAAAAAAAAAAATTGTTTATGAGCAACGATATTAATTTTCGGATATATCAGGGTATATGTGTCGGAGATAGTTTCGGTGCTGCATGGCATGATGCTTATTAGATGAAAATCTCTTCCTCTGGTAGGAGAGTCTCCGGGCTGGCCTACTGAGCCACAGTTGGTGTTATGTCGATTGTACTGGCCTACCGAGGAGTTCCGAAGTGATCAATGTTAGGAAGTTTGCCCTCTACATCGTCGTTTCTCATTGGCTCGGCTGCCCTCTCTCCTCTCACCTCATCCTTCCACCCATGGATGCGCCACTTTGGGCAGAGGCACAATACATCAAATTTGGTCGACGCACCGACCGAATCCCCTGTGTCAGGTTCTATCCTATTCTGTGAGATAAATTAACATAGAGGAACCTTTAAATTAAGGGTCCTGTTGTAAATTAGCAGAATAATAAGAACTATATTCAGCAGTTGGAGCAACTATGACCTTCAAGAATATAACTATAAAGCCTCTGGTTGTACTAAAATTTATATACGAAAATGCTAAAGCCAAATGACGTACATTTATTATGCAAATCTTTCATATCGGTTTATAACTTACAAAGTAAAACCCTTTATAGGAGACGAAGATGGGGATGACATTAATTAATTGGAGTGGATTGGATTGGATTTTTCGGAGGGGAATCGTCATTTCGACCAGATTGGCAGCAATTACAGAGTAAGGAAAACTCCAAGCTGGATTTCATAACCGGCATCCCGCCAGTCACTTATCGTCCCACTATGTCGTCTCTGCGAAGTTCGTCCCGCAGGAGGAGAAAGT
This sequence comes from Mantis religiosa, assembly GCA_030765055.1. NCBI lineage: Eukaryota > Metazoa > Arthropoda > Insecta > Mantodea > Mantidae > Mantis > Mantis religiosa. The sequence continues at coordinate 98,412,632 of CM060948.1, read as the reverse complement.
TTCATTTAGAGCATATCATCTCCCCATTCACCGCCGAGACTCCCACCCATACTTCTACAATGAAAGATACCAGAAGAAAAGAGATGATATCAAATTATAATGGAGGTTAAATAGAGGGAATTCGGGGATATAATTAACCTACCCAGCAATCTTCTAGCGACCAGAGAAAAACCCCAAAATAATTCATAGATCGGCCACGGGAATCGAACCTGGCTCCCAAACGCTTGTCACAGACGAAACCACCTAAGCCATCTCACTCGGCTAGATTAACTACTCGTAATACTCTTGATCAGCTTACAATTGATTAAATGTATAGACTGCTTGACGGGTGGCGAGTGGCTTTAGTGCTGCAGCCTTTTTAATTCTGGCATTGCAATTCACAATTGTTTTTTATGGCTTCTTGGAAATGAATAAAACCCCATTATGTATCCTTTATTGCTTTCAATGAGTTTGGTAAAAATTTAAAAATAGACAACTATATGGCTTCTTTCGTGTACATTCTATATAGGTCATTAATTCAATTCAGAATATTCGTCGCTTTGTTCTATTATGTTTTGCCATATTATTGTGTTTTGTGATATCAACCCTATAACTTTGAGAAATAAGTACAATATACTTTCTTCATATAAGCATACTTCTAGCCACTGGACTGACAGGATCATTCACCTCTCCCAAAATATGACCAAACTGCTGTAGAGTAATACAATTACAAAAAGGTTGTCCATATTCTCAATAGGAGTACCAACTAAGCAAAGCTTGGTTTATTTTGTTGTTTAAGTGAAATGAAGTAAAAGAGGAATTAGATGTAAGGCTAACATGAATAAGTATTTATCTTTAATACACTTGAACCTATATTTTCATGCAATGCCACTGTTTCTAAATGATGGAATTCATATTAACGTTGAATGACCACAGTAACGTTCACCGTACGTCTCAATACCATTGATGAGACTTGTCATATCGCAGCTATCGTCCAGTTTGATGACATATAAAAATAATTTTTCATCCCTTCCTATAAATGTTGGAATTACAATGTGGGTTTTAGCTCTTCTTCGTTTAAAATTGTAGCAAATCTCCTATATACAGGCGATTTTAAAGCCATCACTTTATTTCACATGGATTATAATACCCTCAAAGGTTCGCTGTTTCCCGACGGTCATTTGAGAACTTATAACTTTTGGGTGAGTCAAAGGTTGGTTACCTGAATATGGAGACTTTACGAAAGAAGAAAGCGATATAACCATTTTAGGGAATATGCCGAGGTTTGTAAGTAAATAAGCGCGTGTGAGATTTGAAATCGCCCAACAGAATACTTATTTACCTAGCGTTATTGTGAAACACGAGGATGAGTTTCTGCAAACCTTAAAGATAAACACCAAAATAAACCAAAAGCATCGGAAGATCTCTACGCATTCGATTGCACGTCTTTCATAGGCTGGCCTTAGCCACCCGTCTCGTTATATCTACTCGTTCTAGCGTCGAGTTTCAAGAAATAGTAAAATTTGAAGCTTACATTACAGAACAATTTTAGTTATTACCATTATTCATTTCTGAACAACCTGATAAAGCTTATTGTTCGGTGGTATATTCCCATCGTGTTCATTTAGTCCATTGCTGCAGTACACACTTAACAAATGTATTGCAAAATTTGTGACACGTTGACATTCGCATTTCAAAAATTATCTAATATAATAAACATATTGATACACGCGGTTGAATTGACAAGAAGTGTCAAGCGTAAGTGATGTCATATGGAAGACATATGTGCCCTGCTCATCTGTCAACTGTGCGCTATCGTACTTCAAAAGATTTAAAGCGATTTTGGTGGAGAATATATGTTTTAATTCACCGCGTCTGCAAATTATTACCTACCTGGACCTATTCAGTACCACCTATTAATTTACACACTCTCTTATCTAATGTTCATGCTTTCTGAGACCTTTAATCAATACTTTATTTGCATTTGTCTATTATGGCCATGCTCTTGACACTTTTGGTTAGAGTTCCGGCCAGAAATCAGCTGCAAAAGCGAAGGGCGGTGTTGCGTATCCTGTTTAGGTCAACCTGCACAGTTGAGGTTTTTAACCGCAGTTTTGCCCATTTCCCAGGGGTGAACACTCGCAGCTCTAATGTGTCTGATCCCCGGATCACGCAGCACGCATAGGTAATATTCATTCTTCTTAATGAGAAAACTATCGTCCAACAGGTTAACTAAATCGACAAGGACGCTGCTTTGTTGTCCGTGTGAATTATACATTTTATCGAGCTACGTGCACTCCACGTGTGCGATATACATTTGTACTCTTTATTTGCGTATGTGTGTGTGTGTGTGTGTGTGTGTGTGTGTGTGTGTGTGTGTGTGTGTGTGTGTGTGTGTGCAGGGAAGGCGGGTATGTAACTCTTTAAGTCTTTTAAGACAGCACGTATGTGAAAATTCAATGATCCAGTTTAATCATGATTGTCATCAGTTTTTGCTATATATAACACAACATAAATCATGTAATATCTACAACATTTTTAGGAACTGTGTCCAGCCATCGTTTAAATACTCCCCTTTTTCATATCGTGAAATGCTTTTTGGACACTGTAGTATCATTCCGAAATTTTCAATTTTAGCTCATTAAATAAATATATTTATACTGTTTATATCTTAATGTTGATTAGATTAATTAGATTAATGTTGATTTACAAAAACATTTGGTGTAAAATTTAGGTATTCCATTTTTTAGCTATTTCAATGTCAGTTACTGAAAATAATAAAATTATACTGGCAATTTATACATTAGATAGAGTACTAAAATTTTCTCCTAAGTTATAAGCAGAGGCAAGAGTTTTTGTTCTAAAAAGTTGACACTTTAACAATTAACAATTAACAATTAACAATTTAACACTTAACCAAGCCAATAAAATGACATCATCATTCGCACTGAAATAACAGGTAAGCGGTGCAACAATAAACTGAAACCACAGCACCGACTGGTTCGTAATACTGAGAACTGTTTGTCGTATGCTAACTGGACAACATGCACAGCAAAAACTCCTATTATGCTGACTAAAGGTACTGAGAAGGTACTGAACTTCTAGGAAGCTACTCTCAGACATCACATTAACATGAAAAGAATGCCCCCCCCCCCAGGGCTTAAGAACGTGTTCCGAAGTACCCGAAAGTTAAAAGACGAATACAAACAATACCTCACTGACAAACATCCAGTTTTAGAAGGTAAAAGTGTTCCAATCGCCTGTACTAACACGCTGGTCTAGCTGGTTTAATTCAGTAGTTTACATTGCCAGCTACTTTGATGCAATTGCCGATTTCTTTTCTAAAGAAAATCTTTCAATTCCTGCGCAAAAATTGTTAAATGATCATTTTTGTGACGCAAAGTGCTGCAATATTGCAAGTTGAAGCGAAAAAGATGTTGGTGGCGCATGGTAGAGCAATGAGAGGTACTCTCAGGGTATGCGTGGATATGTATGAGTTAGGATTGCTCTAATAACACTGGAATGCCCGTTGCAAACTGATTTAATGGCTGCTTCTTTTTATCATCACATCAAACTTGAAGTTGCCGATCAAGGGTTACCAATATATTCATGTTCAGAGCTACCGCATGTAGACTGCTTAGAATGCGATAACACATAAGTCGTTACGTATGAACCGTACCCTGCCGCGGACTGTGTGTCATCAATGGGCACAGCTGCGTGTGTGTGTCACTTTCACCTCTGGAAGCCCTGTTTTTCACAACCAAAAGTCCTTTATAAGTATTTTGTCCATTGTGATTATTAGTCTCGGTCATGCCATTATTAAGGGTCCGAAGGATACCTATTCAAACGGAGTGAAGTGTTACCCGTTTAGAACCCTGCTAAGAACACTCTTTCTTACGTTTCTTTTGTTAAAACAACTATTCAACCCAACGCACCTGCTTGAACGTGTTGTAATAAAGATACACAACTTCTTTGGAATCCATTACGATGGTTTACTTAAGCATCCCTTAATGTCGGTATCAAATGGCCCATATATATTATTTTATTATCCCATAATAAAAGAATATATGTGCCTTCCCCGAGTCCACCGTAAAATTTTAGACCATTTGTCAGAAACTTCTGATTGTTTTTACAATTTCCTTTAACAACATGAATTTTGCATGACACATAGACATGGTTACATACCAAGAATTTATTTAACATTTAGCAACACTCTGAACTGCAATTTTCAACTTTTAAATAACACTCAATGGAAAACACTTTAATCTACATCATCTTTCTCTCTCCCTCCATCTGATCTACTTAAAATTAATTCGCATTATTGCGACACTTAAAAAAATTCATAAATATACGCTTCCATGTTAAACCATTGTACATTAATAACACCTTTTTATATACACTATTTCTGAATTTTTCTTCTGGATTCTATACAAGCATTATTTTCAAAAGTCTTTGAATTCTCTTATTTTTTTCTTCTTAGTTTTCTTTTACTCATACAGTATTTCCGAATACTTCCAGTGGATTTTATATAAGTATTCTTTTAAAAAGTCTTTCAGTGTTCTGATTTTCATTTAGTTTCCTTTCTTTTATCACTTGTTTGGTTTTTTTTAATTTCACAGCACTTTCACTACACTGTTTTTATTATACCCATACATTTTACACTACACTGGTTATACCTAACCTATACATTTTACAAGTTTGCGTTTCTTCTAATTTTACAATTTTGTTATGGTGATATAGCCATTTAAGAATACGGACATATCCGTCTCTTCTGAGCAAATTATATGCACAATTCATTTAGGAGTCAGGAGTATACAACGTCTTCTTGTAAGGACGAAGGAGTTGCTTATGCCACCTACCTAAGAGTTTACTCTTTCTGTCATCTACCAATTCAAACATATTTTCCCCAAATTTCGCAACAATTTCCGCAGGACCCTTATATAGCAACTCCATCCTTTCATTTCCACCTTTTAATGTACTTCTCGGGTTGAACCTCCTTTTTGGGTTGAATCTCCTCGTGTCAAACCTCCTACTCCTATCGAGTCCCACGTTGGCGAGCCAGTTGGAAGTACAAAAAGTGCTGGTGGCACAGGGCAGAGCAACGGGAGGTACTCTCAGGGTAAGCGTGGATATGTATGAGTAAGGATGGCTCTAGTGACACTGGAATGCACGTTTCAAACTGGTTTAATGACTTCTTCTTTTTATCATCACATCAAACTCGAAGTTGCCGACCAAGGGTTACCAATATATCAATGTTCAGAGTTACCTATGTACACTGCTTAGTACGCGATAACACTTAAGTCGTTACGTATGAACCGACAGGTATCTTTTCTCGTCGCTTCTGCTCTGCCCTCGACCAAGACAGAACCAGAGGACTGTTTTAAACGGCTGCCAGCCGCGGACTGTGCGTCCTCAATGGGCACAGGTGCGCGCGCGTATGTGTGTGTGTGTGTGTGTGTGTGTGTGTGTGTGTGTGTGTGTCACTTTCACCTCTGGAAGCCCTGTCTTTTCACACCCAAAACTCATTTCCGACTATTTTGTCCATTGTGATTATTAGTCTCGGTCATGCCATTATTAAGTGTCCGAAGAATACCTATTCAAACGGAGTCAAGTGTTACCGATTTAGAACCCTGCTAAGAACACTGTTACTTATGTTTCTTTTGTTAAAACAACTATTCAATCCAATGCCCCTGCCTGCACGTGTTGTAATAAGGATACACAATTTCTTTGAAATCCATTACGATTGTTTACTTATTGCATCCCTTAATTTCGGTATCAAAGCGTACAACAGCAACAATATTTGTTTCTGAAAATTTCAGATTAATAACAGATCCAACATTAGCATATAAAAAGAAGGAACTGTGGCTCATCTTATTTTATCCCGTATTAACTCACTGAGCACCAAATGCGAAATATTAGAGAGTGGTCACTTTGGAAACAGAGTAAGTGCACTTGTAGACTATATCATGGAACCCAGTGTTAGGAAAGCAGCAAAAGAGAATGTAAAAGTTTGCTGCCGTTTGACTTTGTTTATATTAAACTCCATTATGCAAAATAAACTTAATATGTAATAACCATAAAAGCTATATCATTTGTTTGAACCTTCTAGACTAGTTATCAAATATAGGTGATTTGAATAATGTAATGGCAGTATTTAAACAAATAAATGCATTTAAACCAGTGGTATTACTTGTGATTCTGATTTGCTTCGTTATTACAGAGAGTTTGTGACATTGTTGAACAGCAAAGCCGTGATGGTAACGATAACAGATTAGATGTAACAGCACTCCTTGCATTGAAGGCAAAAGCTGATACTTACCGCAATTTCTGCGAAAAGTCCCTTCTTTTTTTTTTTTTTTTTTTTTTTTTTTTTTTTTTTTGTTGCCGATATCAAACGCTGAGGTTGAGAGATTTTTTTCTACATATAACTTAGTTATGACAGACGAACAAGTATGGAAAGCAAAAATATCACAACTTGTCGTATGCTGCAGTTTGGGGATGTCCGATGTGTGATATTTGATCTTATTCATGTTACCTACTATCTGCTGATTTCAAATAAAATGTTTTAATTTGAAAAAAGGGGTTTTAACAGTTGTGCTGCTCTAGTTGCCTGTCACTTTTCCTTTGAGCCACGGATGTTTGTAAAGACGGGCTAAGTAAAAATTGTCACTGGATTTCAAACTTCGCTGTTTATGTGTTGAGAGGAAAAAGCGTTAGTAGAATTTTTAAACAGTGACAATCGAATGTGTATAATTATTGTTGAATACTGTAACAAATGCACTGACCAATGCGAGTGTTATCTGTACTATTCTCTATTCGTTAACCATTATAAAAAGTGTGCAACGTTTAAGCTTCTTACTTTTCTCCCCTCATTTTGGCTGCGATTTTAGAGTTATTGTGGAATAACCTCCGAAGGCGATAAACGCCAATTATATAATTGAGAGCACTGCTGCTCCTCATACCCGTTCTTTATTGACTTTGCCGGCGAATTCAGCATCACGTTCTGCTCCCGTTCTGGTTTGCGTTTTTGCTCCCGTTCAAGATGCACTAAGGCTTAGTTATCCCTTAACTAGAGCCTTTATCCTGAGGTTTGGTATGTGCAATGAGACTGAACTTGTAGCATTGATTACTCCGAGATTGATTACGTAATTTAGCATAGCTTGCTGGCACCACGTAATGTGTGCTGCTCGCTTCGGGAGGTCATGGCGTCGAACCCTATTTACCGCGCACACTATCTAGGTCCTTCTTTGGTTTCCAGCTTAAGCGAATGTTGGGGTGTTTACATTCATACGAGGATTTCCATTGCCTCACAATTCCTTCACTCTATTTACTTATCATCCTTCAGGTTTGTTTTCAGACTCTGGTGTACTTAGGTCCCGGACAGATGGCACAGGTGCTTGCCCACTGTAAATATTCTCGACGCTGAGTGGGGTAGTGTGTTCACTGTGCTCACGTGGAGGACGACGCTTATTGACACCTGACCCGGAATATTTGTGGCTGAGCGGGAGTTCTTGAAACCTGGATAAAGAACTCAACATTGGTTAGAGAATCACCTGTCTGCCTACAAACCTATGGCTCCCTACGGTTGTTCCCTTACTTCATCCCCTCCTTCCCGCAATAGTTATGTGAGTTCTCCATTCGTCATCTGCCGTTTACCAATTTATGTAATTTAAATGCATCTATTGAATGCTGATCTTACCATTAATAGAGGCAGTCGTCTTAAATCAACGTTGGTATGGAAGACGAAGTACTTTCCCCGTTTCTATAAACAGTCCCAATATGGTGCAAAACGATGTTATGCGTACTTAGTTAAGGCAAATTGTGCATGCGCCATAGATATTTATATAGTTTGGTGAACCACCTGACGGCGAATATATAGCCCAATAAAGAGACTGCAGAGTGGGAAGATACCCTCATCTTGCTACCCACCACGCCCTTCTCCTCCTTCCCATCTAAATCCCATTTCTTTCCATGCTCTGCTGTACAATATTTGCATTTCTCTACCAACCCCAAACGACTTATAAAAAGTTTCCTCTTCTCCTCTTTTCTCTTCTTCCTTCGTGTTGCTATTGTCTTCCCATTCTTTCTTTAAGAAGCCATTGCAGTAAATAGTAAAGTTTTGAAGTCGCGGGTGGGTTGTTTAATTTTAATTCTCTCTTTTCTGATGGTAATTCGTTATTATGCATGAACTCTGGTGAGCTTCTGAGGGTGTTGAGACGGGTGTGAGGATGAATAATATACCTTGGATCAAGAACGAGAATTAAAACAGTAAAGGCGGAAAAATTATTAGCCTTACTTATTTTAATTTTCAATTCCGGAAGCTAATTCCACACTCTGTTTCCATGTACATACTCTGAACTTCACTTTTCCTTTAAGTGTTTTAGGTCCCTTCTAATAACTCATGCGGCAGAAAGGGTGAATAGAATAAGGTATGATATCCGGAATACCAAAGTATAATACTTAGCGGGAATTTTATAGATTAAGTGAAAAACGAGAAACATCGAGAAAATCCTAGTCCAGAAAACCCACGTCAAACAACAGCTAAGACCCTCTAGGAAAGGAAATATGTACGTACATCCCACATCTGAACTTGAAAACCACACTTTGGTTTTCGACATCCACAAATTCCCATTCAGAAAGAAAATTATTTTAATATGTTGATTTTTATATCCTGGCTGAAATCGTGTTTGCTTTATAGTAAACAAATATTCAATTTGATGCCGATGCTGACCATTGTCAGAACCACAACAGTTCCTCTCGTGTGAGGAATTTCGCTTCTTAGAAGCCGTTTTACATAACAATAAATAACTTTAAAAGAAGATATCACTTTTAAGCTCATTAAAATGTCATCGGTGTCGGAAGGATTTCAACGTGTGATTGCTATAGATATACCAGCGCCTACCAATGAAAACGAAATATGTAGTGTTTAACGCCCACTTTTACTACATGCAGCACCGCAGGCGGTAACACTGATAATACATGAGCTGAAGATGGAGCACCGGTGGAATGATATGGTGGGAAGAACCGAAGATCCCCGAGAAAACCCGCCCCAGCGCCGTGTTGTCCACCATAAATCTCTCTTTGCGTCGCCTGGGATCGAACCCGGGCAGCCTTGGTGCAAGCCGAGCGGTCTAACCACTCAGCCATGGCACGGCCTAAACCTACCAATGGAGCTACCGTATTAACACTTAGTGTGATATGTGTAGTGTTTAACGCCCACTTTTACTACACACGGCACCGCAGGTGATGACAATGATGATACATGAGATGAAGATGGAGCACCGGTGGAATGAGATGGCGAGGGAAACCGGAGATCCCGGAGAAAACCCACCTCAGCACCGTGTTGTCCACCACTAATCTCACTTTGCGGTCGCCTGGGATCGAACCCGGGCCGCCTTGGTGAGAGCCAAGCGGTCTAACCACTGAGCCAGAGTGAGGCCACATACTTAGTGTACTTATGTTCTGGAATACAAATAGAAATTGAACGCATCAATATAACTATTCTGTATTTCGTTTTGAGGACAAATAAGATGTGGCGTAGGAGTGTATTTGCATTTAGAAAACGAAATTGACATATAGAGAAACTCATAGTCTATAGTTTTCTTTTTCTGATTACGAATTAGTGGAAGGCTGTGCTTACCTCATTGCATTACAATGTAGGATATTTTTCTCAATTTCTATCCTTTTCTCACTGACACTAAGTTCCCATTTTGTTTCTCTATCAATCTCCTTTCGTTTTCGTCTTTCTCTCTGTGCTGCTATTTCCCCTCTTCTTCCGTTTTTATCTCTCTGGGTCTTTTAACTGACCAAGTTCTGTATCACCTCACCGCATCCCTCTCCTTCCTTTGTAATTTAAATTTTGTGTGACGTTCTGAAAATAATTTTTAAAACTACTTTTTCCATGCGGTTTATTGCTATAAATTAAATGCCATGAAGTGGTTTGCCAATATACAAGGTTTATGTTGGTATGTTTCACTAATTGAAATATGTGGATACCCGTTTGCAGTGATACATAGGGCTTCCTTATTTTCGTACTCGAAATTTGTCTAGATACCACTCGTATATGATCGGTGCCCATTTTGATACGTGAGGAATACAACTGAGAGCGATCTGTGGGTCACGAAAACCAACATTCCTGCTGGGGAATGAGACCGTTTGACCACATCATCTCTCGCACTATTTGGATAACCGCCCAGGTTGCCGTGTGCACATGGGCATTAGGCCAGCATTAAAGTCGTAGAGGGAAACTGAATAGGGCTATGCCTAGTAGAATTTTTCCCAATAAAGGTGTCTGAGATAAAATTCTCGATTACATATGGGCTTATTCACTCACTCACTCACTCACTCACTCACTCACTCACTCACTCACTCACTCACTCACTCACTCACTCACTCACTCACTCACTCACTCACTCACTCACTCACTCACTCACTCACTCACTCACTCACTCACTCACTCACTCACTCACTCACTCACTCACTCACTCACTCACTCACTCACTCACTCACTCACTCACTCACTCACTCACTCACTCACTCACTCACTCACTCATTCAATTATTTATTTATTTACATATTTCTTTACTTATATATGTATTTATTTATTTCATTTAAGTCCTCTAACGTTAAGTCATATCGGTTACATTTTTCTTTTCTTTTTTTGTAATTTACGTCCTCCAAATCATGTTGGACGATGAATAAAATGGATAAAGGGATGCTCAAATGAGTCCGGTGTCCATGGAGCTTAGAGTAATCCGACATTCGCCTATCAGGATAAGGGAAACCCGCGGAAAAACCTCATACAGGTAACTCACCCTAAGCGAGATTGAACTTGGGACCTCTTTTACATGAGGCAGACACGCTGCCATCTACGCTACCGAGGCGGGCACATATGGGCTGTATTTCACATTAAAATGCCTATTTTCCATGTGATACTTCAGGTAAACTTCATTAATGTTTAGAAAATTATTCTCACATTTACGAAAATAACATTCTCAATATTCCCGAGTACAATTATTTCTGACGTGATTTGAAATAAACTTGGAAATATAAAACTCAACCAGTCCATTAGGAATTTTTCGCATTGGACATATGTAGCTTTTATTCTTGTGAACTGCCTTTAACTCATTACTTACAAAAATATAATGTTAAGCGTTCTATCCGTCCCTTGTTGCAGGTTTTAAAAGTTTAAAGGAAGGCTAGATAAAACTAGCTTAAAATTAGCGCTCCGGCACTCCATTTCATTTGAACCTATAGTAGAGTAACGGTTTCTTGTACATTCAGTTCCACTGAAAAAATGTTGAACAATATTTTTCATGCACCTTTACTTCTAGATGGCTCAGGGTATGAATTATAACTAGGTTATTTGAAGTTTTTGTTTCGTTGGATAAAATATCTCGTGAAAATCAACCTATAGAATATTCTACACTTGGAAATTGGTCATGGATTACACTGAAGCCTAATAAAACCTAGGAAAATTTATACCTAAGTCAACCATATACCTCATTGGAAGCCCGAGATAATTTAATTGTGAGTGCCATCATGAATATTTTAGCCATACTTCATGTACAGTGTCCTTGCTGTATTAGACGGAGCAAAACTATTTGGGCTACATTCAAAACAATGTCAGTTTGATCACTGATGGTACACTATCCGCATAGGACCTCTTTATGTTACTGATTTGTGCTTCTTAGTTTCACATTTTTAAATTACCAGAATTGCCTTCCAGGATTTAAATTTTTGTTTTTGTTTCCTCTTTTGTATGTTTGTTTTTTTTCTGTGCTGCGGAGAAATGGTGTTCATGTTCTTCATGCAGCCTGTGGACGCAGAATCAGGGAACTGGGGAATTATGAGTCGGAGTTTGCGCCCTCTTTAAGGAAGCGGCTCAAAGCGTAAATAAGAGATATCAGTGTGGAACCATTTGAAATCCTGTTTCAATTCTTCGATTCTCTCTGCTAGGGAATACTCTGCTGCATTCTCAAAAACAGGTAAAAATTTGTAAACACTCAGAGTGTGTAATACCAGAATTGTTGAAGGGTGTGATTTATAATTTAATAAAGAAATGATTGGGAGATAGGTAAATAAATAAAATGAAAAAATTTTGTACATTAAATTCGATACCCAATTGAATAAGCAGCCCTTACAGTCATTAAAGAGGTAATGTAAAATTATGGCATTAAATCATTAGCAAGTTCCATACAGTAAATCAAGACAATATGGTTCTAGTGAATTCAGTTAATCAGAAGATAGCTTAAAAGTTCAGATCTCTGTAAACGTAGTTTATTTTTAAAGAATTAGTTTGCTTTATAAACAGAGAACATGCAGTTCAAAAATGGAATCGAAAATCAAATTATTGGAATTTTGCAAAGTCACACAGTAGTATTCACGTTTCAGATAAGAATTTGCAGTTTAAAGGGTGGCAGTATATGTAGGAACAGAGATGACGACTACACGAACTTAACAAGAGAACGTGTATTTATAGAATTCGTGTCTTTCGCATCGTATTTTACGGTAGTACAGAAGTATTTACAGTGATCGACTATGGGAAGTAAGTACTACACAAATATTGAACTAAAGTTATGTACATTAATTCAGATTAACACATCTGAGACTAACGGCGACATATGTACACATCATCATCATCATCATCATCATCATCATTACTATCATTATAATTATGACTATTATTATGATTATTACTCTTATTATTATCATCATCATTATCATGATCATGACCATCATCATCATCATCATGATCATGATCATCATCATGATCATGATCATCATCATCATCATCATCATCATCATCATCATCATCATCATCATCATCATCATCATCATCATCATCATCATCATCATCATCATTATTATTATTATTATTATTATTATTATTATTATTATTATTATTATTATTATTATTGAACAACTAATTTAAATCGTAAAACTCTGTATAGGCCAGGCAGTTCAATAGCTACCATTTGGAGTAATAAAGTTCTGAAGTAGTTTAGTCCTACAAAGTCATTTGGCCAAATAACTCAATGTAGTCCATTATTAGTTCTTTTTAAATTTTGGCTGAAATTAACCGATCTTCAAACTTATTTCAAATGACTTATCCTCAAACACGCCCGCGCATACTTGGTGAGTATATCTCAGTTTATTGGAGCAGCTGACAGCAGAAGAACAGTGTAGACGACGTCGAACGACAATAGTGAGTATTGGCATCAGGCGCCATTTTGTTCGTGGGATAGGAACTTAAATGGTACCACAACTGAAGTTATAAACCTACATTAGCTCCAGGAAAATTATTATGATACATTAATGGAGAAATAACTAAAATGCGTACTTAACAAGAAATTAATTTTACAATTATTATATTGGTTTATGCTTAACCACCAAATAAATACAGACACAGCGTTTGAATCTAGTCCTGAATGTTCTGTGTTCATTTTCAAACATTTATTTATGAGTACTTTCAAGTACAGTGCTTAGTACTGAAGGTCAGCATATTTCTTATGCCCCATGTGGAGTTATAAAGCTGTGAAGGAGCAATCCCGTTGTGGTTTAAATCACACAACTGAAGTGGGGGGTGATACAAACGAGGTCCCTGGTCATCGTGAAGGAGCTAGGGCTATTGCTGTGTACACTCTAAAGGTATGTTGCCCCCTCCTCTGCCACTATTGTTAACTGTAACAAGTGAGGTTTCGATGTATCGACCCATTCGGTTCGGAAGGCTGGGGAGGAAACCGCTCGTCCAACACCAGGATCTCTTGGTGCCAAATGTTTGGGAAAGGAGATTAATTGGTGTCCATGGCTAAATGGGACGGGCGGAAGGGAACACGGTAAGCAGATCATAGCCTCGAACCTTTCGTACAGGAAGTTTTGGTTTCAATGTGACTGAGTTTGTGTAACACAAATATGAGGATTTGCTATACGGAAAGATTAAAGTTAAATCTATGTTTGGATTCTCAGATATTTATCTCCCCTTTAGAAATTTATCATTATTCCTCATGTATTAAAGTATAAACTTGATTGCCTATCCGGTTTTATTAATTACGATAAATATATGGCGTTTCAGTTTCATAACGCATGCGCGATTAAGCTTAATGTGAAAGATGCTTCAACAGAGGGTAATTTCTTTTGTTTCCAATGATCTCATATGGAACGAAGAAAAGGGTCCCATATTCTCAACATTCTGCGAATTTGAGGCAGTTCACTCGGCATAACGTTTAGTATTTAGGGCAGTGAACCTTAATTAAACTGGTATGCGGGTTACAATACTGTTTTCATGGAATAATTCAAAGGATGCACTAAATGATAATTATCTCCAATACTAATAGATAAAAAAAGACGTAAGAAATGGTCCAAATGAAAGTGCAGAGCATTAATGCAATAAGAATCACAAAATTCGCGACAAACAGTGTGTAATTCATTGTATATAAGAACCCCTAATCGTTTACCGGTAAAATACGAGTTAGTTGGAGAACTTACTGTCACGAGGGCATGTTGGCCATAGTAGCTCAATGGTTAAGAGCGACCGGAAGGAGCCCGGGAGGACCGCGCGGTGGCTGAGTGGTTAGACAGCTCGACTCTCACCAAGGCGGCCCCGGTTCAATCCCAGGCGACCGCTAAGTGAGATATGTGTTTGGCAGCTCTGCGCTCGGGCGGGTTTTCTCCACGATCTCAGGGTTCCCTGCCATTTCATTCCACCGGTGCTCCATCGTTATCTCATGTATCAGCAGTGAAACGGCTGCGGTGGTGCATATAGAAAAAGCGGGCGTTAAACACTACGCACACACGCGCACGCGCGCACACGGAGACCAGGAGATCTGTGGTTCAAATCCCGGCTATGGCAGTGAATTTTTCAAGCTCTCTCTCTACCTATCCAAGCACAATTAATTTGTTGAAATTTTCTCGTATTCTCTTCATTTACAGTTACATAGCCTTAAACTGATAATCCTAACAGCATTAACACATACGTGCAATAGATTATGCAGGCCATATTAAGAAAAAGATTAAGACATATATACCGTGCAGGGAGGAATAGAAGTTTGAAAGGGATATAGTGCAATTAAAACACTCTTTCTGCAGATGAGGTGCCATTATGGGGGGTGTTTCCGGCTTCCATAGTGCAAAACATTTGGGACCGAGAAATACCTTTTACCTGCTCAGCAAGACTGGATGGTCGTAAAAGTGAAAGCTCAATGTTGCTTTGAAACAATAAAGCCAACATTAAGAATTTAACATTCAGAGAATTCGGAATTGAAATTCTGATTGAAACATGATTAAAGTTTCAACTATTTAATTGTGTCATAAACATTCTACAGAGCCCTTTGAATCATTTTGGACAAGTGTTCGCAATTCGCCATCTTTAACAAGCCAGCTACATGTTCAAATGACTCCTACGTTCCGTTTAAACTTCACTGGACTCTGATGTATGCATTTTCTTCTTTTAGATATACTTTTGAAAACAAAATCTATTCCTTATATTTTAGTTTCTCTTTGATTTATATGTAAATATACATAGCATTTTAAAATGTTTTATTTTAAGGTTTAAGTATATATTTTATGATTCTTTCATTCGGTGGCTTACAGAAAGGAACCATTTTTCCTGAAAAAGCCTCTAACCAAAAACTTTACCAAGCAAACATTTTTTCTCTACATCTAATACGAGTAACACCAAGCTCCATAAAGTATTTAAATTTATTCCACCTGTATTAAATTATTATAAAATATAACTATCACATTTACCTTATGAATATGAATATGCAAAAAAGTTTTGAAAATTTGCATCCTTTTTCGTAGACCAATGTCATTTAACTGTGTTACCCAGGAAGTAATTAGAGAAAAAGTTATATGCTTTAGTTCAATTATTGCTTTATTCAGTGATAATAAGTATGCATACGAATAGGTAAAAGTCTTTAAAATAGAAAAATAAAGGGAAAAATATAGTAAATTAGAAAACTCAGTCTATGCCACTTAAGGAAATGCTCCTCTGAAATTGAATGAATATATAAAGAAGTACAAACGGTGAATTGTATTTTGTTTTAAATCTATTTACTTGCAATATTTTTATTTAGTATATATAATTTACCAACATGCGCAATATACGAGGTGTGATCAAGCAGAACAGAAATTTTAGAATCTCGCGAGATTTATATATCCGATTTTCAAAACGTTTTTCTTCCCTTTTCTTTTCCTATCTTGTTGGTAGACATGTTCTTCAAGTCAAGTATGATAACTTTTCAGTTGTTTTGAATATTTGGTTCGTTGTTGACAGTCTAAATGTTATACCTGTTCCCCGGTGCTTGGAGAATGCTTATCCATTTTCAATAAGTCTTTCTTGAAAAATGGCATAAAGTGCAGCACCATATTTGAAATGCTTACTCTTGCTTTTGGTGAATATTTTATGAGTAAAACAAGACTTCAGGAATGGTGGAAACATTTTAAAATGGGTTGAGAGGTCGTTGAAGACGACATCTCTGGACACCCTCGCACATTAATTGCTGACGTCAGTGCGAAACAAGTAAAATGTTCTGTAAATTCACCAAGTTACCCTAAGATAGGTTGATCATAACTGTGGCAAAACCATTAGTGGAAATTTCATCACGATATTGCTCCCTCTCATACCAAAATGTTATGTTTGTGATTTTTTGGCCCAAAACAAAAGCTTTATGTACTCTTAGTCATCGTGTTTGCCCGACATGTACCCTGTTATATCTTTCTATTTTTGAGGCTGAAGGGAACCATGGAAGGACGTCGTTTTGCCACCATTAATGAGATAAAACAGAACTACTGAAGGGACCCTGGGATTGAAACATAGCCCAAAAGTCTAAAAAGTTACAATTTTTATATTTATACATACAAATGTTCCCCAAACCTTCCTTTATTGAATTAAGGTAAGAGTTTTTTTTTTTTACTTCCGCCATTTTTAAAGGTCTTGCGCAGGGTTTAAATTTTCAGGGCGTGGCCACCTAATCGGCAACTTTATTCCTACCCAGCATGATGGCTTGTTAATGCCAATTTTGATCGTTTTTGGCAGCTTTTTCATAAACCTACGTTCAAATCTTGTGGCATAGCTTAGTGCTGCTATCTAGGGACAGTTTGGTAAACTATTACTATGTGTTCAATACAAAGTGTTTAATCAGAGACATTGAAACATGAATTTCATATAAAAAGTCGTCAGCACACCTTGAGTGTTTTAGTACCTCAGAAAATGCACAACAGTTACTAATATCTGTGATTATTCTATGTTCTTTGCAACAAGCTTAGCGATTACTTGTAGATTCATTCTCGTTTTCACTTCCTGTGTTTGCTCCACAAAATAATGGCGACTTCCATGAGAGACATATGCATTTGTTTACAGTTTCTTTTAAATAAAGAAATAGATGTATATGCAATTTATTTGCTTTCCCTGTAGTGTAGTGTATTGTTAACTACATAAACAGCGTAATGCATGCATTTTCATCATGTTGGCGTAAGCCAGTGAATAGAAATAACGAAAAAAAGGAAGCTGTAAGAAAACGTGGTGCAGCTAAATGCAATGCAAAAATTGGGAGCAGATTTCCATTTCATATGTACAGTTGGACATTAAATCCGAGGTCTACTCCCATTAGTCCTGGACCCGTAGGACCAGAACCCGGGCCTCATGCGTTTTTTTTTTTTCGTAGGACAGTACCTATTTTATAAACTGCGCCCCTCCCCGCTGTGCACTGTAGACAGGATGGAAGTGGATACGCCACTTACGCGCCAAATCCAAAATGGACCGGCTACCAAATAACCTTGGTGGGGCCGCCGCTGATCTAGCACACCAGCTACTAGCTCTGCAGGCTAGTACCCGGGACTTGTTAGGCAACCCTCTACCCCCTCCGGGCAGCCGTAACCTGGCTGGAGGTACCCAATTTCCCGTTGGTGTCGGGAACACACTGCTCCCTCGAGTCCAACCCAATCCGAACAGCTCCCAATCAGGGAGGGGCTAGAATGTTTGGCCCGAGGTTCCTCTAGTAACGTCAGAGGTACCACGACTGCTAAGGCGTCTGCAGCGCCCGCACCACGGCAGCTGAAGGGGATGGAACCCCTCCCCTACGGGGTATAGTTGGACAAAGAGAGATATCTAATATTTCAGCCTCACATTTGCAAATGGACATAAATAAACATGCTAACACTATTCAAACTATAGTTGTAAAAACCAGGTGAAATTTGTAATATTTCAAGAACTAGTTGCAAACTATGTATAGTACACAGTGTAAATGGTAATTTAAACAGCAGACTATGCATTAGTGAGAATAATCAGCAAATTTTTAATACCCGTGTACATAGCAGTAGAGATGACGGTGTAACTATTGTGCAGAACAGGGTTAATAATGTTCACAACAGTGTAAATAAAGCGCAGGGTTGTGGAATTACTATTTTTGGTGCATACGTTTTGAAATCGATTTTTCTCCACTTTACATTTTTAATATAATATCTGCTCCCACTACGTTAGTTTCAGAGCTATGGCCCGGAATTTGAGTATATGCTTCATATATGGGTCTACAATATCAGTCTCAGGCTAGCCTGCCTCGGTAGTGTAGATGGTAGCATGTCTGCCTCACGTTCAAGAGGTCCCGAGTTCGAATGTCGGTCCGGGTGAGCCATGATAAGGTGTTTTTCAGGGTTTTCCTTTATCCTGATAGGCGAATGTCGGATAACTCTAAGCTCCGTGACCGCCTCGGTAGCGCGGTGGTAGCATGTCTGCCTCACGTTCAAGAGGTTCCGAGTTCGAATCTTGGTCAGGGTGGGTTCCTAGGATAAGGTTTTTCCGGGGTTGTCCCTTATCCTGAAAGACGAATGTCGGGTAACTCTAAGCTCCATGGACCCCGGGCTCATTTGAGCGTCATTTCATCCATTCCATTGATCGTCTGGTATGACTTAATATTGAGGGACGTAAATTACTAAAAAAAAAAAAAAAAAAAAAAAAAAAAAAAAAAAAAAATCAATGGATCCCAGACGCATTGAGCATCATTTCACCCATTTCATTCATCATCCGTAATGACTAAATGTTGGAGGACGTAAATTACAAAAAAAAAGTCTCAGGCTATAAGAATTAAGCCTTGGTTTAGTTGTAATAACATTTTAAATGTAAAAAGTACTAAAAATTAAATTCAATGTACCACATAGTTAAAAGAAATAATTTTCCTGAAAGTAGCGTATTGTTCTTCCACAGAGAGACTGAAGTTCATTGTACACTTAGTAGGAATTGAAAAATAACGGAGTTTTTAAAAGAACTGAAAAAAGTCCGCACCGGAACTTATGTGCCTTTAATTCGCTTAGCAAAATCATTTCATTCTTGAACTAGACTTGAGCATTATGCATTCTAGAGTCCCTAAGGAATTTACATTTTCACTTCAGAAAAATGAAGTTCCACATTAATAACTTAAATGGCAGTTCTGGTTTTAAGTATAACTTTTTTTTAATAAAAAGCACTGGTATACACGCCGTACTTAGAAACAGTTTACCTTCGGCAAATGAAATTCCATTTTCATATGAATATAAGTTAACCTCATTTCAGAATCCATTTCACAATAGGGTGTCCAGTTTCCCAATATTTAAAGAATATTCTTTCATTCGGTGCAAAGACTCAAAGGTTCTGAAAATAAAACGCCAGTCAAGTGGATACCGAAATTAAAGGATTGAAATAGGTAAAGAATCATGATGGATTTCAAATGTTGGTTCTTTGTTACAAAATGTGCAGGGGTAGTTGAGTCAAATTGCAATTGGGGTGAATATTTGTTTTAATAAAAGAAACGCAAGAACCAGTGTCCTTAGCAGAGTTCTAGAGGGAAGTACTTAACACCGTTTGAATAGGTATTCTTCGGACCGCTAATAATCACAATGGACAAAGATAGTCACAAAGGGAGTCTTTGTGTGAAAACAGGGCTTCCAGAAAGTGAAAGTTACACACCCACGCGCAGTTGTGGACATTCAGTCCTCGGCGTGAGGCCGATTGGGGCAGTCCTCCTCTGTCTTGGTCGAGAGCAGACCAGAAGCGACGAGAGAAGATATTTGTCGGTTTATATATACGTGAAGAACGAATTAAGTTTTATCGAGTGATATGCATTTCATACATAGTAACTTTAAACAGTGATATTGGTAACCCTTAGTCGGCAACTTCAAGTTCCATGTTCTGATAAAAAGAAGCAGTCATTAAACCAGTTTGAAACGGGCATTCCAGTGTCATTAAAACTATCCTTACTCGTACATATCCACGCATACCCTGTGATAAACCTCATTCCTCAACCCTGAGCTACCCATATTATTTATTAAAAACTGTCCCGTTAAAGTGGTAACCTCTGCTCGCCAACTTATATTGCTTCAAAGTTAAACTGTGTCACCCCTCAGATGTTCTGTTGTTAAATTAAAACAACAATTCTGGGCAATGTTCAGTTACATCCAGTCACTTTATATAAAGTACATCGGATATGTTTGATTTATAAGAGAAAATCGGACACTCATAATCCTGTCTAACGGAAGCAGGTGTTTTTATCCCGTCTTCTAGCTCTATAGCTTAAAACTGGCATAATGCATTTTACCTAATTGGAATAAACCGAACTCTAGGAGTTTCCTAGTTGATAGAGATGAAAAGTATGGTTCACTTATAATAAGGACCCCGAAGTTTAGTCAAAAAATTGTGAAATTAGCTGTGCACGAGGTATAGACCGTGAACTGAATTAGTACTGTTGGTAAAGAGCAAAACAGAGAGAGAAATATGCCTTCAGCGTCTAACGTTAATGCAGGCACAGTATTTTTTGTCACGGATTGCGGCAGCAAACATCCCTTTCTAGAAAGTAGAAAATAGTTATTTCAACAGTTGTTAGAAAAACACACAGGAAAAATATTGCCATTTGATTCCAGAGTAGGCAAGGAATACCTAAAGCTGTGTTATGAAAAATACTTCAGGATATTAGAAACCCCGTGTCCGAAACAGAATACGAGCTTCCATAGACGAAACGCAGATTATATGAAAGGGACTATAGCACATGTAATTTTTGATACGCTGGGTATGTTAAGGCATATGTACAGACATAACGTTATATTGTCACAAAGAATTACATTTTCATGTACTGTGCATATTGTAAATATTAAAGATTGACATATCTGCCAAAATAACTTGTTTTGTATATATTATGAATAAATTTACAATTGACACTGTGTCCATCGTGTGACTACGTTTGATAGATTACCTTTGCACATGACCTTGGTTGTATAAGTACGTGCGCGACTGCATGGCACACAACCGCCACGTCTATGTTTACAAGACGCAGGTAGTGTATAACCCCGTCACTACTAACCTGTTGTATTGTATCTTTGGCTAACCCTCCTGGCCCTACTTATAAGACACACAAATATTATTACCAGCTCTTGGCCGATAGGTATGTTAAAGTCGACAGATAGCATTGAAACGCGTCTTTATTTAATTTCTTTACATTACTTAAAATATAATTTTCAAGAAATAGTTTCTGCTTAGGCCTTAATGAAAGGAAGAAGAATGTTTAACAGCATTCCGGAAACCAGGCGATCATAGTATAAGAGATGACATGTCTTGCATGAATAGATTGAAGTATTTTGTTGCTTATCCATTAAACGTTCTCTCGGAGAGCAGATGTTGCACAAGCTCCTTTTCTTTTACAGATTGTAAATTATGGTTGCCTGGTTGTTAACGAACCAGATTTTGCTTCCACCAAAGCCAAATAAAGATAATGTTGAAGTGCAGGTATAGTTCTATTTCACTGTAATACATCACCTGTGTTATACTTGAGCGCAAATTATGAGACAAAACGCTCCACGGGATCCCAGTGCACTATCAACATAATAGTTCCCGCCAGAATGCAATAAACTGGCGATAACTTGTCCTTGACGTAGTTGGTCCCCACCCTCCTTGGGAGATGCTTACGCAAAACCAACTACAGGTATAGTTGGTATGAGTTACACGCTGGTCTTAAATATACATATCTCCCGTATAAAATGTGATTTATTTTAAACAATTGCATTATCTGAATTACATTTCAAAGTTAAAGTCACTACTTCAATAACATTATAATATGTATTAGTAATGTTATATTTTATATATATAGGTATACAAATATGTATTTTGGATTTAGAACTATATATAAATATTAACAGAAACACTAGATTACAGTAAGCTAGGGTGGAGGGGAATGAATAAAATTAGGAAACAAACATTGTGATAGAGACAGCATTAGTTTTAATTAGGGATAGATAAGTAGGAGTTTAACGACAACCAGTACAAAGAACCGGGATCTTTCAGGGATTCGCTCACCCTGTAAGAAATAGCCGAGCTGACACCACTAGTGGGTGGGAGGCCCTTGCTCTTAAGGGATCTTATGGGCTGTTATTTATTTATATTTATTTATAAAAATCTAACACCTCGGCGACTAATTTCAAAGCATCCATTAAATACGGTGTACTTGTTATACATTAAACCGTAATTTATTCTATTGAAACTTCAAATAATTTAAACTGAAACTTTAAAAATTGGGATATCAGATTTGGGTACCCCTAACCATTTCAAAGCTTTGGAAAAAAAAGAGCTCATAAAATTGACTTGACATTTAAGGGAAGACTACAATTCCACCAATTTCAAATCTGCCAACATATCAGAAACTATATAATCCATTACATTGAAATTCTTATTAGACGCAAATGAGTGTGTTTGTAGTCATTGATCTAAGTTGATAGAATATGATGGCTTATAAAGATGTGTGTGCTTTCCAATTAATTTATTAGACAGTTTTATTCAGATGTAGCTGAAATTATGGTTTTAAAACGTAGCTAAGTAGCATTAAGCCCCAAAGTAAATCGACAACACCAATATGTACCGCTTTCATACCGAAATTTAATTAACCTCCTGAGAAAACAGGACACTATTACAAAAAGTAATTCACAGGAAATATCGTTCAAATCGAAAAATGTAACAAATAAACCCCATGAACATACACAAAAGCAAAATTGGCACTGTTTTGATATAAGAAGCCTATAATAATTAGGAGTATCATAAATTTGTAGAAAAAATCTTTACATAGAAGCTCAGCTAAAACGTACTTCTGTAATCTAAAGAATAGAGCAGTTATCATCATTAATATTAATTATTTTTATTTGAAGCAATGAGGGATTCAGAACCTTAAAATCACAGATGCACTACCACAGGGTCGTCAACATATCGCGACTCCCCGCACGGCCGATAAGCTATCCAACACCCCTGCCGGTAAATACGTTTTACAGTTTGTCTGGTTTATCTTGAAACATGGGAAATAGAGCAAGAGGGGGGGGGGGAGAGAATGCACATTTGCCCGCGTAGGTAACCCATGACTGCTTAAAATCCCACATCGCATTACTTCCATGCATATTATTCCGATTATTCCCCGTGATTATATTGTAGCTTTCCCTTTAATACTTTCTAGCGCAGCGCTCTAAGTACTACGGATAGATGGCAACAGTGTGTTTGTAATTTTACGTCCTCCAACATCAAGCCATATCGGACGATGAATGAAATTGGTGAAATGATGCTCAAATGTCCATAGAGCTTAGAGTTTCCCGACCTTCGTCTTTAAGTATAAGGAAAACTCCGGAAAAAACTTATCCAGATAATTCACCCTGACCGGGATTCAAACTTGGGACCTCTTGAACGTGAGGCAGGCACGCTACCATCTACGCTATCAGGGCGGGCATAGATGGCGGTAGTATAGATATACCATCCATTAGACCATCCATTAGATATTTTTTGCAGGCGCCTTTTTTTCTAAGTTTATTATGAAATTGTCCAACATATGAGTTAATCCGTCTTTTCCCCAGTACATATTTTCTACTTCCTTCATTGATTTATGTCCATATCAGCTCAATAATATTTTTATCACAAAGACACGGAGGTAGTGTCCATTTGTACAATTAGTTCAGCTATGGAGTCGATTGTATACAGCTTGAACTTACCTTTGTTTCTTTTAATTATCTCGTACAGCACCGGTTTGATACCACATTGCCATTATTACCCTATTTCGGTGCCAATATAAAGCACTATTTGTAAATAAGCAAGCCCTGCACTGGTTGCAGCACCTGTCGCTGTCTGTCGGAGACTAGGTAGTCGCGGATAGCAGTGGCAATGTGTTTACAGAACTTTTCACTCCACCCTTGTCACAGGGAGGGGTAGCGCTAAGTAGCTCATGCTTTAAGTTAAACCAGACGAACTTTAGTTAGGAAGACTGGCTTCCTCATAAATTCGAGTGCATTTAAAAAGGCACGCACTCACTTCTGTTCTTAAAGGAAATTCTGGAGTTGTCTACTTACACACGTTTGGTCAGTTTTTAAAACAATTACTCATTAATTTTATTAGTTCTCTTTGAGAAACTGAACTGATGTCTCGGAGAATGTGATCTTTAAATTTATCTAAAGTGTGTGAATTACATCTTATTCTTTACATAGTATACATTATACATCTTATTCTTTAATAGCTCACAGAGATAAATGTCACAGACTTTCAACGCTCTTCAAAATATTCCATGAGTACTTGGAGTGAAACAGAACATATAGATATATTTTCTGTTAATCTCATTTTATAAGTTGCTCGCACTAAAACTCGATTCAAACTAAATTTAGAGACCTGGAATAACCGTTTATAAGCTGAAGACCGCTAACGTCCCACTGCAAAATGCTGCATTTATTGCCAGTTATGGAGATAAATTGTATAAATTACTCAGTTTTTTTTAGAAAATGTACCAAAACATACGCAGAGTGTTTCAAGTGATAAAATAAGTTTACTATTAAAAAGAACTTTTCAGTACAGACCTAAACAAAACAAAATTTCAATTTGATCTTCCTCGTAAGTTTGGTCATCATCTGGTATTTTGCACGATGCATTGCGCAATAGAATTATTCAAACAACTAAATTATATTGTAAATGTATAAAAGTTGTCTGAAGACGATATAGGGGAATCGCAGTGCAAATTAAGGCTAGCAGGTCAAGTTTTACTTTTATTAAGACAAGCTGGAAATAAACATACGTTTATGTAAAGCGTATTCTGGTCCTGTGTAAATAAAGAAAGCAACATAAAACTGTCATGTTACCGAGTGTTGGGACTTCGTTGCAGCAGCAAAACGTTTGTCCCATCTCTAAGCTCCACTTGCACAATATGGTGGCAGCCATATCTCACCTCCTCGGTTTGAATCTTTCCTTCTGTTTGCTCTTGTGCGGTGGCGTTATACACACAAAAGACTGCTCCCGCTTGAGGGTGTCGCCTAATAAATTTTCCGAGATCTGGCTGTTTCAAGCAAGCCGCATTCTGACGCTTATGTCTTACTCCAAGTCAACATTATCACAGTAGACGTCTCTAGAGGCGTAGCCTGCGTCTTTAACGTGAAGTATTCATGCTCAGGCTTGTTGAGATTGTAGTTAATGTTGTTTTATTGTCCTACACGCACATACCCAATGAAGAACCCATAGCATTCTGATGCTTTATTCAAGGACTAAAAGCGGAATATGTACGTTATACATGCACTTTGTGGCTACATTTAATTGACAATACGTAAAATAACATTTGACAAGTATTGTAAAATATGTCAAACAGCAATTTTGTTGGCGTTAAATAGTTTAGTGAATGAGTTATGTGGGTTTCATTATCCTGTTAGCTTATATGTTATTAACAAGCATATGGTTATGTGTACTGTTTAGCATCCGCTTTTACTACATACGGCACCGCAGGCGATGACACTGATGATACATGAGCTGCAGATGGAGCACCGGTGGAATGAGATGGCGGGGGAAACCGGAGATCCCGGAGAAAACGCGCCCCAGCGCCGTGTTGTCCACCACGAATCTCACTTTGCAGTCGCCTGGGATAGAACCCGGGCCGCCTTGGCGAGAGCCAAGCGGTCTAACCACTGAGCCACGGCGCGGCCAAGCATATGGTTATCAAGTAATACGTTTCTAGGTAACAATATTGAAATCCTTTCCACTTAAAGGAAATTGGGAAACCGTGACCTTAGGTCACTCATAGGCGGGAAGAAACTGGTTTGAGTCTGTCTGCAAATGCCAAAGAATTTCTGTGTATTCCTAAAATACCATACAGAGAAAGAGAAACGGCATTCAACCGGTAGCCTGTTATGAGGACGAAGAAAATGATGATATAGAAAAGAGGAGAAATGTTCGAAAGGAAACATGATGAAGTAATTGGTGGAATGCCTGACGGG
>CM060948.1:98373918-98383918 GCA_030765055.1 Mantis religiosa | reverse complement strand
AGCTCTTTTACCCGCCTTTACGAGGCGGTAACTATGACGAAAAACTTTTATAGAGTTGGTTAAAAACACTATCCCTATACCGTTCGCAAAAGTTAAAGGCACATGAACGCTGACCAATGCAAAAGCGGAGCGCTGTTGCCAAGAATAGGGCGTGTAGCGACAGAGGATCTGTAACTAGCACGTTTCACACGCCAGCAAAGGTTCTGCCTATTTACCCCGTAATTGAACACCTAAAATACTAAAATTTTATCTTGACACATGTCACAGCAGTGGAACAGCAAGTACAGTTTCCAATCCAGTAACTCGCTCTCCAACTCTGTCGGTTTTTCACCGAGATTGAAATACAGGCTCGCTCCCTTTTTCTAAGAATGAAGCTGCTTTACTACACATTCGTGACACTGTATGTACACTACCTACACCACAAGCTTCTACAGTTACTTGCTGTTTTTTTGGAGGGGGGAGAGATATTCTACACTTGCCCTATATTCTGGTTTGTACAGCTTTCGTAAAATCTTGTTCATATTAAATATAATTTTTCTGCTCTGAGAATGAATCACTTCGCGTTTGGTGATTGAAATATCGCTTGTCCCACCTTCCAGGGACATGATCACGTAATCGGATCACAAGCCTTGGAGAAAAGATATGTGTATAATAATAATTTAATTTAATTTTAACAATATTTCTGCTCGACTTCCACTCACGACTTAAACATGTTGTTCACTTTAACAGAATAACAAACCACGCCTCTGAAAATGAACTGAGCATTGACTCGGTCTGTTTCAAAGTGAGTGCACTGTTTATTTACGCTTGAGATAAGTGTTGTCAGGAAGGAATGTTGTTGTTTTCAGGCTTATCTGTGTCGAATGGATGGATGTTGGGTAACATAACCATATGAAAGCTTAAACGTGCTTCGCTCGCGTTGCATTGTAGACACCGGATTTTTGTATGGTCATAATCAGAAATTAAAATTCTTTCTTATTATGAGATCGGCATCTGTCATTTTCAAATATTTATCTGGGCGTAATTAATGAGATAATGTTCTCAGTTCAGGCGCTGAAACCGTCCTTGCAGTGCCTAGTAAAATAACATTAGAATAAGATTGAATATACATACACATAAAGTTACATGGGCAGTTATGAGCATATTAAGATTTGTGGAGCTTGTAATTTAGGAATGCCGAGGTAGAAGGCCCCAGGTATAATAGAATATGTTGACCCCTTTGATACGGGATTACTGCCTGTGTAGACAATAAAAGGGCTTTACATGGAAACAGAGGAGTGTATCAGACAATGAAGCAAATATTTCTGCGAGCCTTTATAATAACCACAGCTAACGGAAGGGACGCACTCGTACACCTGACAGCGAAGAGGTAACTTCTGAAAGTGACGGCGGATGGGCAACAGTCACACATACGCGTGCGGACTCAACAAACGAAATACACAAGTTATCTAGTAGCGAGTGAATGAACGTTAATAGTTTGCAAGACATTAAAGTGTGCTAAACTAGTCGTGTGTGTTTTCCTTAGTAGAACCCTACATCAAATCCAGGACGTCCCACACCCTGATCCATAGATAGGGCTCTCAAAGCTAGAGCAAACTCCAGGAAAACCCCGACATCCCAAAGCGTCATCCATCCACGTAACATAAATTATGAGGTGTCGAGTTACGGCGACTCGAAGAAAACGCGCGCTGGTACATTCGGCAGCGCTGGTAGGATGGGCAAGCTTTGGATTCGCTGGAGTCTGCGGTCCGGCTCACCTCCATATGCTTTTAACTTTTGCGAAGATTATAGTATATGTTGAAAACTTCATCAGAACGACCCTAAGACATGGACAATGTTTTAAAACAGCATTCTCAAGTTTAGGTTTCTCACAACGTCTTTCTAATAAAATAACAACCCAAAGAAATGAGTCAAAATCTTTCCTGTTAACTCTCACTAAAAGAAATTGATTACAGGTTATAGTTATTGCGCGCTACTTACAGTCAATTGTCAGGCATATTCAACACCATGGGAGTACAGTTTGTCCAATTTCTTAACAAACTTATTTCTAAGAAATGACCCTTTGTTTACCCATTCCACTCCACGCCCCCCCCCCCCCCCGATACAAAGCAATTAGCGAGTACAATAGCACTAAGCATTTTGTGGGTTTCTTAGGCAGGATTGCACTGTTCCAAACTATACCAGTTGTACATGAATTCTGTGTTACTAGTAACCTAAATAAGACGTTTCTCTTTAGACCGTGGTTAAATAGTGAGAGAGCTAATAACAAGAACGAGGAAATTAACGAAAGTAATGCGATTGTTGAACTGATTCATGATGAAATTAACGAAAGTAATGCGAATGGTGAAATTAGCGACGCTAATACGAATGGTGACTTAATAAATTGTGAAGTTAACGAAGCTTTATACAACCGTCAGCTAGGACTCCAACCAAGAAAAGAGACGTTATAGGGAAAGGAAGCAAGATTAGGAAGCAGAGCGCAAATATGATAGTGAATTTTAAAAACTTTCTAATAACTGTAATTGAAAAGGGGGGGGGGGTGTTACTACCGTCGAAAAATTTGAATAAATTAACTGCAATTGCGGCTGGTGCAGGAATAAAAAAGGTCAGAAAAATTGCATCAATTGATATCGCTTGCTACAGCACACCTACTAAAAAGTAAATTAAACTAAGTTTTCATTTGACAAGATCGACGACTTCAATCGTGATTTATTGCGTAGGACTGTGTACGAATGTTACGCGAAAGGTGATTCTCCCACTGTTCGCCAATTAACGGAAGTTATGCATAAGAAGACGGTTGGAAATGATTGTGTGTTCCCGTATAGCAAAAGTACAGTGCATAGTCTTTTGTTATCTATGGGGTTTGAGCATGGTGCTACGAAATGGAAATGTATTAGTGGTGAGTCGAACGAAATTCTTGGGTGGAAGTATAAATATTTGTGTCTGTTTGGCTTTAAGGTTTGGGTAATTGGCTGGCTGTGCAGGCTTTTGTAAGGGATAATTATTTTTATTTGTAATAGTAGTACAGGAATATTAAAGTTCATTTTATTAAATTGTACGTATATTATGTACAATGTTATACTTTAAAATAATTCATTATATTTATGAATTCTGAACCTTGGGCTGAGAGCATTTGACATCAGTGTAACAAACCTGCCAGGCCATAAATTACGGACCGGACAGGGAAGAGGCTACCCTAATTTAAAGTGTCGAGAGACCATGGGATGGGGAAGCGACGTTAAGAAACTGGACAAACTATATGAATTGGTATCAGTAGGAGCTCAGAATAAAAATTGACTGAATTTGATGATTATATTTTTGACACACGAGAAAGTTAAAAATGATGGTCCAGAAATGTCATATAATTTGATTTTTAAATAGCTTAAATTCATTTGCATTAAAATGGAAGGAACTAAATG
The DNA here is from genome assembly GCA_030765055.1 of Mantis religiosa. Classification (NCBI taxonomy): domain Eukaryota; kingdom Metazoa; phylum Arthropoda; class Insecta; order Mantodea; family Mantidae; genus Mantis; species Mantis religiosa. The sequence continues at coordinate 98,380,499 of CM060948.1, read as the reverse complement.
CAATACTACAGTGTTCTGGAAAAATATCTTATATGAATAACATGTTCAATAATACCACCATCCTGTATCACAACTTCTTCCAAGGGAGCACTTATGTTTGTCATCACCAGGCGAAACAATCCCATAATATAGGCTTTCATTTGCAACCTTAGTAACTTTCATCTTCCCCAGAAGACCAAATAGTACAGATTAATGTTAAAAATTTGATGGGGCTATATTTTAGTGCCCTCATATACGATATTTTCAGGTAAGCGATGCTACATGACACGAACATCAAACGTCTGATTTAAAAAATTGAGATTACCGTGGCGATTTCTGGGTGGACTGCATAAATTATTGAGTTTTCATAGGGAGGTTTGCTGCCAAGATTTGAGCAATAAAACTGTTTTTCAGCATGGTTTCTTATAATAGTTTTTCTCGGCTTCTTCGAAAAAATATTTTACGATGATTTGTCATAGAAAGTAGGTACCACCCACTCATTAAATATTTCCCCGACAACTATCTTGTTTTTCAGAATTGGAAATCTTCTCAGTACACAGTGTTGTTCAGCAAACAGTAAGAATTACCTGAGAAGCATGTGTTTTGAAGGGTGACCTCTGCGTCCACTGCCCTCAGTACATAGTGTTGTTCACGAACCTTATCTCAGCATTAGGAACACTTTATAACGGAAGATGCGGAGATTTGAATGCAGAATTCTTTCAGTTGACTAACAAGAGATTTCCAACTCAGCAGGGTATCCTTATTAACTGGACGGCACTTCGAACGCCCCGATCTATTTAGTAGCGTGGTCCCTTTTACTGTAACAAAGAACCACGCTCCTTTGTTGGAAGACGACTCAAACTGGTTTCAGCAAGTTTATCCTGTAACACCTTGAGCAAGAAACGTTCCTGTATTTTTATCACATTCCTTGTTTCCAGAAAGAATGATACAACAGTCACATTTAACTGAAGATCAGTAGTTGTTTCCTCGCCGTTTCACAAATTGATGTGTTTATGAGCTGTTGTATATGCTACTGACTTTCCAAACAGTCTACGGAATTTACCACTAATTTCAGCATCCACTAGCAGTTTGAACATAATTAATATCGTTTTAGTACGGTAAATGTACGCTATCATATTCTTTGCACAACATTGTATCCCCCCCCCCCTACGGATATCTGGTGTTCTTCATCCGCACACTGTTCACAAATTACACTACTACTATTCTCACTAGTGCTGCCAGTCCAACATAAGGGTAGGTTGCAGGAATAAACAGTCACTGGCAATGCTGGATAGTTAATTAATTAATCTTATTTTTATTAATTTCTGTAGGTTACCAGACAAAAGGAATGTTAATACTTTTAAGGTCTCTGGCATTCTATTAGGAAGCTATGCAAGCAAAAAATGATGAGTATATATTCCGTTTAAACAATAACTGGAGAGTAAATGGTACATAAATATGGAAAAAGTAAAGATAAAGGCTTGTCGATACGATCACTGCTGTTAAAGGTTCATTACACATTAAACAGTTGTTCTTTTTTACATTTTTATAAAAATAATTAGTTAACCCTTACAAAAGTAATATAAGTGACAACCTGATACTTGAATACCAATTTTATAACGCATACTTGAAGTGCAACTTTCTCCTGTGGAATTTATGGCTGTTCAACAAAGCCTATAAATAGTATCTTTCCGTGTTACCACTCATTTACTTTGTTTATTTTTGGTTCTTCGTACTGTCGTAATTAATGCTCTGTTTATATCTCTTAAGTAATAAATTTTAAAGAAACCCGAGCCTATCAGGTAAGTACTATCTAGATTTAAGAGTTGTCCTACACTTCGTCCAAACACGGTAACAACACTGGAAATGTTAGCTAGTGGTGCAAGTGTAACTTTGCTGGATGTAAGCATGTTAAACCAAGACAATATAAATATTAAAATATATGCATGTAACTTTTGTAGGGATCCCTCCTTGAGAGTAGAAAACAGAACATTCAAATTAAACCATTGTTAACAATAGTATACTCTTATTTATTTTACATTCAATTATATTACAAAGCCCACAGTAAGCTGTTAAAGTTGGTTACACTTTATTTTTGTGTTTCATTTATTATTCTTAAGAATTGCCAACTATGGAAACAAGAGTGAAACACGGACAACAAATACAACTGCTGTACGCTCAAGATGCTTAGTTTTCTGTAATGGGTTAATTTAAATTACTCCTCCAAGTTAAAGTCTTATCTAAGTTTGTTCTTTAGAATGCCAAGGTTTTGTCACGGTTACACAACGAAGGATTTGTGGGCCCTTGCCTTCTTATTTGTGGCAAGAAACAGACAAAGCAAAACCCACATTAGAAAGCGTGAAATGCAAAAGGGAAAACAGGAAATAGCTTTTCTGCTTCTGAAAACAAATGAATCTTTGGAGCCAAGTTTCTTTGTGGAGTGCTAGTGTGTGAAGCTTTAGAGTTCGCGTTTTACAAATTTTAAAGAACACAGTTAACCGTAGAATTCAGCTTTTAAATAAGTTTTCCATCTGCTAATATTGGTTTGGTCTAATTGCCTTTCCAAAGGAACAGTACAATGAGTTAAGCAAAAGGTTTCAGCACAGTGATTGCTGCATAAAAACGGTAATTGGAACTGATTTTAGGATAAAGGAAACCGAAGTAAACGTAACATTTTCAATTGAAATGGAATCTGCTAAAATAAATACTTTTTACAGTTTGATGGATAGAGTCAACATGAAAAATTCAATGCCATGGCCGGGATTTGAACCACGGATCTACTGGTTTCCGTCCAGTCGCTCTTAACCTTTGAGCTACCATGGCCAACGTGCCTTCCTGACATTAAATTCTCCAGTTGACTCGTATATTTCCCCGGTAGACCACTAGGGGCTCTCGCATCCGAGATACACCGTTCGTGGCGACTTACTATTGTAAGTACTTAAGTCCCAGGCTTCATCATTTAGCTCTTATTATTTTAGTTAATTGATGGAAATTAATCATTTCTCCACACTAGCCGTATATAGGCTAAGATATTTGATGGAAATATCTTAGCCTATATACGGCTAGTGTGGAGAAATGATTAATTTCCATCAATTAACTAAAACTTTTTACAGTGTTCATAGGAAAAACAGGTAAGATGCTTTTGCATTAAAACACAAAATAAAAATATAGATACATTGTAAATCATGGATGTTCTTGCATTACAGTGAATAAATGAAATGTGAAATGTAGGTATGCAAAAACAGCACTGTTTTTTTGCTAATGGGGAGCTGAAGTCACTGCTATTAACTATTCAAAAATGTGATATGTAACACACACACACACACACACACACACACACACACACACACACGCATGCACACACATTCAAATGTTCTGCTCTGTACCAACAAAGTACACATACTGTCTTAATATATTTTAATACCTTACAAAATTTGTTCCATCAATTTATGTAATTGCTTATAACGTTTGAACGTGTATAAATGCTCACAACTTAATAAATAGGGAATTACCTGCTTTACTATGAAAGGAACATTCAAAGTTGAATATTGTGCGTGTAATAATGATTTTTCCAGAAGCATAGAAATGTTAGCTACCTATTTTATTACATTGTTAATTTCAAAGTCGCTTCACTCAGTAAATTGCAATAGATGAGTGATGCAACACTGTCGTCGGGTTTCGAAGGAAAAGGGCGTGAAGGACAGGGAAGGTAAGGTCAGGGAGTGTTGAAACTGTGTAAAAATGACAAAGTATCCTTTTTCATTTACCCTGTTATCCTTCGATAACGAAACTTGGTGTTTCCCTTTCTCTCCCACTTCCTCACCGCACAGTTCTCATCGCGTTCCCAGCTGAAAGATGACAACAAGGCGTCACCGGTCATCCACTTGTTTGAAACTGGTCAGTATTATTGAATTATGAATGTATTTATACATAACAAGTATGAACTAATAAAACTCAAAGCCTAAAAAACCAGGTTTTCTGACACTTAAAGTACAAATGGAAGAGCAAATAAATTGAGCCATATATCAGGAGTGAGATATACATCCTACAAAGTTTTAAATGTCTGCTTTACAAATTATAATTTTTTTAAAATCAGGAAATGTGTATATTTTACCAAAATTGTGATGCCGAAATTATTTATGGGTAAGATGTGTAATTTTAAAACGAAATAATAGGGAAATAGATATATGATACCAATGAATAATTTCCGTATGTTAAAATCAATGATCCAGCCAAAGCTTGAGTTCCAGCCATCACTTAGGGAATTTAGGAGTTGACTTAAGCTATTTAAGACAATATAGCAAAGTAAATAATTATTTTGTAGATCAGATTCCTGGAATTCAGTTGTGTTTAGCTATTGCCGAGGTTCTTGAACAGGTTGGAAAAATTCTGAAGATTAGAAAAGAAATAAAGTTATCAAGTTTCAGGAAGTTGGAAAATATAATATATTCTCTTAAGATACTGATTTAGTAGCCTTGAGGTGTAGTAACATTATGCGGAAACATAGGCGGAAGTGATGTTCGTCTATGAGACTTGCGTTAATAAAGGCGCATATTACTGAAAGTCACGTTTTTCTCTTCGTGTACGATAATCTTCCAAAAGAGTTTACTCTGATCGATTATCGGTAGTCGCAGTGCCAAGGCCCGCGCTCAGGTTATATAGATTTAGTGGTCATCAGGAAGGAGCTTTCAGCCTTGAACTTCTATAATTCACATTCTGCATTCTCTTTGCATTATTATCACGGAAACAATAAGCTTCAAACCATGAAATCAAGGTACGTTAGAAGTTAAATAATTGAAATAATTGAATAGCTACAGTTGTTACAATAAAAATATTAAGATACAGTTTGATGCTGCAATTTCAAACACTCGGAATTTCTCATCAAGCAGGTCATCAATTCATCTTCGATACATCTATCAGCTAACTTAGCTAGTGCAGTACATTCTCACCCGACCATTACTACCGCGAGAGGAAAATTTCGTAGCTCACCACTGGAACAGCTGGCAGCAGGCTCTTTGAAGTACGAGACGGTGACAAAAATGACGAGCACACATCGCTTCGGCAACAACTACACAACTTAACCCCAGGGATCTCAGCTTAGAATATAGAATCCCACCTCAATCTTCATCTCATATTTTTAATGACTCGTCTCAGTAAACTGGCCCAGTTACGGTATTTTTAAATATAGAGTCCCTACAGGAACAGTGTATTCTAGTGTACAATATAACATTAAGGACTTGGGATTATGTTCCCAACCTCACCTTAGGCGTAACTCACTTGTTTTTACCTAAACCCACCAATTTTTCTGGGCAATCGAAAGTATATTAAAATTTAAAAAGCATTAATCCTGATCACATCTTCACCTAAAGTACACATTTTCTTCTGGTTTAGACAAAAAAATCTCGATCTATGTTTAATTAAAAATTACACAAAAACATGTGTAATATAAATAATAAAGAACATACCCTGTGTATTGAGGTAGTTCACCAGATTCTAACAAATAAAATTTACCCTTGCTATTTCTCTGAGAGTTTCGTATTTGCCGTGAATTCATTTCACTTGCCCATGAAATTATCATTAAAATACACTGCAGGTATTCTCCATAAGTGCATAATTAGTCTCCCAATTGTATGTTGACGAAACTTAAGGGACCAGCATTACGACTAGAATACCTAATCTGTAATTCCTGGCACTGCATGCCATTGTTGAACAAAGCAAACCAGACTGTAGTTACATCAACATAAGAGCACGCCTACATATGAATACACGGTCTTTTGAGCCCAGTGATGATGAATTAGGATTTAAATCTGCATCTGTGATGAGGATGTTACCATAAAGGGTAGTGTTATTGTAAGCCCTGTCCTCATTTTCTCCTCTACTATGCCTTTCTTTTCTGCTACACACGTTAACGCTTATCCCTCTCTCCGCTCGTCCGCCTCATTGCTTAACCATATTGTCCGCTAGCGTTAATTCCGAGATAACATTCCGCAAGGAAATACTGGCATAATCCCTTGAGTTACACAAGAAAAAGTTTAAACAAATCCTCTATGCACATCAACCCATGGTAAATGTAAGTTTACGTCATCCAGGCCACTACTCTTAAGTATCGTGGCGCAGGTTAGGTTAATATGTATCTATAAGATATGATATATAGATGCATATTTTCAATTGATAATTCTTATACATTAAAAGGAATAGCTACATGATCTAAGAAGTATTAGTTGTAATAACGCAGGAATTAAAGTCATTAGAAAGGGGCGGATTCCTATGGCATGTCATTTATTGGATCTTAAAAGTCACATTTCACAACTTTTCAAATCTGTGGTCATATTTATTCATATTTTTATGATGAAGTCATATTTTGGGAATTATGGTGTAGCCAGCCCTCGATTAGAAATAAGATAAACCAACATTATGTCTGTATAAAAGTCGCCAGAAGCACTTGTTTTTCGATTGTTTCTTTAAAATCTAGCAAACGTCGTTGTCAACCTAGAACGTTTAAATCTCGCTCTCCTCTGTTTGCTTGGCTAGAAGTTTAATGCTTTGCCACCCCCCCCCCCCCCGCATCTCCACCAGCTTATTGAAAGTTTATGCCTAAAGTA